>CM077657.1:19640217-20085217 GCA_039707465.1 Rhabdophis nuchalis | reverse complement strand
ATGCTTATTTACCCAAAGACTGAGCGAAATTAAACCGGAGACTTGATAGAGTTGGCTTTCCTGAAAAGAAACTCAGCATCCAATCCTATCTATCTCTCTAAAAAACTTTTTCCTGCTGCGCTCTTTTCTATGAAATGGGCTTCTTAAAGAAGGCAGGCTTTGAAACTTCGAGATAATGTATCTGAGAAGGAACAGCAGCCGTCTGCTTTCCATTAGCCATGCGCCGATCTGGGTTTATTTGAAAATGCTTCGCTTTTTAGGGTGGTCATTTTCCTCTTTGGCGGTTGGTGTATTTTGGTAAGGGTGTTGTTGTTTTTGGGGTGGTTAGTGCTGCTTTTAGCCTTCCTGAATATCATTAAATTACAGCTTAAGTTTTTAAAAAATTCTTAATGACACGTGTCATCCCTTTTTGGAGTGGGGAGAAACTCCACTTTCCTTTGAAGATGTGGGAGTTAAGGAAGCATAAGTTAGGAAACCAGTCAGACAGAAATGTCAGGGAGGCTGAAAATACAGAACTCAGAGTCGTAGCTTCCTTCCCGTTTTTTTTCCTGCTGGATAACTGACATGATCTGGCAATGGAGGAACATACAAATGATTTCACTCAATCAGACAGATTGCCGGCAGATGATCCCTCTCTGATGTTCTTTGGCAGGCAGCTGGTCAATTCACTTCCCCTGCAGAAAGTGACATCTGCAGGTTTTCCTCTATCCTCCGTCCCCTGCTGCTACCAGGTTATTTCGCATTCCTTCTCTTGTGACAGCCTGACTCTGTTCTTCTCTCATCCAGCTAAATCCACACGGCCACAGGAATCTCAAAAAAGAGGAGGCTGGCTCAAGTTGTTGCTGTCTTGCAGGTTACATAGCCGGAGTAGCTTGCAGAGAGACAGAGAGAGAGGGAAGGAGAGGGAAGGTGATGGAGGGAGGGAGGGAGGGAGGGAGGGAGGGAGAGAGAGGGAGAGAGGGAGACAGAGATGGCGAAAGGGAGAAAGGGAGAAAGAGAGAGAGAGATCAAGAGAAAGGGAGAGAGGGAGAGAGAAAGATGAGGGAGAGGGAGACAAAGGGAGAGAGAGGCAGGATGGAGAGATGGAGACAGAGATGGAGAGAAAGGGAGAGGCAGAGCAAGAACGAGAGAAAGAAGGAGAGGGAAGAGAGAGGGGAAGAGAGACAAAGAGAGAGGGGGAGAGGGACAGATGGAGAGAGGGAGAGAGGGAGATGGCTATAGAGATGGAGACAGAGAGAGGGAGAAATGGAGAGCGAGAGAAAGGAAGAGAAAGAGAGATAGAGAGAATGAGAGAAAGAGGGAGGAAAAGGGAGAGAGAGAGAAAGGGAGAAGGAGGGAGGGAGAGAGATTATTGGATTGTTTCCTGATGCTCTACAGAATGCCTCTACAACAACTGTAGGATGAAGCATTGCTACCCACTCTTTTTTGTAACCAGATGAAGGAATACACCTGGAGCTATCACATTGTTAATTTCATCTTCTCAGTTAGAACCACTTCCTCTTTGGAGGTTATGGAAGGTACTGTCTTCAGAGAAGCATTTCCTTTATGTAATGGTATGTGGGAAAGACCTTGGGAGACGGATTGAAGAGAACCTAGGAAATGGTTGGATAAAGGCTAGCGTAGCCCACAGCTGCACAATGGGCAGATCAAGAAGTTCAGAAAGAACCCTGCCTGGTTTCTTCGGCTTTAAAGAGATGACAGAAGGATTGTACTTTCAGACTCTGTTATTGTAGCTTTTCAAGAAAGTAGAATTAGTTTATTTAGTCATGTCTCCTGTCAGGTCTAGCTGGTAAAGTTGATGTCAAGTGCCAGAGAAATCAGAAGATCCAGGCAGCTTCAATGGCTATAAAGATCTATTGCAAGCTTTCTACAAGCTAATAGAGCGGAGGTGGCACAGTGGTTAGAGTGCAGTACTGCAGGCTACTTCAGCTGACTGTTAGCTGCAGTTCGGCAGTTCAAATCTCACCAGGCTCAAGGTTGACTCAGCCTTCCATCCTTCCGAGCTGGGCAAAATGAGGAGCCAGATTGTTGGGGTCAATACGTTGACTCTGCAAACTGCTTAGAGAGGGGTGTAAAAGCACTATGAAGTGGCATATAAGTTCAAGTGCTATTGCTATTTTCCTTCCTTCCTTCCTTCCTTCCTTCCTTCCTTCCTTCCTTCCTATCCATCCATCCTAGCTCAAAGTTGACTCCATCCCTCCGAGGTGGGAAAAATGAGGACCCAGATTGTTAGGGGGCAGTAGGCCGACTCTGTAAACGACTTAGAGAGGGTAAAAGACTGTGAAGCGCTATATAAGTCTAAGTGCTATTGCTAATAGTCAAAGCAACCTAGCAACTCGACAGTAAATAAGGAATTCATGGTGGGATGGACTTAGATCTCTTGTGGGTGTGAAGGAACTCATAACTCATTTGACCCTGCTCATCTTCTACATCTGACATTTTATGATTTCCACCTTGTTTTCAACCTCAGAAATCCAATATCGCGCTAACATCTCTCATTCAAAAAACAAAAAAACAAAACCCAGGCTCCCAGGCACATGCTCAAGACTCATAGATTTGCAAAACATGCCTTCTCAAACCAATGTTTACAATGGACGCATCATAAGAACATAAGAACATAAGAACAGCCTTGCTGGAACAGGCCACAGCCCATCCAGTCCAGCATTCTGTCTCCCACAGTGGCTCCCCATTTGCTTCAGGGTCTTCCCAAGCAGATGTCTTCACCTGCTTATGATTCCCTGCAAATGGTATTGAGAGATATCCTGCCTATCTCTCCATCCCGGAGGGTGTCCTTAGGCATCCATCATGATAGCCATGGATACCCTTGTTCTGCATGAACTCGTCTCATCTTTTCTTAAAGGTGTTGAGGCTGACAGCTGTCACCACTTCTTCTGGCAAGGAGTTCCATAGACCAGTGATCCTCTGGGTGAAAAAGTACTTCCTCTTATTTGTGATTTGAAATCACTCTTTCAAATTTTACCTTCATTGCTCCATCCCAAGATCGCTCCATGCAGCCATTCTCCTGCGGTTAAAATAGATGCCACTAGCAATTGGGAAAATGACTTTCTGGAGTATAACCTCAGGCAATTGGACACTGGCAAGGCCTCAGTGCTAAAACAGTCACCTCATTAGCTAAAGAACAAGGACACATTTGAGAATTTGAAATGGGAGGGCTCCTTTATCTGTTTGGCATCAAGTAAAAAGGTTGAAGGTTAGTATTCTCCTTAGCACTTCTTCTGTCCTTCAACGGAGATCTGATTTATACATTTGAATTTTAGCAATAATCCTGGGGTTGGTTAGAAAGTTAAATGAACATACTCGCTTCGATGCTTAAAGTTTTTAAATGGCAAAATATGCATTTTTTAACTATAATATACTCCAGCAGGTGTCTGAGCTAAGAATTCCTCTGAATTCCAGGCAGTATGAAAATCAAATGTTCATATTCCCCCAGAAACTGTTAAGTCAATTCAGATCACACTCGAGTTTATGAATAACAGATTCTTCAAATATCCCTAAAAAGTGCAGACAGTTCCCCCCAGACCGCTATATTTGTGGACAGCTAACTAAATTCTAAGAGGTGGCTCAGTGGTTAAGATGCTGAGCTTGTCGATCAGAAAGGTTGGCAGTTCGGCGGTTCGAATCCCTAGCACCGTATAATGGAGTGAGCTCCTGTGACTTGTTCCAGTTTCTGCCAACCCAGTAGTTCGAAAGCACGTAAAAAAATGCAAGTAGAAAAATAGTGACAACCTTTGGTGGGAAGGGAACAGCGTTCCGTGCGCCTGTGGCGTTTAGCCTTGCTGCCCACATGACCACGGAGACGTCTTCGGATAGCGCTGGCTCTTCGGCTTTGAAATGGTGATGAGCATGGCCCCCTAGAGTCGGGAATGACTAGCACAGATGTGTGAGAGGGAATCTTTACCGTTACCTTGAACTAAATTCTTGCACAGTTAGGGCCATAGGTCTGTTTCTCCGTCTCGGGGATGTGGAATCAAGATCACAGCATCATTTTAACTTCTGCATAAACTTTGCTAATTGAACTTTCCTATCGCAGACCTTTTACAAATACAGTAGCTAAATGCACATGCCATTTTAAAAATAGCTCCAGTGATTTCATCTCTGTTATTTTGGGGTTTGACTCTCCGAAACTTGAGAGAAGATTATTCTCATAGGAACCCTTCAACATCTGCCAAATGTCATCAGTGACACGACAAATAGTCATGACAAGTACTTTTTTGGGGGGGGGGTGCTCTTTGTTGGGGCGGGGGGGGGGGAAGGGGTGTAAGGGAAGCTAATTGATTTTGGGAAATAATTCTGAGCTACTTTCAGCCTAAGAGGTTCAAAGATATGTTTTGCTGCTTTCTAAAAATTCCTTTCAGTAATGGAAAGTATTTGCTGAACTTTGGGTTATTTTAAACCACAATGTTAGATGTTTTGTAGAGTTCAATCTCTTTCAACATGATACTCCCAAGGACAGGGAGGCCATTGATAGATAAATGGGATCAGATATTCTTCCGATTTTTATGATCCCGGCATCTTTAGAGAAGTTATTAAAGGTAAGCTAAAAATGGACTTTACTTTTAAAGGCATCTTGAAATGTTAGATTGGTTGGAGGTCATCTCTAAAAAGAGATTTACCCTGAAAAGAGAGAGAGAGAGAAAGAGAGAAAGAGAAAGAGAAAGAGAGAGAGAGAGAGAGAGAGAGAAAGAGAGAAAGAGAGAAAGAAAAAGAAAGAAAGAAAGAAAGAAAGAAAGAAAGAAAGAAAGAAAGAAAGAAAGAAAGAAAGAAAGAAAGAAAGAGGGAGGGAGGGAGGGAGGAAGAAGACAGACAGAGAAATAGAGAGAATGGGGGAGAAAGAAAGAAAGAAAGAAAGAAAGAAAGAAAGAAAGAAAGAAAGAAAGAAAGAGGGAGGGAAGGAAGGAGGGAGGGGAAAGAAATAGAGAGAATGTAAGAGAGAGAGAGAAAGAAAGAGGGAGGAGAGAGAGAAAGAAAGAAAGAAAGAAAGAAAGGGAAGAGAGAGAAATAGAGAGAGAAAGAGAAAGAAAGAACGAAAGAGGGAGGGAGGAGGAGGGGGTTGGAGGGGGGGGAGAGAGAGAGATTTCATATAGCTTTGGCTGCAGTGTTTTTATATTCCCTTAGCACCCACAAAGTCATTTGAGAATCTTGTCTTTTATCATATAATTATGTGTTCTGTGATCTGCATTTACAGGAGGTCCATGGAAGAGGTCGAAATGTCATGCTTCTAGCGTCAACTGTCTCATGAAAACCCTGTCCTTTTTATATTACACAGGCATTGCCCACTTAAAGACTTCGTTTATACGGTCACAGCAGATTAAAACAATGCCTTTCCTCCATGGGCCACAAGGGCTTTCAATATCCTTTGGCTTCTCATACCGTAGGTCAGTTAAACGCTATTCCATTTTCAAAAATGTAGTTTTCTTGAGTACCATGACTTTGCATGAACAACAAGGCCTCAATTCTCCTGCAAGTTTGCATGAGACTAAGTGGGACATTCTCAAACTACAAAAGGACTAGGTAATGTTAGGTAGAGAGGTGGCATTCAGGTGCGGGAGAACCGGTAGTGGAGATCTTCCCTCTTGTCCCCCCCCCCCCCCCCCGTCCTGGCTCTCTGCCATCCTATTTAGCCACATTTTATAAGCCGTGTGCATGCATGCAAGCAAGGCAGATGGGTGGAAGTCCACCCACATGTGCAGAAGGCATGCACCCTTACAAAGTGAGTGGGTGTGCACAAGGTGAACCGGTGGTAAAGCTATGTGGAACCCACCTCTGATAGGGTAGGGATGATGTTAAGTCCTCAGGCTTACGACCGTGCCAACAAGTCTGGTGAACTTTGAATTACCGCATTCCGGAACGGAGCCGGCAGCCGCGTCTGATTGGCTAAGATGCGGCTGGCCAGATTCTGTCTAGAGATCTGAAACAATGTTGCAGATGCCTTGCTGAAAGGTTTCCCGCCTGAAAGCTGTATATAAATGGCTGTCAGGCAGGGAAACCTTGCCAGTAATGATCCTTGTGTATTGTAAATAGTTGTTGAATAAATGTTCCTGTTGTTTGACTATGCCTGAGTCGGAATCCTTCTTTTAATCTAACAGATGACATTGGACGTTGGAAGGAGAAAATGCTGCCTAGGGAGCAGTTAGGTAAGAGATGGCATTGCCTGCAGCTGCATTGACCAAAAGAGGGGCTCAGAAGAGACCTTAACTTCTCAGGCTCTAAAAGAAAAGGCTGGAGATTTCTGCTTTCAGACCTGCAAGATTGAGTGAATGTAACCTTACAATAAAATAGAATCGGTCATGTGTTCTATCTCCTGTCTGGTCTAACTGAGAAGGCTCTATCTAGTCCTTGGTCAACCATTTCCCCCAAATTTTGTATGAGACAATCATTAAGCTGAGGACATTGTTGAAGATTTGGAGAAATCTACTTTCCAAGTCAATTTTTTACTTTAATTCTGAAAGTGTAATTTATATCGGCTTACTTAAAAATATGAGCAACTCTAGCTCTTAGGCACAACCTCTTTCTAGATGTTAAACCCATATCTTCTCTACATTTGCAAAGAGTCCTACAAACAGCATTTTCAGCATGGCCCTGGGAGATGCTTGAAGATTCTCCTGCCCAAACAATAACATATTACATCCTGCTAATGAATATTCTCTCTCTCTCTCTCTCTCTCTCTCTCTCTCTCTCTCTCTCTCTCTCTCTATCTTCTGCTACCTACCTACCTATCTGACAGACTTTCAAAAGTAATGCCCTGCTAATGAATATTCTATAACTATCTATCAATCACCTACCTACCTACCTACCTACCTACCTACCTACCTACCTACCTACCTACCTACCTACCTATCTATCTATCTATCTATCTATCTATCTATCTATCTATCTATCTATCTATCTGACAGAATTCCAGAAGTAAGAGATGGATGAACCCAATTAATTCTGGTCCTCGTCCCCATCCCATTCTTTTCTTCATTAATCTGTGAGATATTTACATTAAGCATTTCAATATATTTTGTTTCAAATATGTTTACATGGATTTTGCACATAGAGCTTGCTTCGCAAAGTTGTGGGTGGTCCATCACTGGAGATTTTCAAGAAAAGATCAGATTTCTCTACGCTTCTCCAAGAGTCATTGCCACCAAAACTCCCATCGAGTTGACTTGTGGGAATACATGTCTAGAATTGAATTAACTTCCAAAAACTGCATCGCAACCAACAAGAACGTGCAAAGGCAGTTGAATTTCCAACCCAGGCTTTAATCTAAGAGCCATGGATAACCACAATTTCATACCCACATTCAGAAAGAGATTTCCTTAAGCACCTCTGGTTAAGGACTGTGAATGGTGCCTAGAAAATAAATAAGAAATTAGAGATATGAGATGAAACACACACCCATAAACACTCCCACGCAAAGCGGAGACCCCCAAAATCCCACGATTATTTTTTCTCAGAAAACGAAACTCTAAGGAACCTTGAGTTTTGGCAACGGATCAAGAAGTGTCTGTCCGTTTCCTCCTGTGAATGAAATTAGTTTAGATTCAAGATAGATTTTTTTTCCCAAGGTTTTCAGCAAACTTTCCCCAAACTGCTTTAAACCCTTTTCTCATTAAATTTCTCCCCAGACAGCTGTCTGAAATATCTATCAGTCTCGTCAGAAAATGCAAAGCAAATCACTGAATGTAAATGACGGGGGGAAAGCATAAATTTTAGCATTTTCTAAATCAAGCCGCGGTTCGCACGGCCATGCTTCCTTCATTCCAGCAGTTTTACAAATAAAGCGCAGCCCGAACAGTACCATTTAACTCTGTCACCTTTCAAGGGAGAACTGACACCGGGCTTGGGTTTTGATATATGCAAATGGATCAGCCGCGAGAAAAGTTGGAATTGGAATTAGGAGGAGAGGACCAGCTGTTTTCGAGCCCTTTATTATTGAAAATGGTGCACTTCGTTTACCTAAGGAAAATATTGGCATCCACTGGTAGAAAACAAATTTCAATTTGGATGTCATTCAGCGAGGACCCTTCCACAAGCATTCCAGCCCTTGATACATTCTAACAAAATGGCATAAATTGGTCTGAAGCAACATTTCACATGGGGCTCCCCTTGAGGTGCACCCGGAGGCTTCAGTTAGTTCAGAATGCAGCCGCGCGAGCAATTATGGGAACCACCAGGTTCACCCACGTTACACCGCTCTTGCGCGAGCTGCACTGGCTACCTGTCGTCTTCCGGGTGTGCTTCAAGGTATTAATCATCATCTTTAAAGCGCTCCATGGCTCGGGACCTAGCTACCTGCGGGATCGGATCCTGCCTCATACATCCTCACGGCCGATTCGCTCCCACAGAGAGGGACTGCTCCGAGTGCCGTCCACTAGACTCTGTCAGCGGGCGACGCCCAGGGGAAGGGCTCTCTCTGTGGCAGGCCCGGCCCTCTGGAACGACCTTCCCCCCGATATTAGAACGACCACGGACCTCCGCTCCTTCCGCCTGAAATTGAAGACTCATCTTTTCCGCCTGGCCGGCCTAGGGTAGTCTCTCTGTCTATGGGTTTTTAAATGTATACTATATTTATTGGATGTTTTTAGTTAAGGGGATTTTAGCACAGGATTGATTGAGTTTAATTCGTTTTAATTTGTATGTATTTTGTATATTTTTCGTTTTTTAATTTCCCTGTGCACCGCCCCGAGTCCCTGTGGGGAGAGGGTGCGGTCAATAAATGCAACTTTATTATTATTATTATTATTATTTGCTTTTACAGAAACCTAAAGTCATCCAGGGACACCTTATGTCGAATCCTCTCATCTTTCGAGGAGAAGGGATGGTGGAATGGAAGTGGTAGGTGTTGTGGCCCACCAGCAGATCTGGCAGCAGATCCAGACAATGTGGAGGTTGGGTGATGGATTTAGAGACCAGACATTACAGGGTTCATCCAAAATGCCTGTCTGCCTTTTGCAGAGTTTATTCTTTTCTACAGTTTTTACAAGCAAAGCAAAGAGCATATAGCAACAGCATTGTAATTGGTGTATTCTCCTTGTCAATCTTTCAAGAACATCCCAGCCAGGGTAGATTCTCACATATCTAGATATATCCTGGTACTGCCTGGTGCTAGTAATTAGGTGAGCTCATAGGTATTTGAGGTAAACAGCTACTGAGATCATGGCAGTTTGCTGCGCATATCTTTATGTAACCTTTCCTCTATCCCTACAATTGGGGAGGAATATGGGCCAGTCCTGGAGTCTGGGGAAGGCTCTGAGGAGGGCTCTATATTGGAGGCAGAGATGGGGCCAGGGCCATCTGACAGTTATTAGCTGCCTTCGGAGTCACATCAGTGAGGCTGAAGAACAGCTGGAGCCTGTTCCCAGTGTGCACATGCGCAGAGCTGCCAGGAGAAGGGAACAGCTAAGGAACAAGGGTTAACATGGGAGTAAAGCCACAGGTGGACAGTGAATGTGCCCTCCCATAGGGAATAAAGAGAGGAAGGGAGTTTGCAGAAGACAATTAGTTCAATTCATGAGGGTGAAGATCTGTCCCTGAGTTCTTGCTAGGTAACTGTTGCTCCAGTGTGGTGTTTAGAAGATATCGGCCTGGCAGTTCTCCAAGCCTGATAAAGGTCTGTAGTTGTGAAGACTGTTGGCTGGGACTTTGCTGTAGAGGAATTCCCTTTAACCTAAACAAAAGGGGTTTTATCGGGACAAGGAGTCGGCTTCATGCTTTTGGGAAGCCTAGTCAGAACAGTAGGCAAGGAATAGAATGCAACCATGTTTGTGTGTCCTCCACACAGTTTGATGGAGCTTGCCCTGTGGTGCGAGAGCTTGTCATTCTCCCTTGTTCCTCTGCGCTGCAACCGTTTGCGTCAAGAAGACTTGCGTTTGGGGCGTCGGGCTTTTGTCGCCCTGTCATTTGCTACTTTTAAAGGTGCTCAGGTTGAATGCTGACATGAATTATTTTCTCCTGTTGCTGACTTGTTGCAGAGAGAAAGAGAGGGAGGGAGACAGGGGGAGATTAGACGAGAAGAATGGAAGGTCTTGTTTGCAATGTTTGGAAAAATAACGGTTTCTTCACACATGTAAGTCACGTTTGAGGCTCAGGGCATCAAATGATAAACCAGCCTCCGGGCTGCAAAGATGCAAATTATTGGAAGAGATGGGAGAGATAATGAAGGATTCACATCATATATCTATCTATAGCACATCTCGGTATATCTATATCTACAAACACACAAAAATACACACACACGTATACAGTATGTAAACATTAAAAAAATAGGAACGGGAATATATAGACATTCCTCTTTTTTTTTTAAAGTAGAATCACGTAGAAAATGTATCGAAGCCAAAGAAGGTTTGGCATTATGGAGGGCTTTCTCTCTCTTTTTTTTTTCTTTTTTAAAAATTCCAAATGTAAAACTATTCCCGTGTTGCACAATTTACTGAGTTTTTCAGCAACAACAAAATTAGCACTAATTTATGAAAGCTCTGTTGTGCCTGCAAAGCTTTGTCATAAATTATGCATGGAAGCATGGAGATGCTAATGAAAAGAGGGCTCAATTTGAAAATGATTACTGCAAATTCAGCAGCCGGGACAAAGCCAGGAGGGTTGGGCGAAAGCTTATATATCTTTCTGGGGCCAAAGAGGAGGCTTTGCCAGTCGTTGGGTGTTTCTTCATCTGACTGGGTCAGATCATGTGAAGTTCTAAAACTCTTGCATGTATGTAAATGAGTATGAGCAAGAGGGAAACATAATAATATGTTTTAATAATATTAAAAAGGAAAGGTAAAGTTTCCCTGGCACACATGTGCTAGTCATTCCTGACTCTAGGGGGCAGTGCTCATCTCCGTTTCAAAGCCGAAGAGCCAGCGCTATCTGAAGACGTCTCGTTTGCAAAGAGCCCTAAAAACAGTATTTTCAGGATGGCCCTGGGAGATGCTTGAAGATTCACCTGCCCAAAAAATGACATCACACCATGCCAATGAATATTCTACAACTATCCATCTACCTATCTAACTATCTATCTATCTCTATCATCTAACTATCATCTATCTAACTATCATCCATCTATCTATATCTATCGATCAGCTATCTATCCATCTATCTATATCCATCCTCTATCTATCATCTATTATCCATCTGTCTGTCTATCTATCTACTATCTATCTGTCTCTACATCATCTGTCTGTCTGTCTGTCTGTCTGTCTGTCTGTCTGTCTGTCTGTCTGTCTATCTATCTATCTATCTCTACATTTATATCTATCTATCTATCTATTTACATCTACATTTATATCTATCTATCTATCTATCTATCTATCTATCTACTGTATCTATCTAATCTACATTTATATCTATCTATCTATCTGTCTGTCTGTCTGTCTGTCTGTCTGTCTGTCTATCATTCATTTAATTTTCTGTTGTTATATGTAAGATCTTTGAAGTCTTTTGGAAACTGGATAATGGAATTTTGTATCAAAGCCAAAGCAAGCAAGGAACAGATAAATCTGTTGAGATAGGATTGACATACATTCTTGTGATGTCTTCACACCAGCCGCCAGATTAACCGGACGGCCATAGCCATTTTGAAAATGCTGCTTTCGTAAAGTAACGGTGCTCGATGAATGTCTGACTGGGAAAATTTTCAATCTTGGAAACACACCTTATGCCAACAACATGGGATGGCAAACGTTCAGCGCAAGCAGCTCTCTGCAGGGGGACCGATGCACACTGACAGCCTCGTTTCCGAAAACTAATATTAGAGAATTGCAAAAAATAAAAAAAATAAAAAAAATTCTGTCATTCCTAAAGAGTTTGCCGCTAGGTTACAAAAACACTGATTATTTGTGTCTGCAAACAAACCTTCTACACCGTGAAAATTGAAAGAGTTTTGCAAGAGAACAATAGCACCTAATCACCCTCTCATCACACACCTATTCTGGATTTTAATTAGCACATCGGTTACATCAGCACCATTCATTTGTTCACACAGTTGCTAAGATACCTATCAGAAAGAGCTGGCACGAGTTAGACCCAAAATTGCTGGATCGCTTACTGTAATCTGTGAATCTCATTCCAGTGATTAGATTTGTGTTTACATGCGGTGTACATTCCCACCTAAAGGCAAGAATGGATGTGTCTGAAATCAAAGCCGTTGAAGACAAATTAGTACGAGAAGAAGTTTCAGCCACTTTTCTGGTCTCGAGAGAGAAAGAGGTTGATGATAATTTTTGGAGACTGATGATAATTATCTGCAACCCTGCATTCCTTGGATCAGAATAGAATACATTCTGCCATATCCTGGTTCTCCAATGCCTATTCTTCCACTGACTCTGGCACAAGGGATCTAGCTCACTTTTCGTACTTCTAAGCCCTCACATCAGTGGTGAAATTCAATTTTTTTTTACTACCGGTTCTGTTGGGTGTGGCTTGGTGCCCATGGGAGGCAGTGGTGGGTTTCAAATTTTTTTAGAACCTCTTCTGTAGGTGTGGCCTGCTTTGTGGGAGTGGCTTTCTTGCCATGTGATCGGGTGGGAGTGGTTTGCCAGCCATGTGACCGGACAGGCCTCCGCCTATTCCGCCGGCACTTAAAAACTTACTATTTTCATCTGGCCGGCCTAGCATGATCTACTCCACACCCTACTGTTTTATAACAAATCAAAGTTTTAATTTATGGGTTTTTAAATTTAAATTTATTTTTAAGCAGGGCATTGATTTAATTTAGTTATTATTTAGTAATATTTTGTATTTATGTATATTTATTTTAAATCTCTATTCGCCGCCCTGAGTCCCTTTGTGGTGAGATGGGTGCGGGTTACAAATGTGAATAATAATAATAATAATAATAATAATAAAAATAATAATAATAATAATAATAATAATAATAATAATAATAATAATAATAATAATAATAATAATAATAATAATAATAATAATAATAATAATAATAATAATAATAATGATGATGCTACCAAGTGGGAGTGGCTTGGCAGTCATGTGACTGGGTGGGCATGGCCAACTTGTAAAATGTGGTGAAACTCACTTAACAATACTCTTGCTTAGCAACCAAAATGTTGGCTCAGAAACTCTGGCATTTGAAGCATGCAAGTCTTAAAGCTGTCAAATTACAAAACCCTTGCACCCCTAACCCTTTAGAAAAAAACCCCAGGGGTGTTCAAACATGACAGCTTTAAGACTTGTGGATTTCAACTCCCAGAATTCCTCCTCTCTCTCTTCATCTTGATGATGTGCGGACAGGCAGGAGGGAGGGAGCTGGAACCGATTCTAAACAGCTCTGTAGATTTGTGGAATCTCTTCTATAGAAGAGGTTAGAACTGGCAGGAACCTGCCCCTGATGGGAGGGGAAGGATACTGCAAAATCCCCATTTTCAGAGGTGGTGTTTTGTAGGTTCTCTGGACTACTCAAAATTTCTACTAGCCGTTCTTCAGAACCTGCTGGTGCTTTTTAAGGAGGCAACTGGACTTTCTTGTTTTTGCTTTTGAAGATGTTTTGCTCCTCATCCAAGTAGCTTCTTCAGCTCTTACAGGATAGTAGGGAACGGAAGGACGACCTGGATGACTGAGAATCTCAGACTTTTAGATATACAATTGCAGACTACAGGAACCAGGAGCACCACTCAGGTGAACCCGAGGACACAGATAAACCTCCAAGAGCTTCAACGGCCTTCTAAAAGGATGCAGATGACCAGCTCTCTGCAAGGAATATAAATTTTCCTGGCAGGACTGTTGTTTTTTTTTCCTGTAGGGAAGTTTCTCTTCTCACTGCTTCAGGGCTGACACAGCCTGGAGTGGAGGGGCCAGGGAGAGGGGGCATGTAGAGATAGCTGGGGTGCTGTAGCCAAAATAAAAGTATTTCCCCTGGGAATCAAGGACATTGATGCAGGTGTTCGAAAGGTGGAGACTGAGGTCACCTAGCAACTGAGCTGCATGCGGATTGGACCATGTGACTGGAGACTCTAGGTTGGTGAGAAGTGACAAAGTTTTACGTTTAGTTGGGTGAAAAACCAGCAGCAACTTAGAGCCGGTTTTCCAACCGGACCGTGCCAATTCGATACGTCCTAATAAAACGTTCTTTGAAAGATTTGCCTGCCTCGGAGTTCTTATTGAACGGGAATCCTTTCGACCGATTCGCTCACACAGAGAGGGACTTCTCCAGGTGCCGTCCTCCTGGCAATGCCAACAGACGGCTCCCAGGGGAAGGTCCTTCTCTGTGGCGGGCCCAACCCTCTGGAATGACCTACCCCCCGAGCTTAGATCTACTACGGACCTCTGCTCCTTCCGTCAACAATTAAAGACCCATCTTTTCCAGCAGGCCGGCCTGGCCTAACCTAATCTAGTTGTAGTACAGCCTAGTTGTAGTAAATGTTACCTAATCGGGTTTTTACGTTATAAATTTAAACGAGATATTTTAACACAGGGTAAAACATTTAATTTAGTTTTATTATTTATATTTGTTATATATGTATATGCTCTTAAATTCTTGTACACCGTCCCGAGTCTCTTCGGAGAGAGGGGGCGGTCAATAAATCCAAATAAATAAATAAATAAATAAATAAATAAATAAATAAATAAATAAATAAATAAATAAATGAATGAATGAATGAATGAATGAATGAATGAATGAATGAATGAATGAATTACTTGGAACCCTGACAGGGAGTTAGTGGAGTAGATTTTTCAATGTTATAAGCCACTAGGAGTCACCTCGGTGTGAGTTGCTTGCCTATTGGCAAGTCTTTCCAGTTCGAATAATCTTCAACACTTCTTACCCGTCATGCCATCCCATTTCCCAAAACCTAGGCTCCTAGGCACCATTTAAATAGGTCATTTAAAAGCATGCTAATAAACCCTCAGAAAGGTGCAAACTCCAGCAGTTCCGGTAGGCTAGTGAGCTTATTTATTTCTGAAGCCTGTAAACCCACTGGGGAAATAGGAACAATCAGGCGGCAATATCTCCTAGGCAGGTCAGGAGTCGAATTCAAATTTTAGCCTTTCGAAAGCAAAAATGAGGACTTTGCTAGAGTAGTTGGAGGGACACATTGCTTCCAACAGGAAATATCTGGTTTGAATGAATCCATACTTCTCCAAAATCTTTTTAAAAAATAAATAAGGTTCAGTCATGGATTCTTTTATGTATATCTAGATTGGTGGGCTCCAAAATTCCAAGAGAGCCAACAAAGCCCCGTCTGGCCTTCAGACAACACACCCTAAAGTACACAACAGCTTGTACTCACTGTTTACAATACCACTCTTCTCATCTTCTACAACTACTCTTCCTTCACAACTTCTCGTTGTGAGTTCTATTTCTAGAGAACACCAATGGTAAAGAAAGTTTGATTTAGGCTACTTGAGTTTCCTTCCCCACTCATGCTTATACCAACAACACTACCACAACACCACACTACCCAGCGACCTCTCTAGTCAAGGTTTAGAGACACCAGTTGCTGTGCTGGCTAGGAAGAGGTCTTAAATGGACAGGCCCCAGAAGCTCAGGTGATGGTCATTTTTCAGACAACCTGTCCTCTCACAAGGTCCTTACTTGATTGGGATCTTTTAGTTCTATAGTCCAAGAGATGGACCATCTTTGTAGGACTTTCCTTACCCAAGCACCATGGTTGGTCCAGAAAGTTGTCCCCTAGGGAAAGTAGCCAGAAGCTGGTCCTACTATAATTTAGAGATGTCTGAATCATATGACAGATATTATTAGAAAGTGGGCTGCAGATTGAGCTATCCTAAGGGGATTATGTGGAGGGGATGGAAACCAATTTTGAAGCTTTACCATTTCATCCCCAAAGTTCCAGAATTGTATATTCAGTTTATTTCAACGAATGACAGAGTTAGAAAGGGAACATGGAGATCTTCTAGTCCAACTCTCTGCTCAGTCGGGAAACCCTATACCATTCCTGATGAATGACTTTCCATAGGGCGTGTCACATTTTTCAACGTTCCATTTCCAAACATTAGGAATGCTCAAAATGTTGTGACATGTCTTGGGTATTGTAAATATAGTTTGGTTAAAGGGAAAGGGAAACATTATAATATGTCTTAAAGGTTCCCCTTGCCTTGATATGTGCTAGTTGTTCCCAACTCTAGGAGGCAGTGCTCTTCTCTGATTCAAAGCCGAAGAGCCAGCGCTGTACAAAGATGCCTCAGTGGTCATGTGACTGGCATGACTAAATGCCAAAGGCGCACGGAACGCTGTTACCTTCCCACTAAAGGTGGTGCCCCATTTTTCTACTTGCATTTTTACATGCTTTCGAATTGCTAGGTTGGCAGAAGCTGGGACACGTAACGGGAGCTCACTTCGTTACACAGCGCTAGGGATTCGAACTGCCGAACTGCTGACCTTTCTGATCGACAAGCTGAGCATCTTAGCCACCGAACCACCGTGTCCCTTATATTTTGGTTACTTTAATGTCATTTAGATGTGTTGGTAAGCAACTACATACATATCGTAGCTTTTAAACATTTTCTTTGCCGTCCAGTATGGTATATATGATGTCCCTAACCCTATGCCCAGGTATAGGCAGGAAAACCCTGTACAATTTCAGACAATTGGCGGGTCAATTTCTTTTCAAAAGAAATTTCTGGAAGCAAGCCGTTCCACAGGTTGATTGTTCTCAACATCAGGGAAATTTCTCCTTAGTTCTAGGTTGCTTCTCTCCTTGATTAGTTTTCATCCATGGTTTCCTTTTCATTTCATTTTTATTTTCAGTCCCAGCCCTGGCTTGCTTTCTTGGGAATCTTGAACAGAAGTCAGATTCCATTGTGGACAAATATGAACGTTGCACATTGTTAATTATATCTTTTCCATCCCTGGCATTTTTCTCCCTCTCTTCTCGCAACCTGGTAATTTTCACCTCTCAGGTTGAGGCTTTGCCATATGCCGCTTCACAAATAGTGACAGGTTCTAACATGGCAGATGGGATGTAAATATGCATACCTCGAGAGTCAGTTTGCACATGACCCATTTATTAACTTACAAGTCCCCTTTTCTCTTAACTTTGATTTTGTATAATTAACAAGTTTTTAAAAATTGAAATATGTGCATACGTTACCTTTTAGGCCAAATGTTACTTTTTAGATCAACACCATTTACCTGTCGTGCAGGTTGTGAAAGAAAGGATAACAAAATAAAAGCAAAATAATTATATCCCAAATATAAATAATGTGAAGACGTCCAAAGTTCTCCGAAACGTAAGTGGATAACCTTTTTAAGAGGGGAGTAAGGGCTCTGCATGAAGGCAGGTTGTCGGTGAGACATCAAGGAAAAGTTCCATCAGAGTAGAGGTGGGAGGAACGCTTAGATGGGACATCCATAGGGGTGAAATCCAACAGGTTCTGACTGGTAGTGGAAATTTTGAGTAGTTTGGAGAAGCGGTAGCAGAAATTTTGAGTAGTTCGGAGAACCAGTAGCCCACCAAGCCACACCCACCAAGCCACACCCACAGAACCGGTATTTTAAAAAAATTGAATTCCACCACTAGACATCCAAGAAATAGACATAGATGGAGACTTAAGAGAGGAATGGAGAGACAAGTTAAAAAAAACATAGCAACAAAGCATGGAGACTGGAGGCTAAAACATATGAAGAACGGTTGCAGGAACTGGGTATATCTAGTTTAATGAAGAGAAGGACCAGGGGAGACATGATAGCAGTCTTCCGATATCTCAGAGGGTGCCACAAAGAAGAGGGAGTCAAACTATTCTCCAAAACACCTGGGGGCAGGACAAGAAGCAATGGGTGGAAACTAATCAAGGAGAGAAGCAACTTAGAACTAAGGAGAATTTTCCTGACAGTTAGAACAATTAACCTCTGGAACAGCTTGTCTCCAGAAGTTGTGAATGCCCCAACCCTGGAAGTCTTTAAGAAGATGTTGGAGAGCCATTTGTCTGAAATGGTATAAGGTTCCTGCCCACTCAGGGGGTTGGACTAGAAGACCTACAAGGTCCCTTTCAACTCTGCTATTGTATTGTATTGTATTGTATTGTATTGTATTGAAGTATGGAAGCTGGCAAGAGACAATGGGTAGATGATTCTTTTTTCTTTCTTTCTGTATTCTTGTTTTTCCTTCTACCCCTCTTCATTTAAAGCAGGGGTCTCCAACGTTTGCAACTTTAAGTCTGAAGGACTTCAGCTCCCAGACTTCTCCAGCCAGCATAGCAAAGCTGGCTGGAGAAGTCTGGGAGCTGAAGTCCTTCAGACTTAAAGTTGCAAAAGTTGGAGATCCCTGCTTTAAAGCATAGCAACTGAAGTATAAAGAAGGCAAGAGATTGTGGATGGATGATTCCTCTTTTCGATTCTTGATTTGAATTGTCTTCTACTATATCTCCCTCTCCATTCTTTTCCCCCCCTTCCTGTCTCTTTTTTTAGGCAAGACAATCAGAAATCAGACATGAAAGGAAGGAAAAAAGCTTTCTAATATAGGGTGGTATGATTAAAAGCAACAATAAGAGATAGAAATACAGGGAATATCAATGTATTACATTTCTACTTGATAAAATGAAAGTAATAATGAGAAATAGGTGGAATAATTGAATAATGATAGACTGTAACCAAATATAGATGTGTTTTGTTATGGAAAATTTATAAGTTGATTGAATGTATAATAATGTTTAATTTGACTAGTTCTGTTTGCACTGGAATGTATGGCGCCCAGGTGCTCATGCATTGATTTGACATTTTTATTTTTAAAAAAAACCTTTAGAAAAGTCCCATCAGCTTTATACAGGTGGTTCTTGATTTAAAGGACTTCATTTAGTGACCATTCAAAGTTACAACGGCACTGAAAAAAATGAGTTATGACTGTTTTCCACATGAATGGCCATTGCAGCATCCCCATGGTCAAGTCATCAAAATCCAAACACTTGGCAACTCATAGTTATGTGTTCTGACCCCCCTTTCTCTGACTAACACAAGACTGGCTGCCTGCCACTGACTCTCTTGGCTGCTTGCCTGAATGACTCTGAACTGATACGAAGCTTCCTAACTTGACTAGACACGAACCTAAAAATCAACACGAATAAACACGAACCTAGAAATCCAACATTGGTCTCTGAAAGGACTTTCTTAACAAAGACTTCCTTTTAAACCCTCTTGGGAGGGGCCAGTCATTAGGCAGCTGGGACTAATTCACCTCCTCCGAGTTCGCTTCTGATGCAATTGAAGCCTCCTTTTTTCAGCCCTCCTCAATCTAGCATCAGGGACAAACTGGCCTTGATCCTCCCCACTACTCCAAGACCCAGGTGCCTCCTGATGACCAGCCGGGCTCTCTGCTCTCTCAAGGTCGCCCTCCTCCTCCAGAGCAGACTTGAATTGTCTCCTGCAAACAAAAAGCCCTGTCAAATGATTGACAGCCTGCTCGAGAATTCGTTACGTTTATTTTATTGCCTACCACAGAGTGGCATTTTGAAGCTATCAGCCTGACAGCTCTCGAAGCCTGATGAAGATCTGTAGTTGTGAAATCTCTTGAAAGACTATTGGCCAGGACTTTGCTGGAGAGGAATTCACTTTAATTTAAATAAAAGGGGGTTTATTGGGACAAGGAGTTGGCTTCATGCTTTTGGGAAGCCTAGATCAGAACACTTGGTTTTGCCCTCAACATTTGAGCGATGAGTCACCTCTTCTGTTTCGAGAACTCATTTTGGGAAAGCAGTTCTACATGACATTCTCAATAATTCCTCAAGGGTACGGATTCTTCTTGTTATGAGATGTTAGAAAGCAACCGCAGGTATCCATAGATGCTCTCTGAACCCTGGGCTTTGAGAAAGTGATTCATAGGGCAAACCTGCACATTTCAACTCAGAAACCAACCTGAGTTGATTAAAGAGGACTTGCTTTCAGGTGGAAAGGAAAATGGAGATCAGCAGCCTGTGGCTGCTGACCTCAATGAAGCCCTAATTCTACAAGACTTTTGAAAATGATTACGTGGGTGATAATACATTCTCCTTATTTTAGAAGCTGGATGGAAAGACCTTGTCGGAGTCTGAATCTGCGGCAGAAGATGAGCCGGCACAAGAACTGACAGCGAGTGAGAGGGCAGCTCCATTGGCCTTGGAGGAAACTGGAAAAGGGCAGAGTCAGTCCAGGCAAGGCTCTTCGGAATTAGTAAGGAAGGGAGGAACAAAGACAGAATGAACATGGGAGACAGAGCTCAAACTAGGAGCAAGAACCACCCCCTCCTGATCCAAGGGCTTGGAGAGTGCAGAGAAGGCGTGATCAGCACAGACTGAGCAGGCTATTCAGGAGGAGAGTGCCCCACCCATCTTCACCAGGCATACCAGGGGAATGAGACTGAAGGAGGCGTTAAGGGAAGGGCATTTGTCAGGAACAACCACTGAATTCCTGAAGTGTTGCGCGCCAATGTTTGAACTTGCTAAGGGTTCTTGCATTCCTTTTGGCATTCTGGACTAATTTCAACCAGATGCTGCTTGAGGTTTGTGGGGGGGTTTGTTATCCCTCTGCTCTGGGACTTGCCAGAAACATGGGACACAAGGTGTAAGGTATGTCATGGGTCCCATCAATGAAGGATGCACATCTAGTAGCATGCAAAAAAAGGACCTTTTTGGTGGCTGCCCTGTCTCTGTGGAACATCATTCCCCTGGAGATAGAAATGTTGCCTTGCTGCTTTTCTGAAAGATTTAGAAGATTTAGTGGATCTAGGGACCACAAATGAAGGCAGAGATGATTAAGTAGTTGATTTGAAGCCATGGTAGCACAGTGGTTAGAATGCAGTACCGCAGGCTGCTTCTGCTGATTGCCGGCTGCCAGCAGTTTGGCAGTTCGACTCTCACCAGGGTCAACCTTGACTCAGCCTTCCATCCTTCCAAGGTCGGTAAAATGAGGAACCAAATTATTGGGGCCAATGTGCTGATTCTGTAAACCACTTAGAGAGGGTTGTAAAGCACTGTGAAGTAGTATATAAGTCTAAGTGCTATTGCTACTGATTGTATTGCTGCTGCTATGAGGTGGTGGCGATAGTTATGGGTGTTTGTGTGTGGCTTTTTAATGTTATAAGCTGCTTGGAGTCACCCGTGTGTGAGTTGAGTGGCCATAGAAATTTGTTTAATATATAAACACATCTTATCTCTAGCTCCATTTAACACATACCCAGCATTGGTACAGTACAATTGTACTATTCAGATCTTATATCTAGCTCCATTTATCATCTACCCAGAATGGTACAGTAACATTCTTGCTCATTTCCTAGCAATCTATTATGCACTTTTGTTTTTCACTCCAATACATTTCTTTTAGCAATCCTGTAATCCAGTGGTTGGTTTCCTTTTTTTTACTACTGGTTCGCTTGTGTGTGCACACTCCTGCACAAAGGTACATGCTTGTTTGGGCAGGTGGGCGGAACCTCAGCAATCCACCTCTGCTGTAATCTCTTGCATTGGGGTGACGTCAGGGCGACTGAATGGAGCTGAGTGTTTACTAGCCAGCTGCCCTTCCTGACACCTACACAGAGTTCGCAGTAGATGATTTCTCTTTGCACCCATTGAGAGAAATCTCTCCTGCTACTTAGAAACTCAAACTCACCTACCTAGAATTGAACTCTCGGCCTCCTGATTGTGAGGTGAGAGCTCCACCTCTAGGCCACCATGTTGCTCTTTTCAATCCAATCCCTATCTTGATGTTAAACCCATTAAACTACATTGGCTCACTTCTGCTAATCTGTAGAACTGGAGGTGGCCTATGGTAAAAGTAATGTTTTCATAATTAAAGCTCTAACTACTTCCTATCTCAACTTGACACGTAGGCAGACAAGACAATCTATTATATCACTGTGGGGAAATATCAGTCATATGTACTGCCTGTTCAATGTGGAGTCATGTGAAAGTTTTGCCAAGTGTGGATGTCACATATACACTGATGAACCTTGGCAGTCTCCAGACTGAAGAGCCCAAGAGGTAAACACTAATAGCATTCATGAAAACAATGCTTGTTTTATCCCCTTAACGGTGACACACAACATTACCTAGCAGCTGGTGATCTCACTACATAGTTTGAAGAAGTCCATTATTTTGAGTACAGCTCTTCGGGGAATTGCTCAATCTAAAATGGAGTTAAAGAAGCCAAATTATGGGGTCCATTATTTAGAAGAAAACCCTTTAGGGAACATTGTTTTCTCTCCCCCCCCCCTCTCTTGTCTAAATGGAAATTTAAAACCTCGGTGAAGAAGCATGGATTATAGGAGGAAAAATCAGTAGGTCAGAAAAATCAGGATTCTTCAAGTCCTGCTCAGGAATTTAATGAAGGTTTTTTTTAAAATTGGGGTATAATAAGGGGGTTATCGCCTGGTTTATAATATCCCACTGTATAACACCTTGGTAAGGCCACCCTTGGAATACTCCATTCAGTTTTGGTTGCCATGCTATAAAAAAGATGTGGAGACTCTAGAAAGAGTGCAGAGAAGAGCAACAAAGAGGATTAAGGGACTGGAGTCTAAAACATATGAGGAACAGTTGCAGGAACTGGGCATGTCTATTTTGATGAAAAGAAGGACGTGATAGCAGTGTTCCAATATCTCAGGGGCTGCCACAAAGAAGAGGGAACTAAGCTATTTTCCAAAGCACCTGAGGTTAGAACAAGAAGCAATGGGTGAAAATTAATCAAGGAGAGAACAATTTAGAACTAAGGAGAAATTTCCTGATAGTTAGAACAATGAATCAGTAGGACATCTTGCCTCCAGAAGTTGTGAATGCTCCAACACTGGATGTTTTTAAGACAATGTTGGATAATCATTTATCTGAAGTAGTATAGGGTTGTCTGCCTAAGCAGGGGGTTGGACTAGAAGACCTCCAAGGTCCCTCTGTTATTTTATTCTATTCTTATCTTCTGCATCAGGGAGGCACAACATATTCTGGCCCTGTGGCTTCATTTGGCTTTTAATAATAGCTTTTTCTATTCTGTCAAATTCTTGATTTGGATTGAGGGAGAACTTTGAGAGGCCTCCTCCAGAGATTAAAGGGCCTATATGTTGCCTGAAGGATCTGCCCTGTTCTTCTCTAGAACATCTTCCTGTTCTCCAGTTGGATCAGTGGTGGAATTCATAATTTTTTTACTACTGGTTCTGTGGGTGTGGCTTGGTGGGCATGGCATGGCTTGGTGGGCATGGCTTAGTGGTTGTGGCAAGGGGAAGGGTACTGTAAAAGCTCCATTCCCACCCCACTCCAGGAGAAGGATACTGCGAAATCCCCATTCCCTTCTGATCAGCTGGGACTCAGGAGGCAGCGAATGGATGGGGGGCAGGGCCAGCCAGAGGTGGTATTTACTGGTTCTCCGAACTACTCAAAATTTCCACTACTGGTTCTCCAGAACTGGTCAGAACCTGCTGAATACCACCTCTGATTTGGATCAATACAGAATGATCCATCCTGATCTCACACTAGAGCTGATGAGACTTAGATTTTTACTTACGTTCAAATGAACACGAACATGGGATCTTGTGAAAATTCTAAAACTGAGTAAGGAAAATCTAGATAGTGGGACCTTCTACTCACTCCAAATCCTTACAAGTATTCTGTTCGCAGATTTCAGGTTCTTGTTACATTTGGGCTCTTTTCGAGTACTTTATAGCTAGGAGAAACATCAAAACACCTCACTTTTTATAGTTCCATGCTCATATTCAGTTGGCAAATATGCACTTGCTTGAGGACTTATTATCAATCGCTTTCCATTGTTTTCTTGGTCTTTGTTCTTAGGGCGAGAGAGAGAAAAAAATTGTCGATTGATATTTTCATCTTACGCTCCTAATTTCACGCACACCACAAAAGCGTTGCTCTGCAGTTGGCATTGTAGGTTTTCCAAATATTAGAAATTTAAAGAGGAAAGTGGGTGGTAAAATACATATTCACAGTACCGATTCACAGCAACAAAGAAAAATGCAACGTTCGAGAGAACAGGTTGTAGCAATATTTTTGTTAGGCGTATAAAAAGTATGAGTTTTTGAAGAACCGTACACAAAAATATTTGCAAGTTCTCAGGCTTTCTTCGGGTACTTTTATCATATTTAGACAACTGATAAGTTACGGTTGTTTATTGCGATTGCGGTTATTCAGTAATTTAACAATCGGTTCTCTGCCTGGTTGCTGGGTGGACATGGCCATGGTGGGCGTGGCCTAGTTGGTCTCCTGCACTATCCTGGGAGCAAAAACAGGCTGAGGAGGGCATCCTTGGACTACAGAGGCTCTCTGGAGGCCAGAAATATGCCCGTTTTCTACCTCCTCAGGCTCCATGCATCTCTGGGATCCAAAACAGCCACATGAGGACTCCTGGTAGGGGCATGGTGGAGTGGGGTAGGGCCAGCCAGTGGTTGGATCTACCAATTTGCAGAACCGGACATAAAATTAACATCCGGTTTTTCTGCACTGGTTCGAACTGGCTGAATCCAACCCCTGCTGTTATTTCAATGTATGTGCAACTTTTTCTATCCAAAATTGCTGTTTGTTATATCCCTGTTTATGCAACCCTATATCCTGCAGAATTCTAAGTGCTGGGCCTGGAATGCACGTCCATATAATGAATTTAAGCGTGTTCATCCTTTCCTTAGACTTCAACCGTACGCGCCAATGTTTGTACTTTGTTCGACATAGTTCATAACAGAGAGAAGTTTTAATAGAATGGATTCAAAGTACAACAGCAATTTCACTGGTAATGACACTGTGAAATAAATTTTGCAGGAGACAAAGTTATTCAATCCATGCCCAATAGAAACATTGTTTGTTTTCAAGCTGTCTATAAAGAATGGATTTATGTCTCCAATAACTGGGCAAGTGTTTGCATATGAAGATGGGAAAAATGTTACAGCCAAAAATGAACCGGTGATTTATGGTTTGGATGATTAAACAGGATAGATTATAGAAAGAACATTATGATGTAACTAGAGAGAGAGAGTTTAGACTATAATTCTACTTCTAACTACGGTGAAGAATGTCAAAAGTCACTGCTTTATATCTTTCCTCTCTCCTTTTTTTCTTTTCCTGCATTTATTGCTTTATTTTTGCGTTCTTGCTTTCCTTCTTTATATTTGTATTAGATTTTATCTTCTTTAAAAAAAAAGTTTTCATATGTATAAATTGTCAGAGTTTGTTGCCGAAAAATCAAATCCAGAAAGCACACACAGATAACTGATTCAGCTGGATTCATTAACTTCTTAATATACATAATAACAGATGAATAAATGTACAATACCAATAGTAGATTCTTTCCACGTGGTAGAAGTTACAAGCAGGAGAGAGAGCAGTTAGTTTCATTTCAGAGTTCAGAGCAGACTGAGTCTTAAGTTTCTGTTTCAATTCTTTGCACAGACTCAGAAGGTTGCAGCTTCCATTGGCTGACCTTGTTGCTATGCCTATTCATTGGCTGACCTTGTTACCATGCCTCTCCCAGTCATGAATATTCTAACATAAATACGATACAAGTGGATTTCATATGTTCCAGAATTATATGAAATCTAAATGTAACCAGAATCAGCCTTGCTTTAAAAAAAAATTACCAATATTTTAGCAAAATGTCTGAAGAGCTCTATCGTCAGAAGGACCCACAAATTGAGTTGGGGATTACGACCTCCTCCAAGACTAAAGGTGGAAAATTTGCAGTTGGTGGATCAAAGGAGACCTAAACCTATGGCCCCTTTGTCTTGCTAGGAATTAAATGAACCCTGTTCTTTCCCAACTACACAACCTCCAGGCACTGAAATACGACTTCACTAGCCAGCATCAATAACCAACCTGAGACAGAGGCTAAAATATATTAGAATGGTTACACAAATTGGATACGTCTAGTCTAACAAAAAAGAGAACTAAGGGAGACATGATAGCAGTGTTCTAATATCTGAGGGCCCCACAATAGATACATACTCAAGGTACATTGCTCCAAACTCAATTGCAGAAAATATGACTTCAGCAACAGAGTGGTCAATGCCTGGAATGCTCTACCTGACTGTTGTTACATCCTCAGACCCCCATAACTTTAACCTTAAACTTTCTGTTTAAATACAGCCTGTCTGTACTGTTGACCTCACCCCATTCCTAAGAGGTCAGTAGGGGCGTGCATAAGTGCACCAGCGTATCTAATGTCCCTGTCCTACTGTCCCCATTTATTTGTCCCCATTTCCTGTGTCCTTATTCATGTTTATACTTATTCGTGTTATCTTGTACATGAGTGACAAGCCAAATAAAATAAATAAATAAACAAACTATTTTCCAAAGCACCAAAAGGCAAGACAGGAAGCAATGGATGGGAAATAGCCAAGGAGAGAAGCAACCTGGAATTAAGGAGAAAACTCCTAATGGTTAGAGCAATCAACCGATATAATAGCTTGCCTTCAAAAGCTGTGGGAGCTTCATCACTGGAGGCTTTCAAAAAGAGACTGGACTGCCATTTATCTGAAATTGTATAGGGTCTCCACCTCGAGCAAGGGTGGACCGCCAAGCTCCCTTCCAACTCTATTATTCTATATTCTATGAGATATAAAACTAAACATTTTAATGTTTTACCTCATGCCAACAAACTACTGCATTCAGTTTTGGTCACCATGATGTAGAAAAGACGTGGAGATTCTAGAAAGAGTGCAGAGAAGAGCAACCAAGAGGATTAGAGGACTGGAGGCTAAAACATATGAAGAATGGTTGCAGGAACTGGATATGTCTAGTTTAATGAAAAGAAGGACCAAGGGAGACATGATAGCAGTCTTCCAATATCTCAGGGGTTGCCACAAAGAAGAGGGAGTCAAACTATTCTCCAAAGCACCTGAGGGCAGAACAAAAAGCAATGGGTGGAAACTAATCAAGGAGAGAAGCAACTTAGAACTGAGGAGAAATTTCCTGACAGTTAGAACAATTAATCAGTGGAACAGCTTGCCTCCAGAAGTTGTGAATGCCCCAACACTACAAGTCTTCAAGAAGATGTTGGATAGCCATTTGCTTGAAACGGTATAGGGCTTCCTGCCTAGGCAGGGAGTTGGACTAGATGACCTCCAAGGTCTCTTCCAACTCTGCTATTGTATTGTATTGTATTGTATTGTAACCTCATCCAGCCGCTCCTTGTAGATGTTGAACAAAAGTGGGGAACAGCACAGAATCCAAACACCCCCCACAAAGCAGAGTAGAAGTCCGAGGCCCCCTGAGACCCCCCACCCCCTACTTTTCATTCAGCAGATCTAAGCTCTGATGAAGCCTTAACTCATTTTTTTATATCCCATCTTCATACAATTTTCAGGCCCATATTCATTTCTTTTGCGTTGCTTTGTAAATTTACTGTGCCTCTAAAAGCATATAATGCCGTACTATTTAACTGCAATATTAAATAACTGCCATTTAGAAAAAATATGGTGACAGTTGGAAAGGAGTTTAAGGATGTAGGGCATCAGCAATTCAACAACCCAATAGAGTTATTGCTCTATGCCCGCTTCCCGACTAATAGCATAGTTCATAAACCACAATGAGGATCGTATTATACCCAGCGCATCTTGCTTGTAAAATGTGTTGGCTTAACTTGTATATGGTCTGCTTTGTACCTTGGAGAATGTTTAAAAAAACAAAAACAAAAAACAACCTATGTTTAGAATCTTTAAATTATCATGAATTGTGATTAGCAAAATACACTGCTTTGCTCCCTCTAACTTCCTGATTTTCGGGGACAATACTCTTTGCAGTTTTTTAAAAAAATGTAGTAACGTCTGTATATTTTTATACCAACCCGTTCCAGATGCTACACAATTGGACATTTGTTGATAGCCTAAAACAACATCCATTCTTCAAAAGGAAGAAAAGATACTTAGACCTCCCCAAGATTCTTGGCAGTTCAACATTTAATTGAGATTACCCTGAATATAGTTAGATGGCTTCCTTCACCACTATCCAAGCAGATGTAACATGATTGGTAGCTGGCAGCCCTCAGCGATCAAGAGCCATTGAGGAAGTAGGAAGCTATCTAATAGTAGATTTGGGAGGATTCTGAGGGAGTCAAATGCATTCTTAACATTTTCTCAATGTTCTCAAGTAAGGACTCTAGCTTTCATAGACAACCTAAAATCGTAAAAAAGGAAGAGGAAAGAGGTCACATTATATAGTCACCCAAGTTAGTGGACACCAAAACTCCAAGTGAAACAACACAACTCCACAGGACCTGAGGCAACACACACACAGACACACACACACAGGCTAGTACTCATTGTTTACCACTCTTCCCCAATTCTACTCTTCTCCTTCCTCTACGTCTCATTGTGACTCCTTCTTCTGAAGTACAATGATTTCTTTGCTTCCAGGCTGTTTGAGTTTCCCAAACCAACAGAAATCACCTTCCTTCTCACTCCCACAACAAAACTGCAACATCACCATATCCAGCTGCCTCTGTGGTTAGCTTTTATGGCCAGCTGGTGCTGGGGTGGCTAAGAATAAGTCTTAAAGAGACAATACACCAGCAGCTAAGGTACTGGAAATTTTGTAGGTAGCCTGCCCTTTGACAGGAGAGGAGGATGAGAAAAATGCAAATAAGAACATAGATTTCTATGACCTCTTCATGTGGATATAGATGTCCTGATTCATTCAATAATCTATCCATCAATTCATCCATCCATTCATCCATCCATCCATCCATCCATCCATCCATCCATCCATTCATCCAATTTCTACAGCAGGCCATCTCACTTAAGTGACTCCTGGTGGCTTATAAAGTTAAAAACTGATAGGATAGCCCCCATTTCTGACTTTTTAAGAACATAATTTATAATTGGCAAGGGTTTTAACATTGGGTTTTAGCACAGGTTTATTAATTTAATACATTTTAATAGATATTTATTGTATTTTGTGTTTTTAAATAATGCCTGTGCGCCGCCCTGGGTCCTAACAAGGAGAAGGGCGGGGTATAAATTTAATAAAATAAATAAATAAAATAAATATTTTGCACAAGCATACAAAAAACAACAACCCTGGATAATAAATAAATAAAGTGACAAGATTAAGTCCCTAGGGAATACCGAGTGACTTGGAGAATGGAATGACGCATAGAGATCTTTATTGTTGTGCAGATGTAGAAATGCCAACATCAGCAACTGCCTAAATAGCATTGAAATGACCTTTGAACCCTGACCGCTTTCCAAGTTAATAGATGCAGGCTTTCATTTTGAGTAAGTTCAGTCCCTGCCCAAGAAAAATGTAGTTGGAGAACCATCACAATAATTGCCTAATTAATTAGGGAGAAAAATATATGGTAGAACGGAGGTAAGTTCAGGAGTGAAAACAATCCATCAAGCAGGAGTCACTTAATAATATAGAGGAGAACACCCAGAGTTATTAACTTGAAAAGTTTCTACCAGTGCTCAGGTTTCCACCTTGTGGGGAAAGTCCTCCTACTTTCCTATCAAGAGGATCTTCTATTTGGTTCCCAACCTATGGATCGCAGTACCCAAGAAAGGGTGCTTGGCTTTCATTCTTCTAATATTCTGTTATACTTTTAATTTTTAATTTTTAATGAGTCCATTTCATTTCGGTTTTTAATTTTAGTTGCCTTACTTTCCCTTCCTCATTTTTAAATAACTTTAGATTTTTTATTGCTGTAAACCAAACTGAACATTGGGATAAAGAGAAAGGGTAGAAGAGTATAAGTTTCATATTAAACAAAATGAAATTGGTTTCCACTGAACATCAGATGATGTATGTCCCAAAGGGTTTGGCATGCCTCTAAAAAACTCAAGTAGGGAATAGTGATTATCAAGTGCTATCTTTTTTTTTTTCTGTTGGAGTAATTTCCAAAACTTGTTTTGTGTTTCATCACCTTTTGGAATTCTCCTTGAACTGGTCAATGTCAAGCACAGCAAATAAGAAGTCAGGGTAGTTTAAATGAATACAAGTTTATTGCATACAAACGCTCTCTACAAGAACCTGAACTACTAACGGTCAAAGCAAATAGGTGGTAGATAAGAGTCAATGGAATTCAAGGAGGGTTGGACTTAGATATCTTGTGGGCAAGTCTATGGAGATTTCAGTCATCCAGGTCATGATTGCCCCAAAGGTGCTTTTTCAAAAGGCAACTGGACTTCATTTTTCTTTGACAATGATTCACTACTCAACCAAGTAGCTTCTTCAGTTCTGCCTTCAACCACTCTTCTTCATCATTCAGTCGGAACGGAAGAAGCTTTTGGGTGAAAAGCAAAACATCTCCAAGGAAAAACAAAGTCCAGTTGCCTTTTGAAAAAGCACCTTTGGGACAAAGGAATTCAAGACTAATGATGTACTTGACCCCTTCATCAGCCTCAGCCCGATCCTACAAACAGGCCTTCATCATTCCGAGATATAACAGTTTAGAAAAGACAAGCGTTGGCTGATAAACTAACTGACATTCTATCATTATTCATTCTCTTTAAAAAATGAGTTTAAATCATCATGGATATAATCAAACTTCAACTCTACCTCATTTGATGTGGAATTTTTCCCAAGGGGATTTTCCCATGTATTTTGCCAGGAAATGTACATAAGGCCGGTTGAAAAGGGACGCACCCTCCTAACCATACCGACGGGCTCTGAATCCAATGGCGATGTCCGTTTTGCTGTGTGAATTCATGGAGAGCTAACCCTAACCCTACGTGGAATTTTCCGCAATAGGATTTCCCCATGTATTTTGCCAGGAAATGTACATAAGTCCGACTGAAAAGGCATGCACCCTCCTAACCATTCTGACAGGCTCCGAATCCAATGGTGATGTCCGTTTTGCTCTGTGAATTCATGGAGAGCTAACCCTAACCCTCAGTGGAATTTTCCCCAATGGGATTTTCCCATGTATTTTGCCAGGAAATGTACATAAGGCCGGCTGAAAAGGCATGCACCCTCCTAACCATACTGACGGGCTCTGAATCCAATGGCGATGTCCGTTTTGCTCTGCGAATTCATGGAGAGCTAACCCTAACCCTAAGTGGAATTTTCCCCAATTGGATTTTCCCATGTATTTTGCCAGGAAATGTACATAAGGCCGGCTGAAAAGGCATGCACCCTCCTAACCATACTGACGGGCTCTGAATCCAATGGCGATGTCCGTTTTGCTCTGCGAATTCATGGAGAGCTAACCCTAACCCTAAGTGGAATTTTCCCCAATGGGATTTTCCCATGTATTTTGCCAGGAAATGTACATAAGGCCGGCTGAAAAGGCATGCACCCTCCTAACCATACTGACGGGCTCTGAATCCAATGGCGATGTCCGTTTTGCTCTGCGAATTCATGGAGAGCTAACCCTAACCCTAAGTGGAATTTTCCCCAATGGGATTTTCCCATGTATTTTGCCAGGAAATGTACATAAGGCCGGCTGAAAAGGCATGCACCCTCCTAACCAAACTATTGGTCCAGGAATGGGTATAATTAGCACACAACCTGCAATTGCGCTAAGGCCCTCCTATCCATGAACTCCACCTTCTCTTTGAGCAGAAGTCGATAGTCCCAGAAAATCCCTTCATTATGCACAGGGTCCATTTCTGGTAGTGCCACTCCTTTCAAGACCAAAGGTGTCATTCGTCCCAACCCTTTGGCCTCTGCCTCCCAGCAATTTACCTCTTTGCAGCAAACGGGGGCTTGCGGAGGTTTCGATAAGCCATAGCAATCCCTGCTGTCTGAAACAGCTGATGATCGAGAGAAATTGAAAGTGCAACTTGCTGTTTTCTCCACATGGCAAATTGGTGGGAGGCAGAAGCAAATATTTCCCCCTTGTTTTCCTCCCCAAAATCTAGGTGTGTCTTATACTTCGGAGCGTCTTATATTCCCAAAAATATGGTAGTTAGAGGAAAGTCTACCAATATCTAATTATGGAACTTCTAAAAGTATCCATTCTCCTCCAGTTCAAACTCAACTCACAGTGACTTTATGGACAGAACTCTGTTGATCTCCTGGCAATGCTGCAGAAATAGTTTGCCATTGTTTCTTTTACTTATTTCCTCGCATTTCCCCAAACTAATTATTATACCTCTAAATAGGGTATTTCTTACATGACTTCCTGATTTATCATACTGTCCTGAGAGTTTCTTGAGTTCAATCCATGCTCTTGCCAGAGCTGGCCTCATGTAGGTTCTAAGGCCAAACAAAGTCATCCAGATGTTGACATCTGTTGAGACTGAACATTTACAGATGCCATTCAAGAGTTTTAGTTGCAAGTCAATCTTTGTATGTGTTGGGAGTTGTCCCGCTGACATTTCAAAAATAATGTTTTAAAATAGAGTTGCAGAGGAAAACTGTTTGCCCTCCACTCCGGGGGAAGTGAAGAAGCAAAGAGGGACAGAGAAAAATCTATTGGGAAATCTGTCATCCACTTTTTCTCTGCTTGCTTATGGCATCCATGATCCGGCAGGAACAGGGACAATAAAATATTTAGCTGCGGGTTAAGAGACTTATTTTGCAGCCTGGGTTGCTCGCTTTTCTGTATTTCTCTGAAAGAGAGAGAAAGAAAGAGAGCGACAGAGACAGGGAGACAAAGACAGAGACAAAGACAAAGAGAAAGAAAGAAAGAAAGAAAGAAAGAAAGAAAGAAAGAAAGAAAGAAAGAGACGGAGAGAGAAAGAGAGAGAGAGACAGAGAGAGAGAGACAGAGAGAGAGAACAAAAAGACACCCACAAGACAATTTTGCATACAGCACAATGCCTATTTGCAAAACCGGTGTTCAAAAATAAATTCAGAGTGATATTTCTATCTTTCGCTGCCTTCGCAGAAAGATATGGAAATTGGAGAGAATAGATTTTAAATTGTATTTTCTCTACCCTGCACCAAGCTTCAGTTCCCAGGATCCTTTAAATAAAGCGATTGATATAAATTTGTCATGTAGAAACACCTTAAGTGTTCATAAGCTGACTTTTTGAATGCATATGCTCTAGTGCTGACATTTTAAGCTGAAATCAAAAAGGGGCTTTGTTACTTTCTCTTAGCCTTTCTTTCTTTCTCCTCCTGGCAATGTAATTCTCCCCCTCCACCCCCACCCACCCCCTCTAAAAAAAAATATGATGATGCATTAGATGTGTCTCAATAGAACAGTATGAATGATTATCTGAGCATGTGGAGAAATAAACAGCATATCATAATACAAAGCGCTATCTTTATTCCCAACCGCCACAAGATGGGATTGACTTCACAAACCCCAGTAATTGAGGAAAACAGAAAAGAGGAGGAAAAATTTTTTGCAATGATGTATGACCAGCCCATGCTCCACTAAAGAAGATTCATTTCTCATCAACTTAAAAGTCCAACACAAAGACGGGACTAAAAATGTTTTTCTCCTCCTCTAAGCAGTTACAAGATTTTAGCTCAATGGAAACATGTTTAATCTCTTCCCTTTTTTTTAACCTTTGAACGGCATGGATACGTTTGGGGGCACATTGTGGTGGGGGGAGAAAAAGACCAACTGCAGATAAGCTTTTGCTGTAGTCACAAAGTATTCAGGATGAATAATTGGTACCTGTCTCTTTCTAAACAAAGACTTAAGCAAAGTTATTTTACCTCAGGATAAAGATACCCCTCGCGGTTTTCGTTGGCTTGAGAATTGTACGAGAACTTAAGTAGAGGAGAAGGATCCTGATCTGGATCAGACGGAAAGTTCATTTTATCTAACATTACGGATGACAGAATAACAAGAGTTGGAAGGGACCTTGGAGGTCTTCTAGACCAATCTCTTGCTCAAGCAGGAATCCGTATCCCATTTCTTTCTGTGTCAACTCAGAAAGCTCAAACTGTCCAAGGAGCTGCTGATACATTCAGGAATTATTGAGTCTGTCATCTGCACCTCTATAATTGTCTGGTTTGCCTAAGAAGTAGAGAAAAAACCCTCAAGCTTTTTGGAGATTAGAAGACATACTGATGTGGAGGTTTCTTCTTTGCAGTGAAGATGTTCCTGTCAGTCAGTTGCATTGTCCCGCCTGAATTAGAAGAAGCGGAGGACAATGGCTACAAATTCTTCTGCTAGTCTGGTCCATCTCACACAGCTGGGTTCATTTGCACCTCTATCATCTGCACCTCCATAACTGTCTGGTTTGGTTCTGCAACCCAACAAGACAGTCTTCAGAGGATAATTAGAACTGCAGAAAAAACAATGGCTACCAACCTGCCTTCCATTGAGGACCTGTACACTGCAAGGATCAAAAAGAGGGCTGTGAAAATATGTACAGATCCCTCACATCCTGGACATAAATTGTTTCAACTCCTACGCTCAAAAATGATGCTATAGAGCACTGCATACCAAGACAACTAGACAGAAGGACAATTTTTCCCCAAACGCCATCACTCTGCTAAACAAATAATTCCCTCAACACTGTCAAACTATTTACAAAGTCTGCATTACAGTTACTATTAATCTTCTCATTGTGCCTATCACCCATCTCCTCCCACTTAGGACTGTATAATTGTAGCTTTGTTGCTTATATTCCTATGATTTATATTGATTGTTTCCTAGTATTATTGGATTGCTTATTTGTACCCTATGACTATCATTAAGTGTTGCACCTTATGATTCGTGACAAATGTATCTTTTCTTTTATGTACACTGAGAGCTTATGCATCAAAGGCAAATCCCTTGTGTGTCCAATCACACTTGGCCAATAAAGAATTCTATATTCTGTATTCTATTTCACACAAGTAGCCTGTCCAGACTCCTCTTAAAAGCCTATCGTGATAGAGCATCGGGAGGCAAGTTGTTCCACTGATTAATTGTTCTCACTGTCAGGAAATGTCTCCTTAATTCTAGGTTGGTTCTCTCCTTGATTAGTTTCCACCCATTGCTTCTTGTTCTGCCTTTGGGTGATTTGGAAAACAGGTTGATCTCTTCTTCTTTGGGGCAGCTCCTCAGATATTGGAACACTGCTATCATGTCTCCTCTAGTTCTATTTTATTATTATTACACTGGATAGATCTGATCCCTGCAGACAGCTTTCTTATATTTTAGCCTCCAGTCTCCAAATCATCTTTGTTGCTCTTCAACAATATATAGTTACCTACCCCTTCCATTGTTAATCCTGCAGCAGTTGGTATTTAACATATGCTGTCCATAATTCTAACTGCAGTTGACAAAATAGTCTTGTACCATGTAAACATGTCTAAGCCGGTGGCCATAACTATATTTTATGAGGGTGAATTTCATAATTTAGACAATTTTCATTTTAAAAGAATTGTGCTTTTGGTTTGGAGGGAGAAGCCATAACCGTAATAAGTTGCAGAGATGTATACAAATTGCCTTCTGAATTCCCCCACTTTATTGGCGAGCAGAGAGATTAGCAGATTGGATAATATTGCTATAAATCCAAGATAAATTATATAATTACATATATAGAATATAACAGAGTTGGAAGGGACCTTGGAGGTCTTCTAGTCCAACCCCCTGCTTAGGCAGGAAACCCTATACCACTTCAGACAAATGGTTGTCCAATTTCTTCTTAACAACTTCCAGTGTTGGAGCATTCACAACTTCTGGAGGCCAGTTGATCCACTGATTAATTGTTCTAACTCTCAGGAAATTTCTCCTTAGTTTTAGGTTGCTTCTCTCCTTGACTAGTTTCCATCCATTGCTTCTTGTCCTGCCGTCAGATGCTTTGGAGAAGAATACCTTTGCTCCCTCTTTGTGGCAACCCCTGAAATATTGGAACACTGCTATCATGTCTCCCCTAGTCCTTCTTTTCATTAAACTAGATATACCCAGTTCCTGCAACTGGAATATAGAAACTGAATATAGAATATGCATATTCCAGAATATACAAACATTCCAGAATTAATGCATCACCATTTTCTTCCATTAGTGACTTGTATACTAAATGATACAGCCAATCCTCCCATTGGTAAAAATTATATCAATTAACCAACTTGTAGCTCAATGGCTAAGATGTTGAGCCTGTTGATCAGAAAGGTCGGCGGTTCAGCAGTTCAAATCCCTAGCGTGGTGCAATAGAGTGAGCTCCCATTACTTGTCCCAGTTTCTGCCAACCTAGCAGTTTGAAAGCATGTAAAAATGCAAGTAGAAAAAATACTGACCAGCTTGGTGGGAAGGTAACAGCATTCTGGCATTTAGTCATGCTGACCACATGACCCCAGAGACATCTTCGGACAGCGCTGGCTCTTCAGCTTTGAAAAGGACATGAGCACTGCCCCCTAGATTTGGGAACAACTCGTACAGATGTGCAAGGGGAACCTTTACCTTTACCTAGGGGTTTGTTGCTGTCTGAAAATGATCTTGTAATGATTGATTTGGAAAATATAGTCTGAAAAGCCAAAGACCTTCTATCTTTAGCCCAAAAGAAATCATATTCAACATCCCTTTGGAGATATCTGTGATTTCAGGCATTGCAACTACATCTTTGTGACATACAAACTGCAAATTGTAAGAATACCAGTTGAATTATAGTCTTGGTTATTTTCCCCTGCTTCCCCACACCAGCAACTTCACTGTTGAAAAATAAATAAGGCGGGATGCTAAAGAGTCATAAAATATCTCGCTCAGAAGAACATCTTGAGAAGTTATTTCAGCAGCCAGACAGAATTTAGGGGAAGGGTATTGGTTATGTCGCCATTACATCCTGCAATGCTGTAGGATTTTCTATCCATCACTTGCATAAAGGAGTCAGAACAATTTATCAACCCCTTTTCTGGGATAGGAAACGAACATTTCCTCTCATCTCTTTCTTCTTCTTTGCAGCCGGCCCTCCATCCATAAATAAAAATGAGCCCAACCTATATGAATAATTTAGCTTGACACTGCTCTCTTGGTCTATTACTGCGATATTGAGAGATTTTTTTTTAACGGGTGAGGATAAGCAGGAGGTTGGGTTAGTTTGACCTCAGCAGATCTCCATCCTCTACAGAAATGGGGGGAGGGGAGGGGGTTTGCTCCATGTATCTCACTTGGTGCAGCATCTTCAGAATGCTTGTTTTACATCTTCTGCAAAGATAAAATATTATCTAACATCTAGCCAGGATTTATGATTGGGGAAAGACAAGTGGAAGCAAGAGGGTTTGGTCACTGAAATATCCTGGCTTAATCCCCGAGACCATCCTATAAGACTGGGTTTTAATTGATATAATGTTTTAATTAGTGGGATTTTACTGAATTTTAGCACAGGGGTTTCTAAATTTAATCAGTTTTTAACCTATTTATATGTTTATACTTGTTTTAATTTCCTGCGCACCGCTCTGAGTCCCTTCGGGGAGATAGGTGCAGTATAAAAATCAAATAAATTCAAATTCAAAATTCAAATTGGGTCTTTATACGAACAGGCTGGGTTTTTATGAGCCCCACAAATAAGTCTAGAGCAAGGCAGAAGTGGGTTCTTACTGCTTCAGACCAATTTGGCCATATCAGTAGTGGTTTGGTGGCAGTTCCACTCATCCCGTTCCAGTCAGGTGCAGAGGTGCAGAGACAAAGGATGACCTTGGCTTTCTAGAAAGAATGTTGTTATGGCTACATATCATCTAATTCCATACAATCCCACCTCCCATTTTCCCACAATAGAAAAGGCATAGCAGACTAATAGAAAGTGTGCCAGGCAAAAGGTCCCAAAGAAAAGATGGCTGAAGGCCTGATAAATTTTCTTTACAAGCACAACGGGGCACATCGCGTAGAGTTAGAAGGGAGGCTTTCTAACTTTGCAACGTACCACCTCTAAAACAAGCTAGCATGCTCCTTTACAAACAGCACCGATTTAGAATTTTGTCACTCTTATAATGTTCTTGGTGCAAGCAGGGTTGAAAATCCATCCTGGCAGAACACGAGACAGACATGAAACAGAATAAACCTTATGAATAAACATTTGCGAAGAGCTGTTTGCAGCTGCAAGTTAAATTGTGCCAACCGCACAGAGTCCAGGAACACAATTTCAGATCATAAAGGGACATGCAGAACAAGGTGTCGGACAAACTAGGTTTTAAAAAAATGAAACATCAGGCATTTTCTATATGGAATTTCTTTATTCTTTCCCTCGGCTCGATCTCTTTATGAGTTGATAAAGAGCGAACGCGGAAATACAGAGGAAGATTTGGAGTTGCGAGGATTATCTGGCAAAGTATCTTGTCCGGATATGATGAACGCTGTTGGGAGTCCAGCAGTGAGACACTGTTGATGGTCTCTTCAGGTTCATCTTCATCCAGCATTGACCCATTGAGCATGTAGGTCATGGAAGAATATGCTGTTAGTCTCTCACATTCCAGAGATAAAAATTTGCAGGTGTTGTGTTGTGTTCTGGTCTTTATTTATTTATTTTATTAAATTTATACCCCGCCCTTCTCCTTGTTAGGACCCAGGGCGGCGCACAGGCATTATTAAAACCACAAAATACAAAATACAAAATCGATTTAAAATATATTAAATTATTAGACCCGTGCTAAAAACCCATTTTAAAACCATACCAAATTAATTTTAATTTTAAAAGTCAGAAGTAGGGGCTATCCTAGGCCGGCTTGTTGGAATAGATACATCTTAAGACGTTGGCGGAAGAGGCGGAGGTCCGAGATAGTGCGAAGGTCGGGGGGTAGGTCGTTCCAGAGGGCCGGGCCCGCCACAGAGAAGGCCCTTCCCCTGGGTGTCGCCAGCCGGCATTGCCCCGCTGACGGCACCCGGAGAAGACCCTCTCTGTGGGAGCGGATCGGACGAAGGGATGTATGGGGCAGGAGACGGTCTCGCATATAGCTAGGCCCCGAGCCATGGAGCGATTTGAAGATGGTCGTCAGCACCTTGAAGCGCACTCGAAAGGCCACAGGGTGGCCTTTCGGGGTGTTCTGTTGTGTTCTGGTCTTTCTGTTGTGTTCTGGTCTTAGGATATTTTTTGAACATTAGTGAAAACAGAGCCTGACGAATGAAAAACTGCTGGTGACCTTCTACCGCTGCACCATAGAGAGTATTTTAACTTACTGCACCTGTGCATGGTTTGCCAATTACACAGGGCCAGATAGGACAGCGCTCCAGAGGGTTAATGCCGTTGCCCAGAGGATCATGGGTTGCTCTCTCCCGTCTTTGGAAGAGCTTTATAGCTCCCGCTGGCTTAAGAAAGTTCAAAACATTCTTAAAGATCCATTTTATCCTGGGCACCCCTTTTTTTTTTTTTTTAACTGTTACCATCCGGCAGACGATACAGATAACACAATCAAGGACAAATAGGCTGAAAAACAGCCTCCATCCCAGAGCAATAACTATATTGAATTCTATGGTATAGTGCAAATATTAATGCAATATCGGGTTTTCAATTTCAATTATATAGCATGAGAAAGATGTGTGTTTGTGTTTTTATGTTTATAGTTATAATGTACACTGAAGATGGCATTTAATTTCATTGTATGATGTGCAATGACAATAAACTAAACTAAACTACTGTGTTTTCCCGAAAATAAGACAGGGTCTTATTTTCTTTTGATCCCCGAAATAAGCGCTTGGCTTTATTTTCAGGGAGATCTTATTATTTTTGAGGTGAAGGAGGTGGTAAGCATGGTCACTTCATGGCTCCTGCTGTGTTGCAATATTTTCAGGGAGGCCTTATTTTGGGGGGAGAGCTTATTTTAGTGCATACGCTCAAAAGCCCAATTGGGCTTATTATCTGGGGAGGTCTTATTTTCAGGGAAACAGAGTAAACTAAGCTAAGCTAAACTAAGCTAAACTTCAAAGCACTCCATGGCTCGGGACCTAGCTATATGCGAGACCGTCTCCTGCTCCATACATCCCTTCGACCGATCCGCTCCCATAGAGAGGGCCTTCTCCGGGTGCCGTCGGCCGGGCAATGCCGGTTGGCGGCACCCAGGGGAAGGGCCTTCTCTGTGGCGGGCCCTACCCTCTGGAACGACCTGCCCCCCGAATTATGCACCATCTCAGACCTCCGCCTTTTCCACCAGTGTCTTAAAACGCACCTATTTCAGCAAGCCGGCCTAGAATAACCTCCCGTTTCTGACTGTTATTAGCTGTAAATTTTAATTAGGGGGATTTTAAATTGTTTTAGCACAGGGTATGGGTTTAATAGGTTTTTAATAATGGTATTTTGTATATTTGTACTGTTTTTTAAATTTTCCTGTGCGCCGCCCTGGGTCCTTTTTTAGGAGAAGGTGCAGGTTATAAATTCGATTAAAAAAAAATAAAAAAATAAAAAAAATAAACTAAACTAAGCTAAGCTAAGCTAAGCCATTTGAGTTATAAATGTCACCATCTATTTATGAATTTATTGGACTGTTTTTGTGATTGTGAAGTTATTGTATTATATGCTAACATCATTTTAATGATTGTTTTTGTAAAAAATTTTTTTTTATTTTCTACATGGATCTTCTTGAGATTTTAACCCAACAAAGTGAATTCATTTAATAAGTAAAATAAGATCTGTTGATATTTTCTCTGACATCAGAAAGCCAGAGAATTGGGGGAAGAGAGCAAACCAAAATCTGGAAGCAAGAAGTATGAATAAAAATGGTAAATACCAAGAGATTGATTTCTTGAGTTGAAGATAATGAGTTTGTCAAGGCAAAGATTTGTGGTGGGAATTCAAGCATTCTGATCAAGTCTTTGCAACCTGCAGTATCTGCCTCTGATTTCATGTCTTACTTTTCCTCCAGTCCAATTTCAGAACATTTTATTTCCCTTCTCTCTCTTCCATTCCCACCTCTCAACTGGGTTCTCAAAACACTCATTTCTTTGCTCTTCTGAACTCAAAACATCTGCTATTCTTCAAAAGCCCAAATCAGAGAGATTATTTGATCCAGTCTTCTCCTCTTCCTGTTCAACCTCATTTCAAGCAGAGATGGAAGTTTCCCAGTTATCTCTAGCAGTTGTTTGAAGCTGCAACCTTTCCTGACTAGCGTCTAACTCATCTAAATCAGATAGCTTCATAGCACAAGGTGCTATGGCTCTACCCATAAATTGTTTTGCTCGTAAATGCTACTTTGCAAGCATGAACATCTTTGCTTATCTATTCAGGCAGGTTGATGGTGATAGTAACAAAGTTCATCACATTTATATTTAAGATAAAAGTGTCGCTTTTGCCACTCTAAAACTCTCTTTCAAATTGTGCAGTGCAGGCTGCCAAATTTTTGGGAAAAGTACAAACTCCAGAAAATGAAGACATTCTGATTTTAAAAAAAAATATTAATCAGCAATGATGAGGATCAAGTCAACTGTTTTCAAATGACCGAATGGATGTTTCACAAATGTCCCTTTTAAGCCCAAGGAACTCTGTAGTTACTTCTGCAGTTGATTTATGAGCTATGATAGTTCATCTATTGAGAAAAGGATTCCATGATTATTTATATCAAGGATTGTTATCTGACAGCCTCTGGATCAGCTTTAGGCTACAAAGGGAATTTATCTGTCCCTTGGCAGTCATAAGAAGCTTGAATCAAATGCTGCTTAAAAAATCTGTGCAAGGAAGGAAGGAAGGAAGGGGAAGGAAAGAAGGAAGGAAGGGGAAGGAAGGAAGGAAGGGGAAGGAAGGAAGGAAGGAAGGAAGGAAGGAAGGGGAAGGAAGGAAGGAAGGGAGGGAGGGAGGGAGGGAGGGAGGAAGGAAGAAAGGGGAAGAGAAGGGAGGGAGAGATGGAGAAAGGGGAAGGGAAGAAGGGAGGGAGGGAGGGGAAGAGAAGGGCCGGGGAGAAAGGGAAGAAGGAAGGGAGGAAGGCTATATTTTAGTATTATAGTGGGTATAATATGAGTTTGCATTCACATTACTTACCCAGTATCTCAAGGGTTCCATACTAAAACCCTCATGAGTAGAATATGTTAATCCCTTCCAGTCAAGATGAAATGCTCCAAGCTTAGCTGGAGTAGCTCTTACATTCAAGGAAGTAAGAATAAGACCAACACAATCCGGGTTTCACAGAAGCTTTTATTTCTAAATGCCTTGAGAATTTTCATCTCTTAGTCTTCACCCAACTACTGGAGGAGAAGTGATCCTTAGAACTTGGAAATGTCACATCGCTAGAACTATCGATCCAGCACTTTCCTTGATCAGGTGATCAGAAACCACTTAGAGAGGGTTGCAAAGCACTATGAAGCGGCATATACGTCTACGTGCTAAGTACTTCGTGCGTTTGAAAGTCCTAGCTATTGCTTAAAAGTTCAAGAGATGTTTCCTCACCATTAGGAAAGGTTCTTGGTCAATTTGCTGACTGATTTAATTGATGACATGACTCACTTCTGATGATTATAGATGAACTTGTTTTTCTTTAACCTTTGTCCTACGGTGAAATATAGGTGGAGCTGAGATTGATAGGTGTTTGTTTGAAAATGTGATCTTGGGAGTCACATATTTATTTCACATGGGGAAAATCTACATGGACTTCAATATTCTTGAAGACATTGTTGACCACTTTAATGAAAGAACTAAGGGCTACGACATGATACAATAGTATTGTTCCAGGACCACAAAGAAGAGAGGGCCAACCTATTCTCCTAAGCACCTGAAGGCAGGACAAGAAGGAATGGGTGGAAGCTAATCAAGGAGATGACCAACATAGAACCAAGGAGACATTTCCTAACAGAACGATTAGTCAGTGGTACAATTTGCCTCTAGAAGTTGTGGTTGCTCCAACACTGGAGGTTTTAAAGAAGAAATTGGACAACCATTTGTCTAAAATGGTTTCCTGCCTAAGCAGGGGATTGGACTAGAACAGGGGTCTCCAACCTTTGCAACTTTAAGTCTGAAGGATTTCAGCTCCCAGAATTTTCCAGCCAGCAAAGCTGGCTGGAGAAGTCTGGGAGCTGAAGTCCTTCAGACTTAAAGTTGCAAAGGTTGGAGACCCCTGGACTAGAAGACCTCCAAGTTCCCTTCAAACACTGTTATTCTGTTATTCACAATTTTTCTTCATTTATGCAGCAGCTTTTAATTCACAGAGATTTCTGATTCTAACACTGGCATTCTTCATTTGGAAAGAAATTATGTGAACTAATATAGTTGTGAATGCAGAAGAAGTCCTGGAGGTGTTAGGATTTGAAAGTACTATAACACTCTATTATTCATGTTGGGGGAAGGGAAGAAAAACGAATATCATAACTTGCTTTATTTATTTCATTGACATGCAATTTGCTCTCTCTGGCATTGTCTACACTGTAACTGGGTTGAATTTGATATTTACAGAGTTAATTGTTTCTTTTCTCTTGATGATGCCATTTAATAGGATGTGATCTTTGTGACTCCAGCTACAGAGATAATCATAGTACTAATAGGTGGAGAGTAAATTCCATTAGTATTTTTGATTTGTTATAGAAAGAACTATTTTTTGTTAAAGAATGTGAATAAATAATACATTTGCTAGCAGTTAGAGTAGAATCCAGACACTGGCTCAGTTCTTACAAACCATTGAAATAAAAACCAACTGGATCAAATATCAAAACTCCAGGTCTTGATTGAGAGAAATCATTTGACCTACTCTGTCCTTAATCCTATCCCAACTTTAAAGGTCAAGGTTCCCCTTGCACATATGTGCTAGTCATTCCCGACTCTAGGGGGTGGTGCCCATCTCTGTTTCAAAGCCAAAGAGCCAGCGCTGTCTGAAGACGTTCGCCGTGGTCATGTGGCCGGCATGACTAAATGCTGAAGGCTCATGGAACGCTGTTACCTTCCCACCAAAGGTGGTTCCTATTTTTCTACTTGCATTTTTACATGCTTTCGAACTGCTAAATTGGCAGAAGGTGCGACAAGGAACGGGAGCTCACTCCGTTATGCGGCGATAGGGATTCGAACTACCAAACTGTTGACTTTTCTGATCGACAAGCTCACTGAGCCATCTTCTTAATTTAAAGAACCCATTTAGAAATGGATAAAAGTGATCAGCTGCGGTTTCCTTCCTTCTTTCCTTCCTTCCTTCCTTCCTTCCTTCCTTCCTTCCTCCCTCCCTCCCTCCTCCTCTTCCCTCTCTCTCGTCTTCTTTTTTCAGTTTTGGAGGTTGTCCTTCAAAAGCAACATTTTGTCAGCTGTCAGGCTGCTTTTCTCCCCGCGAAGCTTGCAGCCAAAGTCATCCTGCCTGATCAGACATACAACAGATTGCAACCGTTCATCTCCATATGCTTCTCCAGCATCCTTCTGAGTGTGAAGAAAACTCTTTCCGATTTTAAAGCAAAGCGTGCAAACTTTGGAGAAGTTAGTTTTAACTCTGCTTCATCTCTTCCCCTATTCCACAGGTTTTATGTGCAGAGGTGGAGAAAAAAAAGGTGGGGAGCTCCCCATTAGCACTCCAAACTCCTGGAGGAAAAGAAGAATATGAATCTAACAGATAAAACATGCGGAGGAGCTGGGGACATAAATATTTTCATTGCTTTTCTAGACCTTCTCAAATAAAAGTGTACACGTTTTTTTTTGCACCAATATGATCTTAGACTGTACATATTGGTATTGATTTCAAGTCTACGGTACCATTTGCCAAATACAGCCTAAGGCAATTTATTTGCTTTTCTGACATTCAAATCTTTTAAAGATGCTGAAAAGCACAGAGATAAAAGGTGTATATGGGCCCATGGCTGCCTGAAGCTAGCCAAAATAACATCAAAATGGCATAACATGGATTATTTATTTGGTTGGTTGGTTGGTTGGTTGTTTCTTTATTAAACTTGTACAGCAATAGCATTTAGACTTATATACCACTTCACAGTACTTTACAGCACTCTATAAGCGGTTTACAGAATCAGCATCTTGGCCCCAACAAACAGGGTCCTCATTTTATCCACATCAGAAGGATGGAAGGCTGAGTCAACTTTCAGCTGGGATGGATGGATGGATGGATGGGGGAGGGAAGCAAGCAAGCTACAGCACTTAGACTTATATACTGCTTCACAAAGCTTTACGGGCCACTCTAAGTGGTGTTCAGAGTCAGCATATTGCCCCCCAGCATATCAGGGTCCTCATTTGACCCACCTTGGAAAGATGGAAGACTGGAGCCCATCACGATAAAACTCCAGGCTGTGGGCAGAGGTAGCCTGCAACACTGCATTCTAACCACTGCACCACCAGGGCTACTTATAAAGATGAAAAGAGGAGGCAAAAGGGGGGGGGGAGGAGGAAGAGGAGGAGAAGGAGAAGACAGAGAAGAACAATAGCAATAGCACTTATATACTAATCCACAATGCTTTACAGCCCTCTCTAAACCGTTTATAGAGTCAGCAATCTGGGTCCTCATTTCACTAACCTCAGAAGGATGGAAGGCTGAGTCAATCTTTAGCTGGTCAGGATCGAACTGCTGGCAGTCAGCAAAATTAGCCTGCAATATGCGGTGACTCAGTGGCTAAGATGCTGAGCTTTTTGATCAGGAAAGTCAGGAAAGTCAGCAGTTCAAATCCCTAGTGCTGCATAATGGAGAGAGCTCCCGTGACTTATCCCAGCTTCTGCCAACCTAGCAGCTCGTAAGTACGTAAAAATGCAAGTAGAAAAATAAGAACCACCCTTGGTGGGAAGGGAACAGTATTCTGTGCACCTTCAGCATTTAGTTATGCCGGCCATATGACCATGGAGACATCTTCAGACAGTGCTGGCTCTTCGGCTTTGAAATGAAGATGAACACCGTCCCTTAAAGTTGGGAACGACAAACACATATGTGCAAGGGAAACCTTTACTGCATTCTAACCACTGGCTGGCTGAGGAATTCTGGGAGTTGAAGTCCACACATATTCAAGGGGCCAAAGGTTGAGAAACTCTTACAGTAACAGCTACAGTTAAGAGCATTTGCCAATGGCTTCATTGAGGTAGCATAGCTGCCAGCCACATTAGTTAACGTGCATGGAATTCGTAGGATGTCTTCTTGTTCTATTTCCTTTTGGTGGCCAGAAACATTTGGGATGCCTTTAGATGTTGCCTCGTGAAAATATATCATGCAGAGATTCAAATATATCAGTTTTAACATCATTTATTTTTTCAGGTCAACGATTTGAAACAATACCAGAGTATCTTCTTTGCAAATTAAGTAAGCCTTGAGAAATTGGCACTTTCCTGCCTGTTAAGCTACTGGTAGATTCTTCCTTTTGGTTCCAAAATAACCTATCAAATGGAATTATTGATTCGCCTCCCTTTCCTTTCCTTTTTTTTTTTTTTTTTTAAAAAAAAGGAAAATCTAATTATTTTTGTTAGTTACAAATCCAATTTGTGTATTAATCTTTCAAATATGTCAAATGGATTTTTAATTGGGAATTAATTGCTTTTTGCCTTACGCAGCCCTTGCTGGTTTTCTTTTTTTTAGAACCTTACCATCAAAATCCTTTGGTGATTTTTTCACCTGATAGAGAAATAACATATCTAATTAATCAAGCTGTATATGAACAAATCTCCTATTTAGAGGTACAATAATTAGTTTGGGAAAATGCTGGGAAAACAAGAAAATTATTCCCCAAGGTGGCAGGATTGCGAGCTTGACTTGAAAGGAGCCTCTGAATTTTGCAAAGCTGATTAATTACTTTTAAGAAGGTCTCCGAAGGTTTCCTCTCCGCACCCTTTTTTAAAAAGTATGTAATCAGTTTGCAGTAACAAATTTCTTGAGCCACAAATATAGTTGCAGCTAACTTTCAAAATATTATCTGAGACGAAACACAACATTTGCTTTTCTTTACAGAAAAACCTGTTTTCACTTTGGGAGACACAGTATGATAAATTCTGGCAGGCGTAGTGATTTTCTATCTTCTATTCACTTGGCAGAGAAAAATATGCTAAATAAAAAGTTTTGCCTCATTTTTTTTTTTAGACGTCCCATCCTCACTTCTGCTAAGATTGGAATGAATATTGTTTCGTGTGAGAAAGGAGGGGGAAAAAAGCATTTTCTTGCAGATTTAGAGCGAATCCACTCCTGCTGAATTCTGTTTCGAATAAATATTGGAGGGTAGAAAATATACATCACGGAGAAGGCAAAGAAATAATTCAAGATGTTGAAGCTAAATCAAGTGACTTGGTGCTGGTTCCAATTTGCAAGAACAAATGTTTGAGAACATAAGGTGGGCTAAATTTTAATCTACAATACAATAGCAGAGTTGGAAGGGACCTTGGAGGTCTTCTAGTCCAACCCCCTGCTCAGGCAGGAAACCCTATACCGTTCCAGACAAATGGCTATCCAACATCTTCTTAAAGACTTGCAGTGTTGGGGCATTCACAACTTCTGGTGGCAAGATGTTCCACTGATTAATTTATTTATTTATTTATTTATTTATTTAAATTTATATCCCGCCCTTCTCCACAGAGGACCCAGGGCGGCGCACAGGAAATTTAAAACATACAAAATACAATAAATATAATTTAAAAAACTATTAAATAAACCTATCCTGCGCTAAAACCAAATTTCAAAAACCCAGTTTAAAACTATCTAAAAGTCCCCATGGGAGGTTAGGCTAGGCCGGCTTGTTGAAACAAATATGTCTTAAGACATTGGCGGAAGAGGCGGAGGTCGGTGATGGTACGTAATTCAGGGGGTAGGTCATTCCAGAGGGCTGGCCCCGCCACAGAGAAGGCTCTCCCCCTGGGTGTCGCCAGTCGGCATTGTCCGGCCGACGGCACCCTGAGGAGGCCCTCTCTGTGGGAGCGTATCGGTCTAAGGGATGTATGGGGCAGGAGGCGGTCTCGCATATAACTAGGCCCCGAGCCATGGAGCGCTTTAAAGATAGTTGTCAAAACCTTGAAGCGCACTCGAAAGGCCACAGGAAGCCAATGCAGCTCGCGCAGGATCGGTGTTATGTGGGAGCATCTAGTGGCTCCCATAATCACCCGCGCGGCTGCGTTTTGGACTAGCTGTAGCTTTCGAGTGCACCTCAAGGGAAGCCCCATGTAGAGAGCATTACAATAGTCGAGTCGGGACGTCACGAGAGCTTGAGTGACTGTGCGAAGGGCAGCCCGGTCCAGTAAGGGGCGCAATTGGCGCATCAGGCGTACCTGATGAAACGCCCCCCTGGCCACGGCTGCCACATGGTCCTCCATGGACAGCCGGGAATCCAGGAGGACACCCAAGTTGCGCGCCCTCTCCACGGGGGCCAGTGTTTCACCCCCAATGGCCAGAGTTGGAATAATCTGGCTGAACCGGGGTGCCGGAAACCACAGCCACTCAGTCTTGGCAGGGTTCAGCTTGAGTTTGTTACCACCCATCCAGATCCGTACGGCTTCCAGACACCGGGACAGCACTTCGGCGGCATCGTTGGGGTGGTTTGGGGTGGATATGTACAACTGAGTGTCATCAGCGTACAGATGGTACTCCACCCCAAAACCACGGATGATCTCACCCAGCGGCTTCATATATGTGTTGAAAAGGAGGGGCGAGAGGACCGACCCCTGGGGGACACCACATAGGAGAGGCCTCGAGGTCGACCTCTGCCCTCCCGTCAACACATATTGCGACCGACCAGAGAGGTAGGACCTGAACCACTGTAGAACGGTGCCTCCCAGCCCCAACCCCCTCAGTCGGTGCAATAGGATACCATGGTCGATGGTATCAAAAGCCGCCGAGAGGTCTAATAGGACTAGGATAGAGGAATAACCTCTATCCCGCGCCCTCCAGAGATCATCAACCAACGCGACCAATGCCGTCTCGGTGCTGTGACAGGGACGGAAGCCGGACTGGCGCGGGTCTAGATAATCAACTTCCTCCAGGTGTCGCGGAAACTGTTGGGCTACCACACTCTCAACAACCTTCACTAAAAAGTGAAGGTTGGAGACCGGACGATAGTTCTCTAGTAAAGCTGGGTCCAGGGACGGCTTCTTGAGGAGGGGCCTCACTACCGCCTCTTTCAAGATGGCAGGTAAGGACCTCTCACTCAAAGATGCGTTGACAATGCCCTGGAGCCAGCCTCGTGTTGTCTCCCAGGATGCCAGTACAATCCAGGAGGGACACGGATCCAATAAACATGTGGTCGCCCTAAGCTTCCTTGACAGCCTGTCCATATCCTCGGTGGTAACAAAGTCAAACTCCTCCCAAGAAGGAACCTCAAGACTGGTCTCGGACAGTCCCACAGGACCACTGTCGATGGAGGGTAGCTCATTCCGAATCCGAGTGATTTTCTCCTGCAGATAAATCCCAAATTCCTCTGCTCGCCCTTGCAGAGGGGCTTCCCACGGCCTCTGGTGGAGGAGGGAGCGGGTCACCCCAAACAGGGCAGCAGGGCGGTTATCTGCGGATGCAATAAGGGTGGCACAATACTCACGTTTGGCCACTCTTATCGCCACTAAATAAGCCCTAATATGGGTTCTCACTAGTGTTCGGTCGGCTTCGGAGCGAGAGGATCTCCATCTGCTCTCTAGGCGTCTCTTGTGGCGTTTCATCCCCCGAAGCTCCTCAGTGAACCAAGGAGCCTGGGTGATTCGTCGCCGCAAGAGAGGCCGCAAGGGCGCGACTCGGTCCAAGGCCCCCGTGGCCGCACTTAACCATGCAGCCACTAGGTCCTCAGTCGAGTCGCGGGGCAGGGTCACAGGAATTGGCCCAAGCTCCCTCTGGAACCTTTCCGGGTCCATCAGCAGCCTGGGGCGGAACCATATAGGAGTGTCCGGTTCCGCCTCCCCGCGGTGGGGTGTAGCGATTGGAAAGTCCAGCCGAAGGAGAGCGTGATCTGTCCATGACAAGGGAGTGATGACTAGATCCCCTATTCCCAGATCACGACTCCACTGTCCCGAGACAAAGATGAGATCCAGTGTGTTCCCCCCCCCTCGTGAGTGGGGCCTAAAACTACCTGGGTCAGGTCCATGGCCGTCATGGAGGCCATGAACTCCCGAGCTACTCCAGAGGCTTCGCCCACCGACGGCAAGTTAAAGTCCCCGATGACTACCAGTCTGGGGGTCTCAACTGCCACCTCGGCTATCACCTCTAGGAGCTCGGGCAGGGCTGTTGTTGCATAGCGAGGAGCCAGGTATACAACTAACATGCCCAACTGCCTCCCTAGGCCCCATCTCACGCAGAGAGATTCACACCCGGTTGTCTGGGGGACCGTGGTCTCCTTCGGCTCAAGACCTTCCTTTACGATAATCGCCACCCCCCCACCCCTCCCTAGGGCCCTAGGCTGATGAAAAACACGGTAACCTGGTGGGCACATGTCCACGAGGGGTATACCCCCCTCGTGGCCCAACCAGGTTTCCGTTATACCCACCAGGTCCGGGTCCCCCTCTGACACAAGGTCACGAATGAGGGGGGATTTTTGAACCACGGACCTGGCGTTGCATAACATCAGCTTCGGGCCCCGGGTCTGTGATTCCTGCCCACCTAGTCTGCGATGGGAGAGCGGAGAGTTGGAGCACGTGACCGCCTGGATCCAGCGGCCACGGTCTTCCAACTGATGGTGCCCATTTCGTCTCCCTCCGCCCCTGCCCCTCCCTAAGACCGAATCGATGGAAAGAGCTACCGTGGAAATGACCCCCCCCTTCCCTTCCTCCGTTTCCCTACTTCCGCCCGCCGGCCTCATTTGCTGTCCCCTCCCTGGACTATTTTTCCCCTCCTCCCTGGAACCCCCTAAAAGCCTAATTAAAAACCTCCCTAAAAACCCCCTCAACCTGCGCTTCGCCCACCTCTCAGGATTAACAATTAATCATTAATTGTTCTACCTGTCAGGAAATTTCTCCTCAGTTCTAAGTTGCTTCTCTCTTTGATTAGTTTCCTCCCCATTGCTTCTTGTCCTACCCTCAGGTGCTTTGGAGAATAGTTTGACTGCCTCTTCTTTGTGGCAACCCCTGAGATATCGGAAGACTGCTATCATGTCTCCCCTGGTCCTTCTCTTCATCAAACTAGACATACCCAGCTCCTGCAGCCGTTCTTCATATGTTTTAGTCTCCAGTCCCCTAATCCTCTTTGTTGCTCTTCTCTGCACTCTTTCCAGAGTCTCCACATCTTTTCTACATCGTGGCAACCAAAACTGGATGCCGTATTCCAAGTGTGGCCTTACCAAGGCATTGTAAAATGTTATTAACACTTCACGTGATCTTGATTCTCTCCCTCTGTTTATGCAGCCTAGAACTGTATTGGCTTTTTTGGCAGCTGCTGCACACTGCTGGCTCATATTTAAATGGTTGTCCACTAGGACTCCAAGATCCTGATGGGCAGGCAAGATAGAATGTTAGGGACTAGATAGGCATAGATATATACAAAACCACACACTTTGATATGCTTTATATCTTTTCCTCATTTATTCAGTTCCTTTTCTTTGACCCATAGCAGATTTGTGGCTTTCTGTTTTCAATCACAACGAGCCAAGCAAGCAAGTGGTTTGGGTTCTATCACTTATTGAATGAATTGGAGTAAAGCAGGAGACTTGAGTTGTTGCCATTAAAAGTAACAATGACCCAACGATTGTAGGCAACACTCTATAGACATCTTCAGCCACCATACATAATATGATGTTTATGGAGATTCTCAGTCATCCAGGTCATGGTTGTCCCAAATGTGCTTTTTCAAGAGACAACTGGACTTTCTGGTTGTTTTCTTTGAAGCCGTTTCGCTTCTCGCGTCCAAGAAGTTTCTTCATGGATGAGAAGCAAAGCATCTTCAAAGAAAAGCTTCTTGTTGAACGAGAAGTGAAATGTCTTCAAAGAAAAACCAGAAAGTGCAGTTGCCTCTTGAAAAAGCACCTTTGGGACATACATCATTTGATTTAACCCTATTTTGATCATAGCAGCTTTCCAAAATTTATAATTAAGTAAATGAAATGTACCAGATTGTGATTGTCCATTAAGGACACCATTGGAAGAATCATGACATGATAAGATTTGAACGTCACGCTCAAGGAGCCCTCAAACTGAGCTCAATCTTGGTGGCTCAATTCATGTGTTTTTCTTGGCATGGATATGAGAGTGATGGGCTGTTGCACTTTCATTTTTTTTTTTAAATCCAGTCAACCTTTTGTAGAATTTATATTGGAGTCCTCTGTCCAAGTACTAACTAGCCAGGACTGGCATTATGGAGATTTTGAGAAGTTTAGCCAAATGCTACCACCTGTCTTGGAATTTCAATCAATTTTATATCGTGATACCAACTTGTGAACCTTATTTCCTGGAAGGTTCTAAGCTCAATATTAATCTTTGGAAATTTGGATATCTTGATCCAATATTTGATAAGGAGATAACAATAACAATAACAATAACAATAACAATAACAATAACAATAACAATCATCATCATCATCATCATCATCATCATCATCATCATCATCATCATCATCATCATCATCTTTACTGTCATTGTAATAATATTGTAATAAAATTACAATGAAATTGGTTTGAGTGCCGTGCCAACACTTGCACCAGGTGGGATACAGACAGCAGTGACAGTCACAACAGGAATCTCTCCAGGCAAACGAAAAGGCCGACAAATGACTGTTGAAACAAAATGGCTGACAAATGACAGTTGAAAAGGATCAACTGTACTCTGTCTCTTGTTATCCATCTCTTCAAATCTGCCCGGCATTCCAGGAGCTGGTGGAAGAGGAGCAAGTCTCTTTTTCTTCTTTCTTTTACAGTAGGTTCAGAGCAAGTTTTGATGGAAAAGTCTGCTGTGACACCAGGAGCTCAAAGCCGCTGCGCCTAAGCGCGCCGCCATCTTGGATCTTGACCAACAGCACTGCTATTGGTTTTATTTTAATGCTGCTTTTGGTTTTATTCTATGTGTTTGGTTCCAGTTATGTTGACTATTTGGACTTCGTTTTGCATTTCTCAATGAGTCATTTGGAATTTATTTATTTATTTGGACCTACATCTTGAAGAAAATCAAATAAAAACTAAGACTGGGTAGAACGAAAGATCCCAAATCTTTTTTTTTTTTTTTGGAATTGCAGAAAAGAAGAGAAAATCCAGAAAAATGGCAGACTACAGGAACCAGGAATGCTACTCAGGTAACCCTGAGGACACAGATAAACCTCCAAGTGCTTCAACGACCCTCCAAAAGGATGCCAATGACCAGCTGTCTGCAAGGAGTATCAATCCTTCCATTCCCCACCATCCAGTCGGAGTTGAAGAAGCTTCTTGGATGAGAAGCGAAATGTCTTCAAAAGAAAAGTCCAGTTGCCTCTTGAAAAAGGGACAAGTGATGTAAAAAAAAACCCCTACTGTTTATAGATATAAATAATACACTCGGGATCTTTCTGAGCGAGATCTAATTGGAGGAGAATTTTTGCTACTTTTGTCCCTCAATTTGGTCTATTTTATACGTTTCTTCTTCTTACCGAAACGACACCAATTTCAAGGCAGGCTCTCACCTCTGGGTCAGCTCTAGGCCTTTATCATGCTGCCTTATCGTTCCGCATTTTCCATCTCATACCGAAATAAAAATTGCAGTTGTTTATCAGATTGTGGCGCTGAAGGACAAGCCTTATTTTTGCACATACGGCTCACAGGCAGATTAAGATATACACGGCAGGGAGCATGCTGTGTAACAGAAATCTGTTCTGCTAACAGATCTAATCATTTAGTGCTCTAAAGGCTCTGAATTCATCTGTTAACCTATGTGCGCTGCCTAATTACCATTCATCACCCTGGCATTTTAAAGCGTTCCCTTGTGTTACTATTGTGTGTGTGCGGGGGTTTTTTTCCAATGGAAACTCGCAGTAGTTATAGTGGTTTCTGAAATGGAGGCATTGGAAAGCTTTCTCTGAACTTGCCTTTTCCCCAACAATATGGTCACATGCAGTTGGGATGGGCTAAAGCAGTGGTGGGTTTCTGCAGGCTCGCACCTACTCGCGAGAGCCGGTTGGTGAAATTTAGAGAACCGGTGAGAGGGGGTTCCACTGGCGTACCTGGAAGTAAATCTGGCCCACCGCTGCCAGTGACCCAACGGGAAGGAAAGGAAGAAAGGAAAGAAAGAAAGAAAGAAAGAAAGAAAGAAAGAAAGAAAGAAAGAAAGAAGAAAGAAAGAAAGAAAGAAAGAAAGAAAGAAAGAAAGAAAGAAAGAAAGAAAGAAAGAAAGAAAGAAAGAAAGAATTTATCATCACAATTGAGTCCAAAATTTTGGTTGCTAAGCAAGAGCGTTGTTAAATGAGTTTCACCACATTTTAAAAGGTGGCAACTCCCACCCTGTCACATGACTGCCAAGCCACGCCCACAAAATAGGCCACACCTACAGAGTAGGTTCTAAAAAATTTGAAACCCACCACTGGGCTAAAGATAATATAGCTGAAACGTAGTAGTAGTAGTAGTAGTAGTATTAATAACAATAACAATAACAATAACAATAATAATAATAAAATGCATGAAGGCAAAAATTCAACATGTTACCACCAACAGCAAATGTCGCCTCTGTAATGAGAAAGATGAGACTGTCAACCACCTGATCAGTGGTGCAGCAAAATAAACACAAACTGACTACCTACAACGCCATGACTGCGTTGCTAAGATCATTCAGTGGAAATTGTGCCAGAAGTGTGGATTTGAGTACAGCAAAAACCACTGGGAACATCAGGTTGAGAAAGTTTTAGAGAATGAGAAAGTCAAGATTTTGTAATAAAATAAAATAAAATAAAATTGTTCACAGAATCACGATGCAGGCTCCTTGTCATGAGAAAATCCCTCTTTATTAAGCTAATGTTCCTCTCATTCACATCCAGCAAAATTCCAACAGACTTTCAAGGGTGAATTTACAACCACAGACCTTATCAGGCTTGGAGAGCTGCCAGGCGGATATCCTGCAAACGCAATGCTGTACAAGAAAATACTTGGCAAGGAGTCTCTGAGAGTCACAAACAAATCTTCACACTAATTAAGCGAACTAATTGTCTCCTGCAAGCTCCACTCCCCTTTCGCTCCTTTTTATTCCCTATGGGAGGGGCCATTCACCATCCACTTGTGCCTTCACTCCCGAGTCGGTCCTTGTTCCTTAACTGTTCCCTTCTCCTGGCAGCTCTGCGCATGCACACATCGGGAACAGCTGTTCTTCTGTCCCACTGATCTCCAACTCTGAAGGCAGCTGCTAACAGTCGGATGGCCTTGCCCCATTTCTGCTTCCAATGTAGAGCACCTATCAGAGTCTTCCCCAGACTCCAGGACTGTCCCATGTTCCTCCCCAACTTCCTCACTAGCTGAGTCTGCCATCAGCTCCATTGGCTGCCCACAACAAAAATACATCAGGCAGAATTTTCTAAGAAGCAATTCTCCTGGTGAGGAATCTTTACTCACTAAAAAAAAAAAAATGCTTTCAGCAAAGAATTGTCCTGTTCTTAGCTTGTTAAATGCACTTTCAGCAACTGTTCTCTGCTTTAAAAAATGATTTTGTGTGGATTATATGTACACACACACACACACACACAGTGAGAGACAGCAAAATGGTGCTGAAAAATGAGAAGCAGCCACACTGCCCCTGACAGATGTACTCATCCTTCATTTGCATGTTGAAGTGTTAGCTCCTTCTCTTAATCACCTTGGAAATGCAACTGATAGGCCGCTCTAATAGAACACGCCAACTTAAATAACACAATATAATGTTTAACTCGTGGAAGACTTTTTTCTGCCTCTCATTAGCTTAGCCATCTCCAGCTCGCTCATTGATGTTTCCCTAGAAATGTTAATCTAGCAATGATATAGACATCTCCGGCACATATGGCCTGCATTACATTGGTTTAGACAAGCATTCATCACGCACTAATTAAAACTCTCTTTTTCTGCTTAATTATTGGTCTCCAATGATACTTAGATGAAGACAATGTATATCTGGAGGAATTGACAGGCGTGCGGGCTCTGGCAACAGTGATAGCTGTCATAGACTCGGTGGTTTCAATTTTCCATCAAAATTATGCTGCAGGAAGCACTTCTGCCCTGCCTGGAGAAGGGGTGGGGGTGAAAATAAAATTAAATAAAAGAGAGCATATAGAGAACAGCTGCCGATATTGATTCTATGCATTTGAAACTTTATGAAATCATAGGAGGAGACATTTGACACCAATATATTTCTGGAAGACTTTCAGACTTAAGCAAACAACATCTGCTAATATTGACTTTTGAAAAGGGTTGGGGGAATTACATCAGGAGTTTTAGAAGAATTATAATCAGGGATTGATTGGGGGGGGGGGGGAATCTGCAGTGGTATAGATGAGGATATCAAAGAATAATTAAAAAGCCATGCTCTGATTTCCTTTTAGGGTATGAAATTCCACAGGAGGGATATGTTCTATTTTCAAATTTATAATTTTTCAAATTTTTCTATGTTGCTCTAAAAAGAGAGATTTGAAGCGAAGATTTAAAATCCGATGTTTGCAGATCGCGAAGGGACAAAAACGGTCTTCAGTAAGAAGGTTTCAGAATTAAAACACCTACCTCTCAATTTCAAAACAAGGATGTTGGATCACAAAGGACTTCCAAAGCTGAAACAACATCTGGCTTCTTTGTGTGTGTGTTCAGCTTTTATGACCATTCTACAACAGTGATTTATTTATTTTATTTTATTAAATTTATACCCCGCCCTTCTCCTTATTAGGACCCAGGGCGGCGCACAGGCATTATTAAAACCACAAAATACAAAATACAAAATCGATTAAAATATATTAAATTATTAAACCCGTGCTAAAAACCCATTTTAAAACCATACCAAATTAATTTTAAATTTAAAAGTCAGAAGTAGGGGCTATCCTAGGCCGGCTTGTTGGAATAGATACGTCTTAAGACGTTGGCGGAAGAGGCGGAGGTCCGAGATAGTGCGAAGGTCGGGGGGTAGGTCGTTCCAGAGGGCCGGGCCCGCCACAGAGAAGGCCCTTCCCCTGGGTGTCGCCAGCCGGCATTGCCCCGCTGACGGCACCCGGAGAAGACCCTCTCTGTGGGAGCGGAGCGGACGAAGGGATGTATGGGGCAGGAGGCGGTCTCGTATATAGCTAGGCCCCGAGCCATGGAGCGATTTAAAGATGGTCGTCAGCACCTTGAAGCGCACTCGAAAGGCCACAGGCAGCCAGTGCAGCTCGCGCAGGAGAGGTGTTACGTGGGTTTGCCTTGAGGCACCCATAATCACCTGCGCGGCCGCATTCTGTACTAACTGTAGCTTTCGAGTGCACCTCAAGGGGAGCCCCATGTAGAGAGCGTTACAGTAATCCAGCCGGGATGTCACAAGCGCTTGAGTGACTGTGCGAAGGCGAGCCCCACCCACCACCCAGGCTGTTACAATACCAAAGAACAACGTATACACAGATAGCACCAATCAGCACCAATCTACCAAACATGATACAACTACCCAGCCAATCAACCCACTCACAGCAGCAAAGTCAGCACTTCACCCACCACCACCACCACCCTCCACCAAGATTCATAGAAAGACGGCAGCTCCGGAGCCACAGACGCCAGCCTGAAGATGGCGAGTGAGACTTCGCTGGAACGTTGCCAAGACAATCTCAATCTTTTGGGAAAAGACCCGAATACAACAAGACCAGCATGCATGCATATATATACACATATACTGTATACACATATATACACATAGGTAATTGTTTCCACAACATCCTGTTAATAGGCCCCAATTAAGGGAGGAGACATACTGTTTCCTTTCCTGCCTTTCGGCTCATCACCAGAGACCATCTAGACAGCAAGCCAAGAGTGTAATTTTTTTGGATATGTGTGTTACTTTTATCTATCCTAGTCTCTCTAATTTATTTATTGATCAGCTCATAAAACTAACATATATACACATATATATACATATATACTTGTGTCACAACACCCTGTTAAGCCCCAATATATATATATATAGTGTGTGTGTGTGTGTGTGTGTGTGTGTGTGTGTGTGTGTGTGTGTGTGTGTTGCCTGGCCAACCTTTTTGTTTTGTTTTGTTTATCTAACATATTTCTTCTGATTGCTTCATTTTCTGTGTATAATTATACTATTTGTTTATATTTGTTTCTTTTGAGAAGGAATATGAAAAGCTGTAAAATGGGAGAGAGAGATGGAGAGAGAGAGATGGAGAGAGAGAGATGGAGAGAGAGAAAGATGGAGTGAGGGAGAAAGGGACAGAGGGAGAGGGGGAGAGAAGGAGAAAAAGGGGAAAGGAGAAGGAGAATGAAAGAGAGAGGGAGGGAGAGAAAGGGAGAGGGAGAAGGAGAAGAAGGAGAGGGAAAGGGAGAGAGGGAGAGGTTTAAAAATGGAGCAGACCTCAAGTAAAGTTCCCTGAATCCTGCTACTTGTCCAGTTCATCAGGACAAAGCAGATAACGGAGGGGGGACCAGATAAATGAACCCCATGAATCTCTCGCTTTCCTCTTTTCTCCCTCCTGTCTCGCTAACCACAGATTCATTATGATGTCCATGGCATTCTGTTACACCTTGATATATACTGCCTTAGCTTGTCTAACATTTGTCCCTCTCTCCTGACGGAGAAATGTTCATTTTTGTGGCAGGTCATTCAAACAGCCGCAGCGCTGATAACTCGCCCACTAAATCATTTCTTCCTTCTGCAAATCTGGGATGATTCTTTGTCAAGCAGCAATGATGAAAATCCATCTTTAGGTCCGTGACTGCTAGGAACTTTGTGCTTCAGCCATTGCAATTTATTCTGGCTCTCTCTCTGTCTCACACACACGCACACAAACACACACACACTCCCACGCCTGCCAAACACAAATCTTCTGGAATGAGGAGAATGGCACCAATGAACATATTTTATCTCGCACAAATCAGAGCGCCTTGCATATCATTCCCACGGCATTGGGTCTGGCAAATATCCTTGGCAAGTTTGCAAGGTAGATCGTCCTTGACGTACGACCCCGATTGAGCCCAACTTTTCTGTTGTTAAGTGAGACATCCATCAAGTGAGGCTTGCCCCATTTTATGTCCTTTCTTCCCTCAGTTGTTAAGTGAATCACTGCAGTTGATAAAATTAGTAACTGGGGTTGTTGCTAACAACTTCCCCGTTGAGTTGACTGGTCAGAAGGTCGCAAAAGGGGATCGTGTGACCGGTGGTGAAATTCAAAATATTTTACTACTGGTTCTGTGGGCGTACCTTCGTGGGCGTGGTAGGGGAAGGATACTGAAAAATCCCCATTTCCTCCTCAAACCACTAACCTGTTTTCCAGCTCCGTTCTCCTGTGCAGGGCAACAAAAAAAGATCAGGTGGGAGGCTGAGAGGCTTAGAGGCACCAGGGGCGAGGCCAGCCTATTTGCCGGTTCTCCGAATTACTCAAAATTTCCGCTACCGGTTCTTCAGAACCTGTCAGAACTGGATGAATACCATCTCTGTGCATGACCCCGAGACACCACAATGGTCATAAATAGGAACCCGTTGGCAAGCATCTGAATTTTGATGACGTGATCACGAGGATGATACCTATATAAAAATAAATATTATTATTATTTATTATTAACTGTGAAAAATGGTCTTAAGTCACTTTTTTTCAGCACCATTGTTGTTTTGAATGGTCACCAAATGATCTATTGTAAGTCAAGGATGGGCTGAACTTACTTTCACATCTAAAGCAAATTGAGTTTATTTTTAAAAAGAGGAATGGGGAAATTATGGCCCCCAATTAGCTTTTGGCTATCCTGTTAGTTACCCAAAGGGAAAGGAAACAAGGGGGATGTCAGGCTTCTGATGGAAGCTCTTATTAAATCACGAGCCTCGAGCCAAGCTTCAAAAGAAATCCAGTTACTTATTAGGAGCAACGTGTCTGTGAAGTGAAGCCAGCTCTGCCCCCACGTAATTTACGGCCCATTTATGACCCTGTTTTCCTCCTCCTCCCAGGATGGATCATAAATCACATTCTCCAATGGAGCACTTTTGCAGGTTGTAGAGATTATGCTCAGGGGTTTGGTTCTTGCCAGCATTACTACCAGTTCGGCGTGCAAATTTTTTTGCCCATGCACACATGCTTTGCTTGTGTGCACACCTGATGTGTGCTTCCCGCGCATGCATATTTCCAACTAAAAGGGTCTGTCCATGCGCACAACATTAGAAAAGGGAAAAATTACATTTTTTCAATGGCGCCCATGAGGATAGAAACAATTCAGGCGAGTGTCCAACTGAGTTATTACTTACATGGCCGAACCAGTCCGAATTGGTAGAAAGCCACCTCTGATTATGCCCCTCTGGCTGTTGTTGGGATACAGCCTTGAGAAAGGTGTGTATGGAATATACTTCTGGTTGTGGCTACTGTGCTGCTCCATCAGTGTGTCCCCCACCACCTATGACAACTCAAGAGCAGGCCAGGGATGCTTTGCGAGTTAACAGGGGAAGCTTAAGACTTCAATAAAAATAACAGTAACCATAACAATTTCCTTACCAATATCAGAATTTTGGTGCAGTGGTTACAGCACCAAATTAGAGACCAGGAGACAGTGAATTCTAGTTCTAGTCCCTCTTAGGTATGAAAGCCAACTACATGACTTTGAACCAATCATAGGAGAAGATGTGTTCTAGTTAATAATATAACACCCACAAAAAGTATAAAGATGAAAAATAAAGAGTGCTATTTAGAACCACTGCAAACCTCTTACATATTTAATGTCTTCTAAGATCTTTAAATTAAAAAAAAGAATCTCTTTATTATATGAAACGCTATTCCAAATGGAATGTTTTACTAGCCAGCTGCTTATACAGAGTAGATTTTGAATAAAAGAAAAATATAAGAACCACGAAAACGAGACCTCAGTATATTTTAGCCCTCTGGAGAACTTGACCCGAGCTCAACTGAAAAAGGCAAGATTAATCCCATTTACTGGATAGAGAAGTATTTCATCGCATTTGATTATAGCTGTCTAGACATTTATAGGATCTAGCAAAGTTGTTGAAAATGTTACGACTTCAAACCGCTGCAGTGGGTTTCTCCAGTTTTTGACTGCAGCTTAAGTTGCCTTTTGTGAAGTTATTTAAACCAATATCTCTTGAGGATGCAATAAAATGAAGTATTTCACACTGTGCTGAAACACTGCCTGCCTGGTATGAGATTTAAGGAAGTAGGGCAAATAACCATATATTGATTATTCCCTAAATTTTTATCTCACCATTCCTTCAGGAGCTTGAGGTGGCTTAGGTGAAAAGCTGTTCATTTTATTCCCTCAAACAGCTCTTTTAGGTAAGTTGGCTTGAAAATTAGCAAATGATCCATAGTCACCATATGAGTTTGCATAGTTGAAGGCTGACTTAGATTGCCCCATTCTAATGGACACCCTATGACTATCATTAAATGTTGTACCGTACAATTATTGGCGAATGTATCTTGTCTTTTTATGTACACTGAGAGCCTAAGCACCAAAGACAAATTCCTTCTGTGTCCAATCACACTTGGCCAATAAAGAATTCTATTCTATTCTATTCTATTCTATTCTATTCTATTCTATTCTATTCCTATTCAATTATATAACTAATTCCTGCAACACTGTCGAATTATTCTTCTCATCTTTTCTAGTAACTATCTCTTTCCACTTATGACTATAACCATATTGCTTGCATCTTTACAATGTATATTGTTTTATTTGTTTCCTAATATGATTTGATTGCTTATTAGTAATCTATGACTATCACTAAGTGTTGTATCTTGTGATTCTTGATGAATGTATTCTATTCTATTTTTCTTTATGTACACTGAGAGCCTATGCAGCAAAGACAAATTCCTTGTGTGTTCAATCACACTTGGCCAATAAAGAATTCTATTCTATTCTATTCTATTCTATTCTACTCTACTCTATTCTAATTATTCTATTCTATTATTCAATTCTATTCTATTCTATCCTATATCTTAACTACTCTAATACTCTAGCCCTTAATAAATTAACTTTGAGGGGTTGCCACAAAAATGAAGGGGTCAACCTGTTTTCCAAAGCACTAGAAGGCAAAACAAGAAGCAATAGATGGAAATGAATCAAGGAGAGAAGCAATCATGAACAGAGAAAAAAAATTTCTCTCAGAAAGAATAAGTCACAGGTTGTTTAGAAATATTCCAAAGGGCAAGAACTATCAGAACAGTGACTTTGTGGGAGAAGACATTTACATTTTACTAGAAGCCTTCCATGAATGCATAATATTTTATGATTATCACTTGTAGTTTATATCTGGTGATTTTGATTGTATCATATGATTTTGGAGCTATGATTTCACTTTTTTGTTGGTAGGCATCCTGGGATCTTACGCATCAGAGACAAATTCCTTGTGTGTCCAATCACACAAGGAATTTGTGTGGCCAATTAAAAAAAATATTCTATCTATATATTTATCGTGAGCTTGGAGTGTCAATTCTAGCTGCATTGAAGGATTGGGATTAGTCCTGTCAAATGTAGAATCTGAGAAGGAGATCTGCTTTTGGCAGAGTGCTTGTATAAATTCATTCCAAGTAATGTAAGTAAAAGTCTTGCCACATTCTTACGATAGAGGTGTATTTTTTAGGAAAATCCAGGGTTTAATTTCCAAGTCCTAAAAAAACCATGCCAACACCTTCCCCAAAATGCAAAAGTTGGAATGTTCTTCTTCTTCTTGTGCCATATCCGTCATCGGACATTGGAGATCATGTTGGCAATCTTATTTTTATCAACAGCCGCACGAAAAAATACTGCTGAGTTTTTTCCAAACCAGTCTCTTAGATTTTGAAGCCATGACGTTCTTCTTCTGCCTGGACCTCATCTGCCTTCAATCTTTCCTTGGAAGATTAAGTGATAGATTGCGTATTTTTCCCAGTGTCTCATCACATGCCCCAAATACTCCAGCTATCACTTTTTAATGGTTTTGATTACCCTTGACTTTCCCAGGTGGCCTATCACCTCCTCAGTTCGGACTTTGGAATGTTCTTAGGAAAATAAAACATCTAGCCCACCAAAGCTGGTTGAAACCTTGGTAAATTGAACAAGGCAGGCATTTGATTGCACGATGCTTGAAGGACTTAATTCCCGAGAACTGAGATTATTGCTGGTTGAAATCTTAGTCTCTGGCAAGCGGTTGGTCCTGAAGTCTGTTCATCTTACATTTGGGAGAAGGTATAAAGTGGAAATCACAGACTGCAGGTTGTAAAGATCTACAAACAAAGCCTGTTTTGAGATGCTTGGCCAACTTCATCTTCTTGATATGTTTCCAGATTTGTAACAACACAGGGACTGGCAACATCTCAGTGAAATAATAGTTATGGAAAAAAAAAACTCCATAGTTGCATGCTTGACTATGAAGGAAGTGGACTATCTGTAGCCATAGGGATTACCGGTGATTTCTTGAGGAACAAGATATACAACCGAGAGCTCAGCATCTCATTAAAATTCTGCCTTGGAGCTTTTTCAGTCCTGTTCCTTCTTCTGGCACACCAGTCAAAGATGAAGATTCCTCATAAGCCTGAAGAAAGTTGCCCATTGCTGCTTTATGGGTTTAGCAATGATATACTCTAACTTCAAAAACCCTTTCCATAAAATGTTGGGTGCCAGCTAGGAACAAGGTGGCTGGCAATCTTATCTGTCCCTGTGGGTAGAGGCAGCTTGGGTGAAACATTGCCTTAGATGTGTTGTTGGAAAAGACACAAACATTTCTCAGCTCGGCACTCTTTGTTTTTGAAACCCCTGCTTTTATTTTATTTTATTTCCCTTTGCTGCCTGCGTTAGACCGAAGACAGCCACAAGTTCTGCCAGTAAATCTTGGTTCTTTAATTGCATTCATCTGGGGACTTGTTCTTGTAAGATTTAATGGACTTTGGGGTGCTCTCCACTGAGGCTTTAAATGTGCTGGTACCATCCAGCTGGTTGCAAGATCGCGGAGAAAAACAAGGCCTTAAGGAAAGATGCCAACAGGCTGGTGATTCACACAATTCATGCCCTGGGCTCAAGAATATGGATTTTAAGTGCCCCTTAAAATGCCAGAAGGTGCCAGGAGAGATCGTATGACTTGCTCACTGCCTCAAAATAAGAAACACAGCAGTACTATCCCAAGTCAGCATGGGGAATATTTATCACTAGCATTGAGATTTATTATGCTATTTGCGCCAATTAATTATGTTATTTATAAAAATACATAAATCTGCCCTTGTTGGCCTTCTGGGTTATGTTGGAGAGTCCCAAACCCCACCCCTAATATACTAGAGGCTATTTATCTATACTATTTATACTATTTATCTTGAGATCAGAGAGTTTTGGTTGTGCCTTTTTTAACTGCTAGTTGATATTCGGGAATCCTTGTTTTCAATTCAACCACTGGCCTTGATCTCAAACCAGAATGATAATAAACAACATCGGTTCAATTGGGAAGGAAGAAAAAGCATTGGCTATATCAACACCAGAGGTGGTATTCAGCAGGTTCTGGCCAGTTCTGGAGAACCGATAGTGGAAATTTTGAGTAGTTCAGAGAACCGGTAAATACCACCTCTGACTGGCTCTGCCCCCATCTACTCTCTGCCTCCCGAGTCCCAGCTGATTGGGAGGAAATGGGGTTTTTGCAGTAATGCCAGCTAGAACCCACCCCTGGTCTTAGGGTGTGGCGGTCTAGGGGAGAAATCTTTGGAGACGGCTACCCTAAAGCCTCTTCCACCCGTTGCAGTGATTAAACTAGAGTGCGTCAGCTCCCAACTCATCTAATTATATGCCTTCGCGAATCAACATTCTGTAACGCACCTCTTCTTCATCAGTGCCACAAAGCCATCATTATTTCTTCTTCTTGCCTGCCAGACAATTTCATCATCATCCAAAAAAGAAAAAGGACTTGCAGAAGTTGATTAGGAGTGATCTCATTCCAGCACCTTTATTTGACCAAGAATTAGAATGTTTTATTCCCGACGACTTTAGCCTCTTCAAAGCCTGTAAAGAAATGCCCTGTTTCCACAGCTCATCAAAGAGCAATTCTTCCATTTGTTCAGCTCAATAGCTTCCTCCAAACAGCTCTTTGAAACACCTTCCTATTCAGTAAGAAAATGATTTCTAGTGCAGCGGCGTGCCAGCTAACTTTTCATTAGCCAGTGTTTAAATGTAGTGCTAACAAATAGGCAGTGCTGCTGCAGATACCGTTCCTGGAGAATGCAGAGTTTAGTTTGCAAAAATAGTTAACTCATATCTATAGCTGGCATGAAAATCCTTTCCAGAGTACAGCAATGACAATAACACTTAGACTTATATGCTGCTTCCCAGTGCTTTTACAGTCTTCTCCAAGTGGTTTACAGAGTCAATCTCTTGCTCCCAACAATCTGGGACCTCATTTTACCCACCTCAGAAGGATGGAAGGCTTGAGTCAAGCTTGAGCCTGTTGAGATTCAAACTGCCAAATTGCAGGCAGCTGGCAGTCAGCAGAAATAGCCTGCAGTTCTGCACTCTACCACATCTACAACCTACTGTGTTTCCCCGAAAATAAGACAGGGTCTTATTGTCCTTTGACCCCTGAAATAAGCACTTGACCTTATTTTTGGGGAGGTCTTATTGTTTTTGAGGTGCAGGAAGCAGTGAGCATGGTCACCTCATGGCTGCTGCTGTGTTGCAATATTTTCAGGGAGGGCTTGTTTTCAGGGAGGGCTTATTTTAGCACATGTGCTCAATAGACTGAATGGGTTTATTATCCAGGAAGGGCTTATTTTCAGGGAAACAGGGTATTTTGAATGGAATGGAACGGAACGGAACGGAACGGAACGGAACAGAACAGAACAGAACAGAACAGAACAGAATAGAATAGAATAGAACTTTTTATTGGCCAAGTGTGATTGGCCACATAAGGAATTTGTCTTTGGTGCATATACCCTCAATGCACATAAAGAAAAATAAAATAATATATTCATCAAGAATAATAAAATACAACACTTAATGATAGTCATAGGTTACTAATAAGTAATCAAATTATACTAGGAGACAAATAAAACAATATAAATTGTAAAGATACAAGCAACATGGTTATAGTCATAAGTGGGAAGAGATAGGTACTAGGAAAGAGTTAGGTACTAGAGAGGAAGAGGAGAATAATAGTAATAGAGTCTTAGTAGATAGTTTGACAGCGTTGTGGGGATTAGTTGTTTAGCAGAGTGAGGGCATTTGGGGGGGGGAACTGTCCTTGTGTCTAGTTGGGTGCGATCATCCGTGGTTTTGGGGTAGAGTACCATCTGTACGCTGATGATACACAGCTGTACATTTCTACCCCAAACCACCCCAACGATGCCGTAGCGGTGATGTGCCAGTGCCTGGAAGCTGTACGGATCTGGATGGGAAGTAACGGACTCAGGCTCAACCCGACCAAGACCGAGTGGCTGTGGTTTCCGGCTGCCCGATTCAACCAGCTCACTCCATCGCTGGCCATAGGGGGCGAACATCTTGCCCCTGTGGATGGGGTGCGCAATTTGGGTGTCCTCCTGGATGCCCGGCTGTCCATGGAAGATCAAGTGACAGCCGTGGCCAGGAGGGCGTTTTACCAGGTTCGCCTCGTTCGCCAATTGCACCCCCTATTGGATCGGGACGCCCTTTGCACAGTCACTCATGCTCTCGTGACATCCCGACTGGACTATTGTAACTCTCTCTACATGGGGCTGCCCTTGAGGTGCACCCGGAGGCTTCAGCTAGTCCAGAATGCAGCCGCGCGAGCAATTATGGGGACCGCTAGGTCCACCCATGTAACACCGCTCTTACGCGAGCTGCACTGGCTACCTGTCGTCTTCCGGGTGCGCTTCAAGGTGTTAATTATCATCTTTAAAGCACTCCATGGCTCGGGACCTAGCTATCTGCAGGATCGGATCCTGCCCCATACATCCTCACGGCCGATTCGCTCCCACAGAGCGGGGCTTCTCCGGGTGCCGTCCACTAGACTGTGTCAGCGGGCGACACCCAGGGGAAGGGCTCTCTCTGTGGCGGGCCCGGCCCTCTGGAACGACCTTCCCCCCGATATTAGGACGACCACGGACCTCCGCTCCTTCCGCCTCAAATTGAAAACCTACTTTTTCCATCTGGCCGGCTTGGGATAGCCTCCTTGTCCTGGGGTTTTAGGTTAATTTTAATTATTTGTAGTGTTAAGGGGTTTTAGGGACAGTTTTTAGTTTTTATAGATGTTTTTAGAGTAGGATTTGTTTAATTGTGATTTTAAATTATGTATTCTGTTTGTGTTTATTGTTTTTTTTTTTTTGTTTAATTTTCCTGTGCCCCGCCTCGAGTCCCTCTGGGGAGAGAGAGCGGGTTACAAATAAAATTTATTATTAATTTATTATTATTATTATTATTATTATTATTAGTTGTTCTGGAATCTCCAAGGAAATAATTAACATCATCTACACAAAGACAAAGAAATGTGTTTGTGCCACAGAGCCCAAAACTATGGTTGCAGAATGGCATTTTGCCTTGTTATCCCTTGTCTGTCTGTTTGTGTTTTTAGCCTGTCTAGATTGCGTAAGCTGTAAAGTATCTGGACTTTTCTTTTTGCCATGTAGTCTTAAACATCTGTGTTGACAGGAAATATACTGTCAGTAGCAAGAAATCAACCAACCTCTGTATAAAAGACTGACAGACAACACAATCTGAAATCAGATAACAGGCCGTGCCTCCGCCCTTTTTTGATAGGTCAGAAACTTATGAGCATCTCAAAAAATAAATCTGTGTCTCCCTCTCTTCCTTATGCCCATCCTTCTTTTTCCGTTTTCTTTCTTCAAGGAGCAGAAATATTTAGTGCCTACGTCATGCAGGACTGCTGAAATAATAGCTTTGTGATGTGAATTCTGAACATGACAGATTTCTATTAGCAATCAGCCAGAGACAAAGAGGCTAATCTTTGTCAAATGTAGTTGTGTTATCAGGCCTATTTGTTACACTCCTAAGACCAAATCCATCCCATTTGCATACAATTTACATCTGCCACAGGGAAGAGGCTCAAAGGGAAATTCTGTGCTTTTTCTGCTTAGGGGGGGCTCCTAATTTTGAGGCCCATTTGTCTCATTGATTCATCAACTAATATCACTGCCAAAGCGGTAGCCATACCAATCAAACAGGGGTCAGAAAGAAAACTGCCATAAAGATGAGGAATAATAATAATAATAATTTATTAAACTTGTTGACCGCTCCCTCTCCCCGAAGGGACTCGGAGCGGTGCACAGGGCTAATAAAACAATAAATACATACATATAGTTAAAAAACAAATTAAATATTTCCCTGCGCTAAAAATCCAATTAAAAACTAAAATCCCCATCTAAAATTTCTAGCAGCCCCAGGAAATCAACCTATTCTCCAAAGCACCTGTGGATAGGACAAGAAGCAATGGATGGAAACTAATCAAGGAGGGAAGCTATCTAGAACTAAAAACACATTTAGCATGGCCAAGAACACAACTCTTTGATCACTTATATCTGAGATGTTTTCCTTCTTGTTTCACTGGTAGATTCACTGGCAAGAACTAATCTGGATAACTCTGTGTTTAATATGGCAAATAAGGGAAATTTATTTCATTCCAACAACTGTATTGGATGTCCCAAAACACTTTCTTCAAGAGGCAACTGGACTCTCTGGTTTTTCTTTTTGATTCTCATCCAAGAAGCTTCTTCAGCTCTGAAGAAGCTGAAGAAGCTTCTTGGATGAAAGCTGAAGAAGCTTCTTGGATGAGAAGCAAAACATCTTTAAGGAACACCAGAAAATCCAGTTGCCTCTTGAAAAAACACCTTTGGGGCCTGGATGACTGAGAATCTCCATAAACTGATTTGGATCCATAGGGAAACCAATTGGTATAGGTAGCTTAGTACTACTATGGAAACAATAATGTGCAAAAGGATATATTTGACTAAAACTGCAAATGAGATTTCGAACTTGGTTCCGATTGCTGGAAAGCTATCTAAACCTATTGTTTCTCTCCTTCCAGTCTGTTTTCTGGACAAGGAAATTGAGATAGTTCTTCACTACGTCCCTTAGTGCAGGGGTCCCCAACCTTTTTTGCACCAGGGACCGGTTTCATTTTAAAGAAAATTCCGCGGACCAGCTGGTGTAGAGGGGGAGCGCGGGGGGAGGGGGGAACAGGCGGCGCATGCGCACGCGCGGGGGGGGGGGGGTGAGTCGGCTCACTTGCCACTCTAGGGCCCCCAATGGCGCAAGCGGCTGCGCCTGTGCTCTCCCGCCCCCGGCGCGCGCTCTGCCCAGGGGGATGCCCCCTCCTCTCTGCTCCTCCTCTCCAGCCCTGCAGCCCGGTTCCTATCAAGTCACGGACCGGCACCGGTCCGCAGCCCGGGGGTTGGGGACCCCTGCCTTAGTGTATTGTTGCTTAATTGATTGCTTTATTACAATTGCTCGACTGAAATTGCAAGTCTTTTGACCTAATAGGATTACGCTTGTTGGAAAAGAAAGAGAGAGAAAAGAAAGAAAGAAAGAAAGAAAGAAAGAAAGAAAGAAAGAAAGAAAGAAAGAAAGAAAGAAAGAAAGAGGAAGGAGGAGGAGAGAAGGAAGGAAGGAAGAAAAAAGAAAGAAAGAGGGGAAGAAGGAGAAGGAGGAGGAAAGGAAGGAAGGAAGAAAGAGAGAGAGAGGAAGGAGGAGGAGGAGGGAGGGAGGAAGGAAGGAAGAAAAAGAAAGAAAGAAAGAAAGAAAGAAAGAGGAAGGAGGAGGAGAGAAGGAAGGAAGAAAAAAGAAAGAGAGAGGGGAAGAAGGAGAAGGAGGAGGAGGAAAGGAAGGAAGAAAGAAAGAGAGAGAGAGGAAGGAGGAGGAGGAGGGAGGGAGGAAGGAAGGAAGAAAAAGAAAGAAAGAAAATCAAAGAAAGAAAGGTAAATCATCAAGTATACCTAGAATTTAACTGATGGAATGAATCATGTTCAGCTCTGCTCTAGCTGGCTGTCAGAATAACACCCATGGAAACACAGACACATAGGCAGACAATACAACCACAACAAAATGCAAGATGCCTAAATCACCAACTGCCTTCATTAAAACTGTGCTAATTTGTCCTGATCGTGTTGTTAGCGTCTAATTAGCAGTACCTTATTCTCCAAATAGATACAAATGAAAGACACTTTGATTTAAGCTAGGAAGGGCTTAACCAATTCTTACTGGAGTGTGAAGTGAGCAGTTCCATTATGTGATAAAGTGTGTTTGTGGGGTGGGGGGGTGGGGAGAGAGAGAGAGATAACAGCCGGTTGGTTTTTACAGCTTGGCTCCTGCATTTGTTTTTTGACATTTGACTGACTCCCTTGTAAGAAGCCAGGCATGCGTCATTAAACATGTCCCTTAATAAATCTCTCAAGCATCTCAGCCTGAAGTAAATGACAAAAGGCCCAAACCTTTGACGGGGCTTCCAAGTGCGCAAACTCTTAAAATAAAAGGCTGATCATCAAGATATTTCAAGAAGGCGCCTTGACATCTACAAGAGTGGACCTGTGTAATTGGTGATGGTCTCAGAAAACAACAACTCTAGAGTAATTTCAGGGAGAGGGGCTCTCTCGGGGACAATGAACTCAGGGAGCTGATGTGTAACTGAGGTTACTCCATTCCTGTTGCACCTACTTTCTGGGACAGAAGGGGAAATAGAAGAGAGGAAGGAAGAGGAGGGGGAGGAAGGAAAGGAGAGGAGGTGGAGGTGGAGCAAGAGAACCACAAATTCACACTGACTCAGGTGGCGCGGTGGTTAGAGTGCAGTACTGCAGCCTACTTCTGCTGAACACCAGCTGCCCGCAGTTTGGCAGATCGAATCTCACCAGGCTCAAGGTTGACTCAGCCTTCCATCTTTCCGAGGTGGGTAAAATGAGGACCCAGATTTTTTGGGGGGCAAGAGGCTGACTCTGTAAAACCGCTTAGAGAGGATTTTAAATCACTGTGAATCTGTATATAAGTCCAAGTGCTCTGGTAATATCTGCTACAATCTATGAGCTGTCTTATTTCACATTGGGGGCTAGCAGAGATACAGATAGCAAAACAATACAATCAGGTTAACAACATATATTAAGTTGGTAAATTATTTTAGACACGTTGGAGAGGGAGAAGAAGACATTGTAATGGCTGTCACATTTTTTCTTTTGATATACATCAGAATTCTATTTTACATTCTGTGGCCATTCCGCCATTCCTCTTGGGCCATTTCCATTGAGAAATTAATCAGAATATTCAGATATTTGAGAGATATTTGGGAGTTAGGGCAGATTTTCTAGATGTTAGAGAACCCAGAGTACCTACGTTCTCCCGAAAATCTGCCCTAACTCCCCATCACTCTAATATATGGATATTCTGATTAATTTCCCAAGATGACTACCGGTACATACCAAGCTTATTAGAGCCACGATGGTGCACTGGTTAGAGTGCAATTTGGCAGACTACTTCAGTTGACTGCTAGCTGTAGTTCGGCAATTCAAATCTCAGGGTTGGCTCAGCCTTCCATTCTTCCGAGGTGGGTAAAATAAGGACCCAAATTGTTGGGGGAAAGAGGCTGACTGTGAGCCACTTAGAGAGGACTGTAAAAGCACCATGAAGACTAAGTGCTATTGCTATTATTCTGCAAAAACGAAACAAAACCTCACACTGTTTACATTCTGTTCTTTTTTTTTTTAATTAAATTTATACCCCGCCCTTCTCCAAACGGACCCAGGGCGGCGCACAGGAATACTAAAAATACATACAAAAACATATAATTTTTTTTAAAAAACTTATTTAAATAACATCCTGCGCTAAAAACCAAATTAAAATTCCCAAGTTTAAAACTATCTAAAAGTCAATGATGGAGGTTACGCTAGGCCGGCTGGATGGAACAAATGTGTCTTTAGACACTTGCGGAAGAGGCGGAGGTCGGAGATGGTGCGAAGTTCAGGAGGGAGGTCGTTCCAAAGGGCTGGGCCCGCCACAGAGAAGGCTCTTCCCCTGGGTGTCGCCAGTCGGCACTGTCCAACCGACGGCACCCTGAGGAGGCCCTCTCTGTGGGAGCGTATCGGTCTGAGGGATGTATGGGGCAGGAGGCGGTCTCGCATATAACTAGGCCCCGAGCCATGGAGCGCTTTGAAGATGATCGTCAGAACCTTCAAACGGTGGCTATGTTCATTGCAGATTTAAAAAGATATGTGAATTGTTTACCAACCCTACAAACTTCACTTGAGCTTCTCTTCAATATGTTCACCTCAGCAATTGAAATACTATACCAAAATAGCCACAGAAACATCCTTTGGTACATATATGTATATCAGCATTTGGAGGGGAAAAAAATACAGAGTTAAAGATGATTTAAAGTTTTTGTTTTGTTTTGTTTTATATCTCTGCCTCTATGTGTGTGTATTTCATTTGGGATGTGTTTATCCTCATTTGATTTAATGCTTGCATTTTTTATTTATTTAACTCTTTCACGAATAATTGCAGAAATGACTGGAATGCAATTATGAATAAGCACATTCCTGAGACACATGCATCAGGAATAATTAGGTTTCCCTAGGCCTACACTACATAAGCACCTTATTATTTAATTCCAGCCTAGACACATTTACTAGACTGAACTGAATTCATAGCGATGCAGATTCTTACGGTTTGCTTCATGTCTGCCAAAGAATAATAGAAACCATTATTAGATTTAGCTGACAAATGGATTTTGTTTTAACTCCATGTCGCTTACACATTGGTTAATTCAATGCAGCTGCCGTCATTATGCATTTTAACCAAAAAAAAAAAGAGCTAATTTTTTTTCACTGATTGTCAGCTCTGGAGGACATGTGTGCGTGTGTATATGTTGGGGGAATAAAATGAATGTAAATTTTGCACTCATTTCATTACAACCAAAATTCTTCCTGAAGCGGATAATGATCGTTTATATTAATCGGAGCATATTTCAAGATGCAGCCAAAATGGAATCCAAATTCTGATCTCAGCTAAACATGTTTTAAATCTCTCAAACTTAATCTCTCTGGAGTTGTACAGGCATTTTTTTAAAAAAAAAATTCTGCTGAACATAATAAGATGCGTGCCGTTTCTCCATTTTAAGATGTGAAGCACAGAGTGAGGGATGTCAGGAGCCAAGCAGCCAACTGTCCATTGTTTGGAATTAGGGATGCCATCCGCCTGACCAAATGTAAACACAGCTGCACGAGAAATGAAACAGAAACAGTCCCAAATGCCTTGAAGCTGTTACGGCAGTCAGAAAAAGAATGGAAGGAAGAACTACCGTATATTTTCATCCCAAAAAAGAATCTTGGATACCTGGAGCAGGAGCAGGATGATAAAGATTCAGATCACAGAGGGCATGTGGTAAAGACCTTGTACAGAACAGACCTGGTGTCAGGCCTGTCCCAGTTTAGGCATTTAGCAAAGAAAGACCCTCGACTCCATCTGTAGCAAATGGTATATTTCAGGGGTGGCAAATGGTATAGGGCCATGTTGGCACAAAGCCCTCTCAGTGGACATGCACGCCATCACCAGCAGCTGGTTTCTGGTTTCTAGTGCACCAGCCAGCTGGTCTTCGCGGGTACCGGAGCACCAGAAATTGGCCTGCAAATATCCCAGAAAATGGACAAAAACTAGGCCTTTTTTGGGGTGTTTTGGGTCCATTTTCAGGCCGGTTTTTTCCCCCAAAAACCAACCCCAAACCAGCTAAGAAACGACCCAAAAACAGGCATGCACACACCAGCCAGCTGGTTTTGGGGATTTTGGTGCTCCAGCATGTGCGTACGAATACATACCTGTACATCCATGCATGTTTCAGGTTTCCTGCTTGAGCAGAGAGTTGGACCTCCAAGGTCCCTTCCAACTATGTTATTCTGTTATTCTGTATGTACTTCGATGCACACATCCCAACATGCTGTTTTTTTTACAACCTTATGCAATGTTATGTGAATGTGACAGCTAAATAACTGGAGGAAAAGGAAGGATTTGTATTGGGATTTACCAGCTGACTGCAAGTTATTTTCCGTGGTGCTGAATTGAACCCACACTTTATAGACCGTTTGCACAGTCAACTGTGAATTATGACAGTAAGAGCTATTGAGGGAGGTGTTTTCCAGCGATGTACAGGCATGTGCACATTAGCCATAAATCCACATCAGTGCCATTTGGAAAAGCTATCTGCATGTCTAAGCTGCTTTAGATTGAGATGAATTCTTACAAGAGCACCTGTTTCCCTGAAAAGCAGTAGAATGCAGGCCAAGTTGGACATGGGGAAGAATATGCAATGGATGTATGTGTGAATATTTATACAGATATGGGGAAATAGTCAGTCAGCTCTTTGGTAAAATACAATTCTATTGTACTGCATTGCATTGAATACTTTAGTTGGTCAAGTGTGATTAAACTCAGAAGGCATCTGCTCTCAGTGTATAGGCAAAACAACAGAATAATGATAATTATCACAATCATAATAGTACCCATAAGAGGGGAGAAGTAAAGGAGATCATAGGAAGGATAAATAATACTACTACAGCCATACCCCAGGGGTAAATATGCATTGACATTAGCACTGTGAGAATGAGCTGTTCAGCAGAGTGATGGCATGAGGGGGGGAAATGTCTCTCTGTCTACTTGTTTTGGCATTGCAATTCCCTATAACACCATACCAAGGGAAGGAATTGAAACAATTTGTGTCCGAGATGGGAGGGGTCTGGCAGCTCTCCAAGCCAGATAAGGTCTGTGACTGTAAATCCTCCCTTGAAAGACTCTGCTGTGAATGAGAAGAATTCACAGTCAATTAATAAAAGGGACTAAGAGTTTGCTTCATGCTCTTGGGAAGCCTACGTCCGAACAATAGTTACGGTTCATTTGTAAGCCTTTCGAGATTATTCTGATACAAATCATATGGATGTTTATACATTTAAACATGACGCTTTACCAGACTCCTATTCTGCAAGATATAAGATGAACACACTTATAATTCTTCTAAATTAAAAGTAAGCCGTACTGTAATGAGAGGAACCTGGTAGGCCAAGATGAAAGCGGTTGGCCTTGAAGGACGTGGAGATACTTGCCCCATGTTCTACCTTCTTGTGGAGGGGTCAACTATATATTGACAGAAGATCTGCCAGAGGTATTTAATCAGGTGTAGTAACTTCGCTTGATGTGACAGGCAATGAAGTGGAACACCCCAAGGAGGCAGCCAACTTATTTAAATTTATGTCAAGGCATCTGCGTTTCATTCACAAGTGAATTTCGCTCTGAGCGCCCTTAAGCGAGTAGTGTCGTTTTAAGAAGTGGAATCATGTTTCTCTGTTGACAACCTATGTTTTTTTTTAATAATAATAATAATAATGCAATAAAGGAGAAGGTACCTGAGGGAAAAAGAGAAGAGACTCCCCATAATGGCAAGAGGGATATTATTCATTATCACAACATTTATCCCAACAAATATTTGTCACTTCACGGCCAGCTTCTCACGTTTTGGGAATACATTTATAATTATAATGTCCTCACAATAGTGGTGACATACGAGACACTCAATTTTCTTCTTGTAATGATGTTTTATTTTAATAGGAGGTATCTCCAAATATCTCACTTAATATAATAAGAGCTCAAGGGCTGTGTTACAGAGTGAGAAGAGACTTGCGATAAACAAATAAACCCACAGCCCCATTCTCCTGTGGCACGGTATTAGAACAATATTTATTTAATTTTAAAGGTTTATATATAGCTTTTCCATGCATAAAACATAAGAGACGCAAGAGTGGGATGTTACTGAGGGCACGAGGCTCATCCTTTCCCAAAAGTGTGGTTAAGTGGGGAAGAATGCTAACAGGAGCCACTTAGCAACATCAGAGGGAATATATCAAACTTCTCCCTGTGGTTTAAACTTTGGATCAATAATGTTCAACGCAACCGAAATCACGAGTTGTTCATTTCCTAAAGAATGGAAAGTAAATGAACGCACGTGGACTTGAGAACTGGAATAGTTCACTTTGTCCTGGTTTTGAGGGTTTGGGTAGTAGAGCGATGGATGACCAGAAGAAATTTGACAGTATTCTCAATCCTTCCAAATGAATGCGAGATGGGAAGAGTCGAATTGCCCATTCCATCCAAAACTTATTCTTCCGTTCTTATGCCCTTAAGTCTTCCCCAACTCATAGAGCCGAGGTGGCGCAGTGGTTAGAATTCAGTACTGCCGGCTACTTCAGCTGACTACTAGCTGAACTTCGGCAGTTCGAATCCCACTGGCTCAAGGTTGACTCAGCCTTCTGTCCTTCCGAGGTGGGTAAAATGAGGACCCAGATTGTTGGGGGCAAAAAGCTGACTCTGTAAACTGCTTAAAGAGGGCTGTAAAGAACTGTAAAGCGATATGTAAGTCTAAGGGGTGTTGCTATTGCTATAACTTCATTCTTCCTATGGTTCTCTCCAGGTTAGACCTTTTCTTCCTCAGATCATTGCTGGAACATTGCTTAGTTGAAAGCTTAGGTTAGGGTTGCATGTTCATTGTGGGAATCTTGATTTTGATGATTGGCAAAAGGGAACATAGGTCAGGACGGTAGAATTAAAAGTTCAGGCCTCTTCAGGCCCTCAAGGCCATGGAAAGTTCCAAAGGAAAACACTAGTTAGGCATATGAGCAAAACCACAGAAGGTGTCCTTGATAGTTGGTTGACTATTTTTATAATTTCTTCATTTCTATACCTTATCTCCTATAGTCAAGGCTATGGTGTTCCCAGTTGCAACATATGGCTGTGAAGGTTGGACCCTAAGAAAGGCTGAATGCCAAATAATGGAGGCCTTTGAACGATTGTGCTGGAGAAGACTCCTGCGAGTCCCTTGGACTGCAAGGCCATCCAACTGGTCAGTCCTAGAGGAGATCCACCCTGACTGCTCTTTAGAAAGCCAGATCCTGAAGAGGAAACTCAAAGACTTTGGCCACCTAATGAGAAGGAAGGACTCACTGGAGAAGAGCCTCATGCTGGGAATGATGGAGGGCAAAAGAAGAAGGGGATGGCAAAGAAGGAGATGGCTGGATGGAGTCACCGAAGCAGTAGGCATGAGCTTAAATGGACTTCAGAGGATGGTAGAGGATAGGAAGGCCTGGAAGAACATGGTCCATGGGTTGGATATGACTGCACGACTAACAACAACAAATATCTTATCTGTTGTGTGCCAGCTTCCTCTTATATGACCCAAAGCAAGGAAAATTTATAAATATCTGCCTTGTGCTGTGTTCGCAGGTCTTTCTACTTGATTTATCAAGACAAATCTGGACTCCATCTTTCTTTCTTTTTTTTCACCAAGTCACTCCTGAACCCCTGCATAACATTTCCACAGAACATATCCTATCCCGTCTTTGCCTTCATGATATATAGCTTCCCTTCGCTTTATTTTTTTTCTCATCTGACTGACTTTTTCTTGGTTTTGTCTCACAAAATTTGTCCTGTAGGAACAGTGAGAATGCTGGATGTTCTGTAACACAGCCAGTATGCCCTAGTCTGTCTTACATCAAGCAAACTGTTCTATAAAACCCATCAATGAACAGGAAATGGGCGACTTTCTGTGCAAATCCACTTTGATTTGAAAACATGGTGTTAGATTAAATCAGTCTAATAATCACCTTAATTATGAGACACCTCATTAAGACAGCTGTGGTTTTTTTGCCCAAAAGAAGAGTTTAACAGAACTATGCTGTATTTAAGAGTTCCACAGCAGCCATATTTTCCCTAAGTTAATTATTACGCAGTTCTGGGGGACACATTGCCGTGAAAGAGATGTTCTGAGGACAAATAAGCAAATTTGAAGGACATAAGAAGATCTGTAGCCTTTCGGGTGCGCTTCAAGGTCTTGACGACCATCTTTAAAGCTCTCCATGGCTCGGGGCCTAGTTATATGCGAGACCGTCTTATGCCCCATACATCCCTTCGTCTGCTCCGCTCCCACAGAGAGGGACTTCTCAGGGTGTCATCGGCCGGGCAATGCCGGTTGGCGACACCCAGGGGAAGGGCCTTCTCTGTGGCAGGCCCTACCCTCTGGAATGACTTACCCCCCGAACTTCACACCATCTCAGACCTCCGCCTCTTCCGCCAGTGTCTTAAGACACACTTTTTCCATCAAGCCGGCCTAGCGTAGCCTTCCGCTGTGACTGCTTTTAGACAGTTTTAAATTGGGGATTTTAATTGATTTTAGCACAGGGTGGGAGTTTAATATCTTTTTAAATTTTATATTGTTATATTTGTATGTTTTTAATTCCTGTGCGCCGCCCTGGGTCCTTCTGGAGAAGGGCGGGATATAAATTCGAATAAAATAAATAAAATAAAATAAATCTGAAATTCATTGATTAGTTCTAAAACTACAGCACACAGAGCAGTATAGCGGCCAACAATCTTGACACGCAATGAGGAGGACTGTGAGTCAGGAGTGGGTTGCTGCTGCCCTTAATGCTGGTTTGCAACCTTCATGCAATGCGCATGCGCACAAAGTGAGCATGTGCGCCAGACGGACACTGCGTGTCCATGCACTGTTCAATGCAAATTGTTCTTCACTCATGCACAGAACAATTTACAGCGAACTGCGCATGTGCAGTCAATAAAATCCAAAATGGTGGCATCCAAGCAGAAGCGACGGAACCGGTTCGGGCGTGTGGCAGGCCTGGGGTTGCCGCCAGTTCTGCAACCCAGGCCTGAATTCCACTACCTGTTTGACTGAACCGGCAGCAACCCACGTCTGCTTTGAGTTTGATCCTAGGTGGCAGCAGATATTTCTCTCCCTGTGTACAAAGAGAGAAAAAATATCTGCTGTGAGCTCAGCATAGGTGTTAGGAAGGGCATCCGGCCAGCAAACACTCAATGCCATTTAGTCTCCCCAACTCCACTCTGATGCAAGGGATTACAGGGTCATTAAAAAAAAACCCATGGTGCACAAGGAAGAACAACTGCAAAGGGAAGTTCTCAACAATTGCAACTAGATGATTCTGGATCCTGATCAATCATGGCTATTCTTGTGATCTTTATGTTCTTAAAATAATTCTGGTACTGTACAAAAGATAATTGTAGCCTCCATCCAAATAAACAATAAGCATAGAGAACATACATTGAATATTCTGCAATGGCTTTCGTTTTCCAAAATATGAGACAAAGAGGAGGAAATTCTCAGAAAGCATTTTTCTAAGAATTTTTTTTTTTTGGTAGCTCAATATTTAGCCAGATTTATCCCTTACTCTTCATGAAAACCAACTGTTTGCAGATACCTTAATTTAAAGAAAGATCTTTTATTGTTTTCTTGTGCTATACTCAAAATGTCTGCTTTACCAGCGTGCTATGGGGAGTGCTCATCCTGAAAGCAATCTATACTCCTGAAATGCTTTTCGCATTAGAAATCAGGGGTGCCTCCAATTATGCAGCAACCAAGCAAATCTAAGAGGCTCTTAATCGAAAATATTTTACCGGATCCCGGCAAAAGACACCCCCTGTCGTGTTTCAGCTTCCTAAATTAACTCCATGTAAACATTCTATAGCTGGCATGGCATCCGAATTGGCTGCCTCTTTCAACCATGGCTGGCATCTTCTCTGCAGAGAAAGCGCTCCTTAAATGATAGCGTTTTAATCCCCCTTTTATGCTGCTGAATGCTACCCATTCAGACTGTTACCTTGTCTCCTTTGACTGCACCTCCATTCCAAAGAAGGGCAGCAGTTATTCTTTGCAGGGAAAGCCATAACGAGCGTTAAGCGATGCTCTGGGGGGAAAAAAATACTCGGTGATAATTCAAGGCGAATAGCAATGCATAAGGCAATTATAGATGCAATAATGCCACTGCGGGTTCAATCCATCTGAAGGATATCTCATCCCATCACACGCCATTTGCAGACTGCTAAACAAAACCGAATCTACTTGCATCAATGGTTATCATCAATCTGTTAGGCCAGGGGTCTGCAAAGTCGGCTCTTTTAAGACTGGTGGACTTCAACTCCCAGAATTCCCCAGCCAGCCATGGTGGCTGGGGAATTCTGGGAGTTGAAGTCCACCAGTCTTAAAAGAGCCGACTTTGCAGACCCCTGTGTTAGGCAATCAAGTATCTTCCCCGTTTCCTATAAATCCCGTAGCAAGTTGTGGGGGAAGCCCAACCTTCCTTTTCATGGTTTCTCTCTTTAAAGGTGAGGCCTGTCATATGCAAATTGAACCATCGAGATCTGAGCCCTTCCCGAGAGGTGGAGAACGTTTTCCTTGGCTTCCTTGTTTCGTTGGCTTAATTATCATTTTTCAGTTTGATCCCATTTTTCTTTGAGCGAGTTCAGGTTAAGTTTCTCACATGTCGCTCAGTCTGCTGGCCAACAGCAATCCCTCCCTTATAAGCCATGGTGGGGTGGGGGGTGGAGTCCTTGGCAGCTGCAGGAAAAGAGGGGGAGGGGAGGTTTTGTCTCCTAGAAGGGCAGAGCCAAAGCTGGACCTTCCCTGTTTTCTAAATGTGTGGGGTAGAGCAGGAACGATTTTGGAATCTGGTCAAACCTGAGAGAGCAAAGCAAACTTGTCTAGGCAGGGGGTTGGACTAGAAGACCTCCAAGGTCCCTTCCAACTCTGCTATTCTATTCTATTCTATTCTATTCTAATTAAAAATAAAAGTTTGTCACTTTCCCAAAACAACCAGTCACATGGCCCAATCAGGATACAGTCCAGTTGTTAGGTGACCTCAGTCCCCTCCTTCCGAACACTTGCAGGTGTATCCTTGGTTCCCAAGAGAAAGTATTTTGTTTTCATTATAATATCCCAACTATCTCTAGTTCCCCCCCCCCATCCTTATCCCTCAGCTCTAGTGTGTAAGCACCGAAGTGTCAAAATGGCCTTAGTCAGGTCAGCTTCAAGGTTGACAGGCCACCAAGAACAGGCCCATCACCAAATCATGTCTGAATACATACCCTCTTATATAGGTTCATCTCTTGTCGATAAGGAAGGTGTTCATGAAACAGAATATGGGACATGGTGTCTCAGTGGCTAAGATGCTGAGCTTATCAATCAGAAAGGTTGGCAGTTCGATTCCCTAGTGCCACGTAACAGAGTGAGCTCCTGTTACTTGTCCCGGCTTCTGCCAACCTAGCAGTTCGAAAGCACGTAAAAATGCAAGTAGAAAAATATGGAAGCACCTTTGCTAACAGCCTTCCATGCACCTTCGGCGTTTAATCACGCCGGCCACATGACCATAGAGACATCTTCGGACAGTGCTGGCTCTTCAACTTTGAAATGGAGATGAGCACCGCCCCCTAGAGTCGGGAACAACTAGCACATATATGTGAGGAAAACCTTTCTCCCCCGCCCTTTTTTTTTTAATGAAACAGAACAAGGAGAAAACTAAGTTTTTATTATATGGAAATCCAGCAAGTTTTAAAAGGCCTAGGAGCTAGGCTAGTTCAAAACAGCCGCAGTTGAAGTTTGTAATTCATTTGGAAAGGAGAGCTACCACAAGCGTTTTTCACCCCCCTCTCCTTCCCATGTTGTCAGGACTTTTTCTTCTACAGATTGGAGATTCAAACAGAGTTATTCTTGCTCAGATTTTTCAAATCAAACATCAAGACATAACTTGGCATTCTTTGATCTACAAAAATATGCACCACTATATATTTTTTTTCTTTTCTTTTTCTGGATACGATAAAAAAAAGAAAAGAAAAGAGGAGACAAAACTCGACATCACAGTTCAGCTTCACATCTTTTATTCTTTTTCATAAAGAAATGCCAAACAACAAGGGTAAAAATAATTGATCAAATAAACACAGAGGGATGTGTATACAGAGCATAAAATTTTAAGGCGCCAAATACGAGCGGAATTATTCTAGCAACAGCCGTAATTTTTCAGCACTCAAAACGGATACTGTTGTGTTGTGGGTTTTAAATGTCGTCGTCCCCCACCCCGATCTTCTTTAAACTAAAAAGCCAGATAACAAAGAAACACATTGCAAAATGAACGCTGCATGTAAATGTGCATGTATCAAAGTTCATATGTTCCTTGTGATCACGGTGTGAATACTTCTCTTAAGCAGAATTAAAAGAATTGGGATCCAGGAGAGCCTTTTATGATAAAAAAAAAAGTGAAGTAAAATGGATTATGGTTTTGATTTCTCTAAAAGAAATCAAGTCACAGTTATTTCTTTCACTTAGCTGGCCTGGCCTAACTTCCGAGATTATATCATCGACTGGTTTTAAATTACACAAAGTTTTAATAAGAGTTTTAAATTGATTTTAGCACAGGCGTCTCTTATTCATCACATCTTTTATTCAGTCTAGGATGTATTTATTCTTTTGTATTGTTTTATTGAGTTTTAATTTCCTGTGCACCGCCCCGAGTTCCTTTTGGGCACGGTATATAAATCCAATTTAAAAAAAAAACCTTTTGGTGACTAACAGATACACTTAAGATTCTGAAAAAGGATAAAAACTAAAAAAAAAAAAGTGGAAGAAATCATGTTAAGCATGCAGGTAGCAATAGCATTTAGACTTATGTCTATAGATCCATAGAGTGACGTTGTGGCTCAGTGGCTAAGACACTGAACTTGACGATGAGAAAGGTCGGGAGTTCGGCGGTTCGAATCCCTAGCGCCATGTAACGGAGTGAGCTCCCGTGACTTGTCCCAGCTTCTGCCAACCTAGCAATTCGAAAGCAGGTAAAAATGCAAGTAGAAAAATAGGGGACCACCTGTATGGAATTATTATTTCGTTCATATTAGTCAACTATTGTCTAGCATATATATTTTTATTTTATTATTTTATTTTTCAAATTTATACCCCGCCCTTCTCCTGGCAAGGACCCAGGGCGGCGCACAGGCAGTCTTAAAAACCATACAAAAAATACAAAAATACATTATTAAAAACTAATTAAATTATATCCCGTGCTAAAAACCCTTATAAAACCTTACGAATTAAAATTTATCAAAATAAAAGTCAGAAACGGGGGGGTATGCTAGGCCGGCTTGCTGGAATAAATACGTCTTAAGATGTTGGCGGAAGAGGCGGAGGTCCGAGGGAGTGCGTAAATCGGGGGGTAGGTCGTTCTAGAGGGCTGGGCCCGCCAGAGAAGGCCCTTCCCCTGGGTGTCGCCAACCGGCATTGCCCAGCCGACGGTACCCGGAGAAGGCCCTCTCTGTGGGAGCGGATCGGTCGAAGGGATGTATATGTATTGACACTCATGTCTATTGATACTTAACAATACATGGGGGGAAAAGCATTGTTCTGTAACATAGCAGAATCGACTAATGTCAGTCGCTGAAACAAGGTGGGGGGAAAAATGCTTCGCACTACACAATGTGCTTCCAGAATTTATCACAACATCTCTCGTTCATGATAAACAACATCTCTCGTTCATAGGGGGCGAACATCTTGCCCCTGTGGATGGGGCGCGCAATTTGGGTGTCCTCCTGGATACCCGGCTGTCTATGGAAGAGCAAGTGACAGCCGTGGCCAGGAGGGCGTTTTACCAGGTTCGCCTGGTTCGCCAATTGCGCCCCCTATTGGATCGGGACGCCCTTCGCACAGTCACTCATGCCCTCGTGACATCCCGACTGGACTATTGTAACTCTCTCTACATGGGGCTCCCCTTGAGGTGCACCCGGAGGCTTCAGTTAGTTCAGAATGCGGCCGCGCGAGCAATTATGGGCACCTCTAGGTTTGCCCACGTAACACCGCTCTTGCGCGAGCTGCACTGGCTACCTGTCGTCTTCCGGGTGCGCTTCAAGGTGTTAGTTATCATCTTCAAAGCGCTCCATGGCTCGGGACCTAGCTATCTGCGAGATCGGATCCTGCCCCACACATCCTCACGACCGATTCGCTCCCACAGAGAGGGGCTTCTCCGGGTGCCGTCCACTAGACTTTGTCAGCGGGCGACGCCCAGGGGAAGGGCGCTCTCTGTGGCGGGCCCGGCCCTCTGGAACGACCTTCCCCCTGATATTAGAACGACCACCGACCTCCGCTCCTTCCGTGTAAAATTGAAGACCCATCTCTTTCGACTGGCCGGCCTTGAATAGTTCTCTCTGTCTTTTAATTATAAATTTTAAATGGGTTTTTAATTTATGTTTTTAGCACGGGTAGATTTATTTAATTCGATTTTAAGAAATATTTGTATTATTGTATATTGTTTTTAATTATGCCTGTGCACCGCCCCGGGTCCCTGTGGGGAGAGGGTGCGGTTAATAAATCCCAATTTATTATTATTATTATTATTATAACACAGGAACCAAGGAAGCCCAGGATACGATGAAGGGTAGACCTACCTACCCATCAATTAAAGGAAGAGATTGCGAGATAATTCAGTCACCCATCACCTCAGATCAATTTAAAAAATTGTCTCCTCTCTTCCGAACCCCTGGGGGGGAGGGGGTCTCAGCAATAAGAGATTTGGACCAGAAAAGAACCCCAGCTTTCCAAATTATACCTCCATTGTTCTGTAACATGTTTGCCAGCATGAAAACAGGGCTGCATCTAACCCATCATTTCAGCTTGGCAGTGCAATGTTTCAATAACAACTCGAAGCGTGCAATAGGCTGAAAATGTGCTTTCTTCATTGATTCCTCAGGGGGGATGCTTCTAAAGAAATGTCACTCATGGTGATATGGAAAGAATATGTCTGGATTGTGGAGTTGTGGGTGGGGAGGGAAGTCTGCTACCTTCACAAGCCACACACACACACACACACACACCAGAAAGGGAGGGGGAGAGAGCTAAGAATAGATACAAACAATAGATATACACATATTATATTATATATGTTATATTATAGAGCGCAAACAATAGATACAAACTCAAGGTAAACCGCTCCAAACCCGATTGCAGAAAATATGACTTCAGCAACAGAGTGGTTAACACCTGGAATGCTCTACTCAATTCCGTTGTTACACCTTCAAACCCCCCAAACCTCAACCTTAAACTGTCTAACCATGGACCTCACCCCATTCCTAAGAGGTCTGTAAGGGGGATGCATAAGCGCACCAGCGTGCCTACCGTCCCTCTCTTACGGTCCCCATTTATTCATACCCATTTCCTGTGTTTGCGTCCATGTTTACACTTATGCCTGTTATCTCATACATGTTTGACTGACTGACTAACTGAATGAATGAATAAATGAATGAAGATAATGGAGTGAGCCACAGCGAATTATCCATAAGTGGTAAACTGGGTATGTCTAGTTTAATGAAAAGAAGGACCAGGGGAGACATGATAGCAGTGTTCCAATATCTCAGGGGCTTCCACAAAGAAGAGGGACTCAAGCTATTCTCCAAAGCACCTGAGGGCAGGAAAAAGAGGTGATGGGTGGAAACTAATCAAGGAGAGAAGCAACGTGGAACTAAGGAGAAATTTCCTGACAGTGAGAACAATTTATCAGTGGAACAGAAGTTGCCTCCAGAAGTTGTGAATGCCCCATCACAGCAAGTCTTTAAGAAGATGTTGGATAGCCATTTGTCTGGAACGGTATAGGGTTTCCTGCCTGAGCAGTGGGTTGGACTAGAAGACCTCCAAGGTCCCTTCCATCTCTGCTATTGTATTGTATTGTATTGATGGTGATTTTTTAAGGTCAGAATAAATTTATAACAGCAAGCATTTTTAGTGCCTAGCACAGCACATCAACATGCTTAGAAGCCTCTTTGAATCTTTCTCAAATTTTTCTTCTTACTACTATTTTGTTTTGGTTTTTTCTTTGTTACTTCTCTTGGCAGGAGTCTGAACATATATATATATTTTAATTTCTTCTATTTTTTTTAAGAATATTTTTTTTCTCTTTTACTGTGCTTTGGGATCTGGCTCGATAAAGCATTTTCGCTCGGCCCTATACATTGTCTCCCAAATGCATAATTGATTAGATTAAATTGAATTATTTTAAAATTGGATTGGATTATTTTATAAACAGATTTAAGTCTGAACAGCAGGCGTTGGAATATTTTGAAACAATGCTGTGAGCCAACAACCTGTCTTTCTAAAGCATTGCTTGTTAATCACACCAGAGGTAAGAAATCCACATTTCCATCTGACGTTGTTCAAACACAGATTTCTAGACCAGACCTATGATGTATTATGTCCGATTTCTAATCTTTTGAAGACATTAATAATCCTCGCATCCAATTTAGAGATATGTGGGGGTGGGGATAAGCAAAAGGAAGTGAAAATAATAAATTGTAAAATCTTTCAGCTGAAAAAAATAATAATTTAAGGCCTTACCTGCATTGCAATTCATGCTGTACAACATAGAAAGCCATCATTAAATTGTGTTGCGCAGAAAAGGGAATGAGAATTTTGTTGTAGCAAGGAGAATTGACCTGTTGATGTCTGAATGTTGTCAAACACCACATATATATTCGATGAAGTCTCATTCATCATCTTCAGGCTGGTGCTTCCGGCTTGGTGCTTCCAGGAGCAATGTGAGATCTCAGCCGGTTCCTCTTTTTAACTGCCAGTGGGGGTGTGACCTGATTGGGTGGGAGCTTGGCTGCATTCTGGAAGCACCAAGCCAGAAGCACCAGCCTGAAGATGATGAATGAGACTTCATCGAAACGTCGTGAAGATACTTCCAATTCTACGCGGGAGAAAACCCGAACAACCAAAGACCTATATATATATATATATATAGGTCTTTGGTTGTTCGGGTTTTCTCCCACGTAGAATATATCCTATATATTCACAGAAGGAAGGAAGGAAGGAAGGAAGGAAGGAAGGAAGGAAGGAAGGAAGGAAGGAAGGAAGGAAGGAAGGAAGGAAGGAAGGAAGGAGTAATTATCTTAAGAGATACAAGACTACCAAATTCATCCCTAGTTATTGGCAATTCTCAATAATCATTCTCATTTGATTTATTTATTTAATTTATTTCCTAACTGTATTGATTTTTACAAACAACTCAAGGTAGAGAACATATCCACCACACCTGTCTCATCCTATTTTCCCCACCATAACAACCCTGTGAGGTGAATTGGCGCAAAGCCACCTGGCTGGCTTTCATGACTAAGGCAGGACTAGAACTCATGTTCTTCTGGGTTTTTAGCCTAGAGCCTTAACCACTAGACCAGGTTGTCAAACTTGTGTTGTCATGGTGGCATCACATGATGCATCAGGACTTTTCCCCCCTTCCCTACACCGGGAGTAAGCATGGCCATCATGTGACGCATCCAGCCCACAGACCATGAGTTTGACAGCTCTGCCCTCTTCTTAATTCTGCTTGCTAGTTGTTCCTTTAGCTTGTTCCTCACACAAGGGATGTGTCATCTCTTAACACCTAAGCATCAGAGGACTCCACAGCAACGCATCTTTTGCGGTTTGGTTAAATCTGATTTAAATATTCCTTCTTCTTCTTTTTTTTTTTTTTTGCTGTTCTTCTTAAACTATTGTTCAATTTAAAAAGGTTCCTTTTGCAACCAGCTCCCCCTGCCAATGACAGAGGAGAAAAATACAGTACATCATTCATCAAACAATATTGGACCAAATTGCACATGCCCTCATTAGCAATTACCTGGGAAACTTTCCTTCAGCCTGTCTTTCATGGTAATGGCAACTAATAATGGGTTCCATGACATGGCCGACCTATAAGTGACTCTGTGTGAAGCTGTTCGGTAACCTTTAAATACATAATTGCACCTACATTTGAAGTGCACACTGTTATTTCAGAGAGTGTGAAGTACATCAAATCTTGATATGCATCCTACTTAAGCCTGCCGTGGATGTGTAGGTTTTCCCAGGGGCCGTGAGAATCTTAATGTTCTCCTCCAAGTGAGCTGGGAAACATGATGGCTATGCCAGCCCCCATGCACTTCACCAAATAGAGCGTTCTGTGTAGCTGAACAAGCTTACATCATTTGCAATCTGAATATCGGTGTCTACATTGGATATCTGTTCCCATGTTAGACTCTAAAAATCAAGAGAGTTAGCTTAACTGCCCTGTAGAGAGGAGGTTCTCAATAAGGGTGGAGATAGCATCCATGTATGGGTTAAACCTATCCATGCTCTTATTGGACTGAGTCAGATTACTAATTAATTAGCTAGGGTATATAGCCCCCCTTGGAGTAGCCACACCCAGTTTCCGACTCAGTTCCAGCTCTGGGACTGTTCGGTGTCCAACTCCTATTGCATCATTAGTATTCTAAAATTGACTATTGGAGATTGAAAAATTCTTTGAGCGCTGTGAGTAGACAGGGGACCCCCTCCTTCTGTGGCAGCCCAGAGCTCAGGCCTCCCTGTCCCTACTCAGCCACCGGCCCCGGCCTACGGCTGCCTTTAAGGCCTCTGACTAGCCTCCTACCTGAGCTTCTCCCACCTGGTTCCTGGCGATCCTCGCTGTGGCTGCTGCTGTTTAACACGGAGGGTGAGGTCTAGCGCTGTTAGGAGGCGGGCCGTACGCGCAGCTTGGCTGTGAGGCCTTGTCCCTGCTGCGGCAGGCGCGCGCTCTGCTCCCCGGCTAGCTTCGGCCTGCCGCGCAAGCGCGATCGCTCCCGAGACCCTTATCGGCCCGATCGGCGGTAGATCAGCTGGGAGGCGGCCGAATCGGCTGAGGAGGCCGCGCGACCGGTCGGGAGGCACCGCGGAGGCTGTGTGAGGCCGGGGAGGTCTCCTTTGGCTCAGGAGGCCTTCTGAAGTTGGCGGCCGCCATTTTCTCTGCCCCGGGGCTCGAATCTTCGCGCGCTTTTCTCCCGGCCGCCATTTTGTCTGCGACTTCAGTGCAGGGAGCCATGGCAGACGCGTCTGGTGCAGGGCCTAGCAGAGACAGCAATGATCAGGCTCAAGGCCTGCCTCCAGCGGTGAGCACACCTGCCCCCTCTGCGGATAAGGGCCGTTCCCAAACGAGGTCTAGGTCCAAGTCTCGCCCCAAGGAGTCTTCTTCGGCCTCCTCCTCCTCCAAGGGTGGATCGACCAGGGCCCAGGTGCCCCAGGCGCCCCTGCAGCCCTCCGCTGGGGAAACACCCCCCATGCCCAGGCCTCAACTGGAGCTGGCCTTGGCCACGCCGACCCCCACTCCGCCGGGGGGGCCCCTTCGCTTGGACCTGCCCCAGGGACCTTTCAGCCCGGTCCGGCCTATTGACACTTCTGCAGTCTGGGGCCAAGGGGCGATAAGATATCCATCCAGGTCCGCCGAGGCCACCTTCACCCCCACGGCCGCAGGTCTTCGCCAGGACGGGGCTTGGGCCTCTGCCCTGCCACCTCCCCTCCCCCCCTGGCAGGCCCCTACATCGGCTCCCTCTGCAATCCAGGACCTTATTTCTGAGGCCATCCGCCAGGGGATAGCAGCGGGCATGCAGGAGAGATCGCAGGGCTACCCTTTGGCTCCCGGGCCTGCGCCTGCTCCACTGGTTCACACGGCGGCCCAGGGCCCATTCCTCTCCCCCGTGGGTCAGGAGGATGACTCCTCCCCTGTCTCCGACGAAGAGGACTGCCGTGAGACCAATCTGTCGGGAGATGAGGACCTGGGCCCCGAGAAGCCGGTCAGCACCGGCCTTTTCCCGCAGGCCCTTTTCACGCCACTCCTGGAGAAGGCCAAGGCCACGACCTGCTTTGACCCAGAACCGGCCGGGGCAGCGCCAGCACAGACCGCCCGCTCCTGGTTCTCTGAGCCCACGGTGGAGACCGAGGCCATTCCCACGCCCCTGATGTTCGTGGATGCCATCCGTCGCCCCTGGGTGACCCCGGGCGCGGGCCCGAACGCCACCAACCTGGAACGCCGCTTCTTCAACGTGGAGCCTCTCCTGGAGGACGCCCTGGCATGGCCGCAAGTCGACACCCCTATCGCGGCGCTGTATTCTGCCACGACCCTTCCCGGGGGCCAGGAGGACCTTCTCAAGCCGGAGGACAGGCGGGCCGAGCAGGTTCTTCGCAAGACTCATCAGTCGGCTGCGTGGGCCGTGAGGGCCTCGACAGCGGCCTCGTTCTTCACCAGGTCAAGCATCACCTGGCTCCAGCAGCTCCAAGAGCGGATCCCGGTGGCGGACGCAAGGGCACATCAGGATCTTAATAAAATTGTGGCGTCTGTACAATTCACCGCCGACGCCACCCTGAGTGCCGCCCGGTTTGCCTCCCGAGCATTGGCCTCCTCGGTCACTTCCAGACGCTTGTTGTGGCTGCGCCAATGGCAGACTGAACTCCGCCATAAATGGAAGCTGGCGTCCGAACCTTACGCCGGGAGCAGTCTGTTTGGGGATGCCCTCAAGCCCCTCCTTGTTGAGGGTAAAGACAAAAAGATGACCTTGCCCAACAACCCCAGGCGGGGGGGGGGCAGGCCGGGCCCATACCCCCGGCGCCAGCAGCCCAGGGGCCAGTCGTTTGGGGGAGGTTTCCGCGCGGAGGCGCAGTACCAGGGGTTTCGTCCCCAGGGGGGCTATGGCCAGCGCCCGCGGGCGCCACAGCAACAGCAATATAGGCAACAGAGGGGTGGGGGATCCAATCGGCCCTTTCGAGGGGGCGGTAGCCGTCCCTACCGCCGAACCTAACTCCCCTCTGGTGGCTCCCCCCATAGGGGGCCGACTGCGTCTGTTCGCCTCTCAGTGGGAGAGGTCCACATCGGACGCCTGGGTCTTGTCCACGGTCAGGGACGGTCTGACGCTGGACTTTGAGGCTCTGCCACCCCCCACCTTTGTGTCTTGCCCCGTTCCCAGCAACCCGGAATCTAGGGGCCTGATGGAGCAAGCTATAGCTCACCTCCTGGGGATTGGGGCCATTTGCCACGTCCCATCTGACCAAGCCGGGCAGGGGTTTTACTCCCGGCTGTTTGTGATCCCCAAGCCGTCCGGAGGGTGGCGGGCGATTCTGGATTTAAAAAGTTTGAATGTTTATGTGCGTTATAAGAGGTTCAAGATGCACTCTCTGTTCACCATTTTGGAAGGTATACGTTGTGGGGACTTCCTCACCTCTATTGATCTTACCGAAGCGTATTTACACGTGCCTGTTTGTGTTGATTACCAGCCATATTTACGTTTTTGTTATGCATCTGTTCACTATCAATATACTTCGCTCCCGTTTGGCCTTTCGTCCGCTCCCCGCGTGTTCACTAAGTTGTTAGCGGCTCTGGCGGCGCTCCTACACTCGATCCCCATCAGGGCCCAGTTTTACCTAGATGATGTCTTACTTCAATCTTCCTCTCACGAGGGGGCCCTTGAGGATCTGGCCACCACTATCAGGGTCCTGGAGTCCCATGGGTTCTCGATTAACGTGGCCAAGAGCCAGTTCGTCCCCTCCACTAGGTTGCTGCACTTAGGGGCCTGGATCGACTCCGTGGAGGGGCAGGTATTCCTCTCCGAGGAGCGTGTCGCCAACATCGACCAGGCGGTGGGGTTGGTCCTGTCCGACCGTAGACCGTCCCTGGCCTCCCTGTCCAGGCTGCTGGGCATGATGGTTTCCGCCATCTCCATCGTGCCTTGGGCCAGGCTACACTCCAGGGACCTCCAGTGGTTCCTGCTTCCATTCCAGAAGAGACGCGTAGCCCACTCCCATCTTCGGGTTGCCGTGCCCCAGGGGGTAAGGGCGTCCTTGGGGTGGTGGAGATCTGAGGCAATTCGACGAGGCTGTCACTTCAGGGTGGCGGACAGGATCACGGTCACCACGGACGCTAGCCTACAGGGCTGGGGCGCCCATATGGGGGACAGGGCGGCCCAAGGCAGGTGGTCTCTGGAGGAGGCGGCACTCCCCATCAACTTGTTAGAACTGAGGGCCATCAGACTGGGGCTACTGTCCTTTGCCGGGTCTCTTGCAGGGCGGCATGTCCTGGTGCTGACGGACAACATCACGGCCAAGGCTCACGTCAACCGTCAGGGCGGAACGAGATCAAGGGACCTCATGGCGGAAGCAGACAGGCTGGGGGCTTGGGCAGAACACAATCTGCTGTCAGTGGTCGCTGACCACATTTCCGGGGTGGATAACACCTGGGCGGACATGCTTAGCAGGGTGGATGTGGACCAAACGGAATGGAGCTTACACCCTTCTATTTTTCAGGAAGCCTGTCGGAGGTTCGGGAGACCCCTGGTCGACCTATTCGCTTCCCCGGAGAATGCCCAGCTGCCGAGGTTTTTTTCCAGGTTCCCCGCGATGGGGGCGGAAGGGGTTGATGCCCTTCGCACGCCGTGGCCCCAGGGCCTTATGTATGCTTTTCCGCCTACCCCTCTTATTTCTAGGTTGATCCGGCGGATGATCCAGCTGAGGGCGGAGGTCATTCTGGTGGCTCCGTACTGGCCGAGACGCCCGTGGTTCGCGGACCTGCGGACGTTGTCCTTGAGGGACCCCTGGCGGATACCGGCGGACAGGTTGATCCTGGTCCAGGGGGCCCTGGAGCATCCGGAGGCCGGGTGGCTCCAGCTAGCCGTCTGGAGGTTGAGCGGCTCGCTCTGAGGAGTGGCCGCTTCTCGGACAGGGTCATCGGGACGATCCAGGCTTCCAGACGGGCGTCCACAACGCGGATCTACGATGCCACCTGGACCGTGTTTTGCAGATGGTGCACGGGGCGTCGATTGTCTCCCCAGGAGGCCACGATTCCGCATGTGCTGGACTTCCTCCAGGATGGGCTGGAGAGGGGCTTGTCTCCCAATACGATCAAGAGGCAGGTAGCGGCCATTGGGTCGGTGCTCACGTGGGGTAGTGGGGCCTCCCTAGCACAGCATCCGACGGTTCGGCGCTTCCTCAGGGGGGCGACGAACTTGAGACCACCCCCCGTGCACAGATACCCCACATGGGATCTGGCCAAGGTCTTGAACGCACTCACCCTGGCGCCCTTCGAACCGTTGGAGGAGGTACCCTGGCAACTTCTCACCCTGAAGGTGGTCTTCCTGGTGGCCATCACCTCGGCCAGGCGTATCTCGGAGCTGAATGCACTGTCCGTCAGGGAGGACCTCTGCCGGTTCCACGAGGACAGGGTGGTCCTTCGGCTGGATCCGTCTTTCATCCCGAAGGTGGGGACCTGGTTCCACCGCGCGCAGGAGGTGGTTCTCCCGGCGTTCCAGGGGGATCAGGTTCCGGCTCCGGGGGGACAATGGCACTTACTAGATGTGCGACGGGCGCTGCAGGTTTACATTGCGCGCACGGCCCCCATCCGCAGGACGGAGTCCCTTTTTGTCTCCTTCTCACCAGGATCCTTGGGGAAGAAGGTCTCGGTGGCTTCGATCGGGCGCTGGGTGCGTCTCTGCATCGAAAAGGCTTACGGAGTGACTGACGAGGTCGCCCCTCGAGGGATAACAGCTCACTCGACACGTAGCGCGTCTACGACGTCGGCCTGGGCTCGGCAGGCATCCCTGGAGGAGATCTGCAAGGCAGCTGCTTGGTCATCTCCTTCTCCATTTGTGCGCCACTACAAGCTGGACAAATTTGCAGCTGCGGAGGCAGAGTTTGGCCGTCGGGTGCTGCTGGGGGCTGTTCCCCAGGCGGTGTCGCAGGACTGATCTCGCCCCTCCCATGGGGAAAGCAGCGGCTTTGGTATGTCCCATACATGGATGCTATCTCCACCCTTATTGAGAAAGGGCGTTGGTACTTACCTGATACGCCTCTTCTAATAAGGGGGGAGATAGCATCCGGCCCATCCCTGGCTCGGCCAGCCTGCTTGGGTTTGCACGGTTACCTTTGTTACTGGTTCGTTCTATCGTTGTTTTACTAAAGGAGTTGGTGTTTGCACCGGTGAGTCAGTGTCTTTCATTCGTCGTAAACTGGGTGTGGCTACTCCAAGGGGGGCTATATACCCTAGCTAATTAATTAGTAATCTGACTCAGTCCAATAAGAGCATGGATAGGTTTAACCCATACATGGATGCTATCTCCCCCCTTATTAGAAGAGGCGTATCAGGTAAGTACCAACGCCCTTTCTCTTTGTCTGTATTAAGCTCTGAACTCTGAAATGTAACACAGTCTCTGTCTGTGTTTTGCCTGTAACTACTACCACGTTGGAGAACCCACTATTGATATTGTACATTTAAAGGTAAAGGTTCCCCTTGCATATATGTGCCAGTCGTTCCCGACTCTAGGGGCCATGCTCATCTCCATTTCAAAGCCAAAGAGCCAGCACTGTCCAAAGACGTCTCTATGGTCATGTGGCCGGCATTACTCAAGGTGCATGGAACGCTGTTCCCTTCCCACCAAAGGTGGTTCCTATTTGTCTACTTGCATTTTTTTACGTGCTTTAGAACTGCTAGATTGGCAGAAGCTGGGACAAGTCACGGGAGCTCACTCCGTTATGCGGCGCTAGGGATTCGAACTGCCGATCTGATCGACAAGCTCAGCATCTTATCCACTGAGCCTATTGTACATTTACTCGTGTGTTATTGTGTATAGAAAGAAGTTCATGAATCCTGCTGAATCGGTTATCTGGGTGCACTTTTTGGATGTGGATTTCTGCAACAAACTCTAACAAACCCTTACAGATATTGAGTTTTCTTTGCTGGACTTGGATCACCCATCCATACCAAATATGAAATTTGATCACATAGTACAAGGCCACACTTGGAATACTGCATTCAATTTTGGTCACCACGGTGTAGAAAAGACGTGGAGACTCTAGAAAGAGTGCAGAGAAGAGCAACCAAGATAATTAGGGGACTGGAGGCCAAAACATACGAAGAATGGTTGCAGGAACTGGGGATGTCTAGTTTAATGAAAAGAAGGACTAGGGGAGACATGATAGCAGTCTTCCACTATCTCAGGGGTTGCCACAAAGAAGAGGGAGTCAAACTATTCACCAAGGCACCTGAAGGTAGAATAAGAAGCAATGGGTGGAAAGTAATCAAGGAGAGAAGCAACTTAGAACTGAGGAGAAATTTCCTGACAGTTAGAACGATTCATCAGTGGAACAGAAGTTGCCTCCAGAAGTTGTGAATGCCCCAACACTGGACGTCTTCAAGAAGATGTTGGATAGCCATTTGTCTGAAACAGTATAGGGCTTCCTGTCTAGGCAGGGAGTTGGACTAGATGACCTCCAAGGTCCCTTCCAACTCTGCTATTGTATTGTATTGTAAGCGATACGACGAGGCGTCGAACAACTTCAAAGGATGCAATTTCAAAACATTGCAGTGCAGTTTCAAAAGAATTCACCCCTCCTTTTCTATTTTGCACCAACCTTTATATCCTTTCACAATCAGGCAACGTGACATGTCTTCTCCCGCTAAGCTTAGAAGTGTTAGCATATGTTCCAACCTCCCCTTGCTCTCCGCTTTTTTTAAATATATATATATATATATATATATATATATATATATATATATATATATATATATATATATATATATATATATATATATTTTTTTTTTAAAGACATCTTTTAACAAGGATTTATTCTCTTTGTGGTGCGGGATGAGAGCTTCAGAGGTGATTATCGTGGAAAAGATACAGGGATCTATAGCACAGTATTGTAATTTGTTGTCAACGTCTTCAAGACAATTTCTCTACTCAGCACTGCGAGCTATGTCATTGTGACATTTTCCTTTTTTTAAACTCATAAATTAAGGAGAAAAAGAGGTAAAACAGCTGACTTCAGCCTTTACGGGCATCAATTATTTCCCCCATATCTGCGATACCCCCTTGTCACACGTCAGATGTTTTGGCTGAAGCAAATCCGCTTGTTTCCTTGCAACATAGATTGAATTGAATAATAATTGAAGTGAGTAACTCATCATCTTCTCATCAGAATTGTCTCTTTTTCTTTCTCTGTGTGTGCGTATCTGCGTATTACTACTGCAGGTATTTATCATTTATTCCAATATTTATATAGTGCCAACTCCACATGGATTGCCAGGGGTTTATAAAATATCCATAAAAGCCATAATGCAAACAGTTAAAACTCCCATTTAATGATATCAATTATTTTGCGTTTTGCTAGGAAATGAAAGTTATATCCTTCTGTGCGGCAAAGATTTGAGCAATTAGTTCAGGGGAAACTCCAAAAAGACCCAAGTTTATATTTATTGCGAATGGAGCCACGATAAAGATAAGTAAGGGAAATTAAAGTTATAATTGATCTTCCTCCATATGAGCAAATCAGTTGTGGAGGTCATTGCAATGCCCTGCAGGGTAGGAGACTTCATTTTAGTAGAGCATTTGAGCATCAGAACATCAAACTAAGCCAATTGAGGTGTTTACAAGAAAAAGCTAGCAGTGATTCATTGTTGTGCATTTATCCTAAAGAACAATCAACCTTTAGAGTCATGTTATAGGCAGTGAGTGGATCTCAATAAACTCTGCGTAGAAAAACTATGTTTATCTTTGCCAGCTAGTTTAAGGAAAAGAAGGACCAGGGGAGACAGGATAGCAGTGTCCCAATATCTCAGGGGTTGCCACAAAGAAGAGGGAGTCAAGCTATTCTCCGGAGCACCTGAGGGCAGGACAAGAAGCATTGGGTGAAAACTAATCAAGGAGAGAAGCAAGCCAAAACTAAGGAGAAATTTCCAGACAGTGAGAACAATGAATCAGTGGAACAGAAGTTGCCTCCAGAAGTTGTGAATGCTCCAACACCGCAAGTTTTTTAGAAGATGTTGGATAACCATTTGTCTGAAGCGGTTCAGGGTTTCCTGCCTGAGCAGGGAGTTGGACTAGAAGATCTCCAAGGTCCCTTCCAACTCTGTTATTCTATTCCAGTGATGGTGAACCTATGGCACGGGTGCCACAAGCGGCACGCGGAATCATTTCTTAGGGCACGCGAGGCGTTGCCCTGCCAGCTCCAGCGTGCATGTGTGCTCTGGCCAGCTGATTTAGGCCTTCTTTTGAGGCCGTTTTTTGCCCTCTGGAGGCTTCAGGGAAGCTCCCAAAGCCTCTGGAGGTGGGGGGGGGGGAAAGCCTCTGGAGCCTGGGGAGGGTGAAAAAAGCATGCCAAAAGTAGAGGTCGTGCACATAGCATTATGGGTGTGGCGCACCCATGCCCGATCCCCTCCTGCGCTCCCCCTGCTTTTGGCACGCGAGCCAAAAAAGGTTAGCCATCACTGTTCTATTCTATCCTAACTTGTGTGATAAAGAAGAATTACCTTGAAGTTTTTGCAAAATCTGTTCTTGGGGCTGGAATCCCCATATCTCTTCAGGGGAGAAATTTCATAAGGTCCTCAAATGTGCCCAGGGAAATTCATGGGTCATTTTCGGATCTTGAATCAATACTGATCCTATGCAAATTGTTATTTTCTCTCCAGGAAGATCAATCATCACCCATCTGTGTTGCTTTAATAGAGGTTCCTAAATTTAAAACAAAAACAAAAACAAAACACCAATGCACAAAGGAAACAAGTTAAAAGTGTCTTGAAACCTAGATATCTTAGAAGGCTTTCTAGAATGGCCTTTGTTGTATCTGTGAAAAGATTGGCTTCAAAGGTTTGCTCTGAAAGCAATTTGAGGGAATCTCTGAACCATAACCACCTTCTGAATCAGGTCACCAATTCAGTATGAACCACTGAATCGAATCCGATATTTCTGAATCAATTGGGTCACCCAGGAACCCAAGTACGGATGCCAAAAAAACTCTTTGTTCCCCCAACATTACTTCAGAAAAATCAGTTTTCATATTAGATCAAATTCAAAGCGGATGATCCATTGCCAACATCTGAGATCTGAGATCTGCTACAGATGCCATGATTTGACAAAGGAACGTGAATGATTGGGAGATCACACTGAAGATGAGCCTATGTCTCCTGGCTGTCAATCTAATACACTTGTAGACAAATTGGTAGATTCACTACACAAACTTTAGTTTACCCAAGCAGAATCTTAGCAAGTGAGTAGGATGAAGATACCGTAGGGACGTGGTGGCTCAGTGGCTAAAATGCTGAGCTTGTTGATCAGAAAGATAGTTTGGTGGTTCGAATCCCTAGCGCCGCATAATAGAGTGAGCTCCCATGACTTGTCCCAGCTTCTGCCAATCTAGCAGCTCGAAAGCATGTAAAAATGCAAGTAGAAAAATAGAAACCACCTTTGGTGGGAAGGGAACAGTGTTCTGTGCATCTTCAGCATGGCCATGTGACCATGGAGATGTCTTTGGACAATGCTGACTGTGAAATGGAGATGAGCACCGTCCCCTAGAGTTGGGAACGACTAGCACATATGTGATCCTTTAACTTTAGGATGAAATTGGTCCGTAGAAAAATGTAGTTGCCACTTTTCTTGGGCTGAATTTTACTTTACAATTTCCCCACATTTCAAATGGAATGATGTGCAAAGAACTCACAAAATACAGTAGTATGTAATTTAATAATTGGGGGGGGGGAAACCTTCTGTGGTAAAAATTGAAAAATTGAATTTCTTTCGTTGGCAAGTTGCCCCTTCAGTTTTGAAGGATCTGAGGATGTGCAGAATGCATTTCATTCTGCATTTCTAATTGAACCATCTTTTAGGACTGCAGGACAGATTATCTTGACATAAGGTCACATTAAAAGCTTAGCCCCTGACCATTTTTAACCTCCTTCTGTCACAGATGGAAAGTTATCACCTATAGGATCCTCTTCACCCAAACATTTATTGATAAAGACGGGTCCTTGAAAAAAGATTTGTTTATGAATAAATCTTGACACCCAATTCCTTTCTTTTCTTTCCTATTTATTCTGGAGTAAATCGCAACTAAGCCCATGGAAGTTAATGGTGCTTGACCAAGCTAAATCTTCTGTTAATGAGAAGTGAATTGGGCTATTTATCTTTGTGATTGAAGAAACACAGTATGAACTTTGATGTCTTCTAACACAGCACACTTATTTCAGCTTCTTCCATTTTCACTTTATCTTCTTAACTCCACAACTCCTCCTCCTCCTCCTCCTCCTCCTTCCTCCTCCTCCTCCTCCTCCTCCTCCTCCTCCTCCTCCATCTCCATCTCCTCCTCCTTCTCCTCCTCCTCCTCCTCCTCAGGAATACAGCTTCTTCCACTCCTTCGTTCACATTCCTTTTTGATGAATGATGAGATGTAGTGATCTTAAAGAACAGGATTTGAAGAGAATCTTTGTAATCAAACTGAACAGGCAGCTCCAAATAGTAGGAAAAAACTGGGCAAATGCATCCTTTGAGATCTAGGATTCGTCGTAGCAGAGCGTAATTTCTTGATTTCTGTTTTAATCAAAACAGGGCCTGATCTTTATTTATTATTTTTATTAGGAAGGGGGAAAAAAGATATTATCAAAGACTTTCCCCTAATATATAAACTATCTTTATTAATGTAAGTCTGTGGGTATCTTTGTGTAAATGTTTATGCCTGCATTTTCCCCTAATGCTTGCTTATTAACAGAGGCTAGATAATTGCCTTGCAAAATACAGAGAAGTAGAATTATTCAGTGTTTATATTTGTGTAAGTATTGGGTAGCTTGTAGGACTGTGCAATGTAGCTTATGAATTATGCATAATTTTGATGGCAAAGGGTTTGAGGGAGATAGACTTCAAATCTGCTACCTAGGCACGATTATTGCCGTTTTTCCATACAATGACAGAGAATAAAATACAGTTGTCTCCACTAAATGACCAACAGACATGTTCATGTATTTACCCTTTTTAACAACGCGAATGAGGGAATTCATCCATGTTCACCATCTCAGATTAGATGCATTCTAATCACTTAAACATTCTGATCACTTAAACATGAGCCAGCAGTGTACAGCAGTAGCCCAAAAACCCAACAACTAATACAATCCTTGGTGGTATAAACGGAGGCATAGAATCAAAACCACATAAAGTATTTGTACCACTTTATAAAGCCTTAGTAAGACCACACCTGGAATACTGCATCCAGTTTAGGTCACCGCATTACAAAAAGGATGTTGAAACTTTCAAAACAAAAGTGCAAAGAAGAGTAACTAAGATGATGAAAGGCCTGGAGGATAAAACATATGAAGAACAGATGGAGGATTTGGGTTTGGTTAATCTAAGAAAAACGAAGGACTAGGGGAGGATATAATAGTAGTATTCCAGTATTTGAGAGGATGCCACAAAGAAGAGGAGGGGTCAATTTATTTTCCAAAGTGCCAGAGGGCAGGACAAGAAACAATGAATGGAAACTAATCTAGGAGAGAAGCAACCTGGAATTGAGGAGGAACTTCCTAACAGTGAGGACAATCAACCAATGGAACAGAAGTTGCCTTCAGATGTGGGTGCTTCATCACTGGAAGCTTTTAAGAAGAGGATGGACAATCATCTGAAATAGTACAGGATCTCCTCCTTGAGCAGGGGCTGGACTTGAAGACTTCAAACATCCAGCTTCCAGCTCTATTCTGATTCTGATTCATTCGGTTTCTCAGCTCACAAGTCATCTGCAACTTCAGAAGTGACTGCCTCACCAGGCCCCTCTTAGCTTTCTCAGGTAACAAGGTGGGATGACTTCTTTGCGGTCTTACTTACAACTTCCCAAACTAACCTTCAGCACTAAAGCTTGATGTAATTATTAACCACGTTCAACTGTCTTAACCTTTTCAAGATCAGTCAAGATTGATTAGACGCTGCCATCTACTGTAGACTCTGCAGCCTCTTATAATGGCACCCTTCTTCCACTCTGGACTTGCTGTTTTCCATATCTACACAAATACTGGCATACTTTTTCCTCCCAAGAAAAGAAGTCAGCAATCTTTTCATACTTAAAACTGAGATTTGTTTGTTTGTCAAGCACGTACAAGTTAACAACTATAAGTATGAACATAAACAGCAGAAGTAGATGCAGATAAATGGGGACAGTAAGACAGGAATGGTAGGCACGCTGGTGCACTTATGCATGCCCAGTTTAAGGACCTCTTAAAAATGGACAGGTTAAGGTTGAAGCTGTGAGGGTTTGAGGAAGTAGCAACAGGTAGAGCATTCCAGGCATTGACAACTCTTGCTGAAGTTGTATTTTCTGCAATCGAGTTTGGAGCTGTTTACCTTGAGTTTGTATCAATTGTTTGCCCATGTATTATTGCGGTTGAAGCTGTAGTAGTCATTTAGCAGACAATTTTGTGTACTGTGCTTAAGTCCAACCACAGGCGGCCCAGTTCCAAATTTTTTGAATAGAGAAACAGAACCCTGTTCTCTCCAGTTAGTCTGCTTTCTGTTTAACCTTGATTAACCTCCATCCATCCATCCATCCATCCATCCATCCATCCATCCATCCATCCATCCATCCATCCATCCATCCATCCATCTATCTATCTATCTATCTATCTATCTATCTATCTATCTATCTATCTATCATCTTTCATCCATCATCTATTTTCATCTATTTACCTATTTACTCACCAATCTCTCTCTTACCTCTCTCTCTCTCTCTCCCTCTCTCTCTCTCTCTCTCTCTCTCTCTCTCTCTCTATCTATCTATCTATCTATCTATCTATCTATCATCTATTTACCTATTTACTCACCAATCTCTCTCTTACCTCTCTCTCTCTCTCTCCCTCTCTCTCTCTCCCTCTCCCTCTCCCTCTCCCTCTCCCTCTCCCTCTCCCTCTCCCTCTCCCTCTCCCTCTCCCTCTCCCTCTCCCTCTCCCTCTCCCTCTCTCTCTCTCTCTCTCTCTCTCTCTCTCTCTCTCTCTCTCTCTCTCTCTCTCTCATCTATTTATGAGCTGCCTGGACCAGTCGCCACAGCCTTCTTTGCAATCTTTTTTTCCAGAAGTGGTTTGCCATTGCTTCCTTCCTGCCTTCCTGCCTATGGTGGGACTAGAACTCCCAGCCTTCTGGTTTCTAGCCTTCTGCCCAACCACTACAGCAAACCGACTCACAGAATGTAGTGCAGCGGTGTTGTTGAATAGGAAGGAAGACTTTATCTCTGTGTGTCATGGCCAGATTTGACCCTGATTTTGATCAGGAACTTTCAAAGCCATAAGGATGGGAAAATTCTTTGTGCCATGTGACTTCATGACACAAGCTGCACCCTTACACACCTGTAGCCTTGTGTTCAGCCACAACGTTGTAAGTTCTGAGATTTTCAACATGCTTTGTCCATGCCGTAAAACAAAATTGCATGGTGCAGCAACCCTTTCTAGTTTGTACTATTCGAGACTATGTATTATTAGTAGCGTGAAAACAGATTGTATTTACATGTTTCAATTATTCCCGGTTGAAATGAGGGATAATTTCGCAGTTCAGAAAACTATAGTATGGGAAAGACAAAGACGGGAAAAAACAGAAAAACCTAGGTTTGTTTTATTTCTGCTTTCCTTTCTATTTGGCTGTTGAAGCCCTGAAGCTTCTCTAATTTTTAAAAAAAATATTATTATTTAATTTTATTTTATTTATTATTTAAATTTATAGACCGTCCCCTCTCCCCCATGGGGACTCGGGGCGGTGCACAAGAAATTAAAATCTAATAAATAACAATATACAACATACAAAATATTAAAACTGAATTAAATTATCCCTGTGCTAAAACAATATTTAAAATCCCTAAAAACCTTAACAATACCCTTAAAATTCAAATTAAAACAAATTTATTTTTACGGCTAGGTATAAGAGTTAAGCCAGGCCGGCCTGCTGAAATAAGTGAGTTTTTAACTTCTGGCGGAAGGAGCGGAGGTCCGTCGTTGTCCTAATTTCGGGGGGAAGGTCATTCCAGAGGGTTGGGCCCGCCACAGAGAAGGCCCTTCCCCTGGGCGTCGCCCACTGGCATTGCCTAGTGGATGGCACCCGGAGAAGTCCCTCTCTGTGCGAGTGAATCGGCCGAAGGGATGTAATAAGATGATTTTCAAATGAAGCTGGTTTTGAAGCCACAATATTGTTTGATAAATGTAATGATTGATCATTAATAATTGTAATTGGTTAATATAAAACTCACGGCAAAGGCTGAAAGAAAATTGATTGTTTCAATATTTGAGGGGCTGCCACAAAGAAAAGGGAGTCAATCGGTTCTCCAACATACCTGAAGGCAGGACAAGAAGCAATGGATGGAAACTAATCAAGGACAACCTAGAATTCAGAACAAATTTCCTGACAATTAGCACAATTAATCAATGGAACAACTTGCCTCCTGAAGTTGTGGTTGCTTCATCACTGGAGGTTTTTAAGAAGAGACTGGACAGCCTGTTGTCTGAAATCTTATAAGGTCTCCTGCTTAAGCAGGGGGTTGGACTAGAAGACCTCCAAAGTTCCTTCCAATTCTGTTATTAATTGTTCTTGCTACCCTGGCTCTATGAGATGCAGCTATTGATGGACTTCCAACATCCCTTCCAACTCTGTTATTCTATTAAATATTAAGGTAAAGGTTCCCCTCGCACATCTGTGCTAATCGTTCCCGACTCTAGGGGACAGTGCTCATCTCCATTTCAAAGCCAAAGAGCCAGCACTGTCCAAAGACATCTCCATGGTCATGTGGCTGGCATGACTAAACATTGAAGGCGCACGGAACACTGTTACCTTCCCGCCAAAGGTCCCTATTTTTCTACTTGCATTTTTTACGTGCTTTCGAACTGCTAGGTTGGCAGAAGCTGGGAGAAGACACGGGAGCTCACTCCGTTACACGACGCTAGGGATTCGAACTGCCAAACTACTGACCTTTCTGATTGACAAGCTCAGCCTCCTATTATTACATATTAATATTAAAATATTGCTATTGAAATCTCAGTCCGCTGCTCTTAACGTAAACTCATTTCCTTAATTAAGATCAGATTAATTTTTAGTATTTCATTCCTTAAAGTCTTCTTATCTCCGATTAGAATTGCTAACTCCACCGTAATCTGAATTGATGTTCTTTCTTTTGCTCCTCTTATTTTAGGAGCCCTCCAGAGCTCCCTTAATAACGGCCGTGTGAAAAAAATAATAATCGGAATCATTACAATTTAGGATCAGATTGGGTAGCAAAAAGATAACTCTGGTTTGTAATGTCCCATAAAAATTTATGAAGATTTATCCAACTTCCCGATAACAGCCCGTACTTTCCCAATGGATCCACAATAAAAGGTCACCGAGAAAAGTTCTCAGAAATGGCAGAAAATGAAGCTGCTAATCGACACCTTTTTTTAAATAAAACTATCACACCAGCCTGGTCCAAAAGGACCCGCAATGCTAACAATTTCACATCTCATGTGGTGCTTCCTCTTTCAAGAAGAACAAAATGGGCTTTTCGTGCAACACGTCTATAAATCACGGGCCATTAATCAATAGTTCCTCTTGGGGGGGGAAATATATATTGGAGGGAAAGAGCCAGCAAAGGAACTTTCTGATAAAAGGACTCAGAATTGAAACATTCTGACTCCACTCATGGAATTTACTTATTATGAAAGAAGATGGGGTTAACCTATTTTTCAAAAGACCAGAGGTCAAGACAGGTAACTAATGGAGAAAAACTAATCAAGGAGAGAAGCAACCTAGAACTAAGCAGAAAGCTCCTGACAATTAGAACAATCAACCAGCGGAATGGATTGCCTCCAGAAGTTGTGGGTGCTCCAACACAGGAGGCTTTCAGAAAGACAAGTAGGAGAAGATACTTGTCTGGAATGGTATAGGATATCCTGTTTGAGCAGCCTGTTGGCCTAGAATATCTCCAAGGTCCCTTCCAACTCTGTTATTCTGAAACGTATTTGCTCCCTGCCTCATATCCATCAACTCTTGCCCACTGAGAGCATAATTTTAAAAAAATATATTATGATTTGGTCAGCTGCAAAATGAGACATGTACTGTCAGGTAAGATGAGTAGAGTAGAGTAGAGTAGAGTAGAGTAGAGTAGAGTAGAGTAGAGTAGAGTAGAGTAGAGTGGAGTGGAGTGGAGTGGAGTGGAGTAGAAGAGAATAGAATAGAATAGAAGAGAATAGAAGAGAAGAGAAGAGAAGAGAAGAGAAGAGAAGAGAAGAGAAGAGAAGAGAAGAGAAGAGAAGAGAAGAGAAGAGAAGAGAAGAAGGAGTACAGTAACTTCCAGCTCAGAAGGTTTATTGCTCAAGCCTATACCAAAGAATCTGATCAGCTTATGGCATTCAAGGGTTGGACTTGGAGAGTCTGTGGACACAAAATGATTCTAGGCTGAACCCTCTCTTAACTCCACCTCCAGCCAACTCTTTCCTCACATGTATGCCTCCCTAAAGTCTTTGTTTGGTTGTTCATTGCATCTTCCTCATCCTGGAGGAACTGGTGATCTGCTCCATTATGAACTTCTGCTCCATTATGAAGTTCTGCAGCTCGGCTGGAAACCTTTGGTATAAAGTTTCTTTAAAATAAAATGTTACAGTCCAATAGGAATTTCTGTCAGACAGAAGAATTGATCTGTTTTTCTAAGAACTGGCCTTAAACTGTGATAACTTTAAAATTTTTATTTTAGGTTTGTGTTTGTCTTTTATTTTTGCAAAACTGAACGAAGGAGATTGCCCAAACCAGTGATATAAAGAAAACAATAAAGCTTTGGGTATAACATTGACATTCTCTGATTTGGGTGAATGATTTATATCATTCATAAGTTCAGGTCAGAGGTGATATTCAGCAGGTTCTGACCAGTTCTGGAAAACCGGTAGCAGAAATTTTGAATGGTTTGGAGAATCAGTAAATGCCATCTCTGAGTGGCCCTGCCCAGGGGTGAAATTCAGCAGGCTCTGACAGGTTCTGGAGAACCGGTAGCAGAAATTTTGAGTAGTTCAGAGAACTGGCAAATACCATATCTCGCTGGCCCCAGAGTGGGCTGAGATTGGAGAGTTTGCAATATCCTTCCCCCAGGGGTAGGGAGGGAATAGGGATTTTGCAGTATCCTTCCCCTTCCATGCCCAGAAAACCACCCCCAAAGAACCGGTACTAAAAAAAATTAGAATTTCACCACTGGCCCCACCCCAATCTATTCTCTGCCTCCCGAGTCCCAGGTGATCAGGAGGGAATGGGGATTTTACAGTATCCTTCCCCTGCCCATTCTGATCAAGCCACGCCCACCAAGCCACACCTACCAAGCGGTGCCACACCCACCAAGCCACGCCAACAGAACTGGCAGCAACAAAAGTTGGGTCCCACCGCTGGTTCAGGTCCTACTTTCTAAAAATGTGAATGCGTACTTGTGGTGCGCTTATCTGTGGACTTTATATCAAAAGTTTACCTGTGCTCACCTTTTTAGAAGAGACTGGCTACTCTTTACCTTCATTCTAGCATCTTGGACTGACTTCATTCCCATTGCTTATAAGCGAAAGAAAAAGATGATTTACGACCTGTCAATCCAATGGTGGATCTTTCTCACTTAAGAATCTCACGCAGCAAAGTTCGGTGATATCGTGGGCATTAACACGCCCATTAACTGGCTACATCAAATCAGCTTTAGAATCTGCTCCAAGGCTGAATGGTTGATCCCACGTCCTTCCCAAACACCAGGAATCTCTCTTCCTTGTCTTCTTTTTTCTTGACCACAGGAAAAAAGGATCAAAATCTTAGCGGGGTTCTTTTGATTATAATTTGTGGATAATTTATGATGTTACCATTTACTTTGTTAGCATTTAGCTATGGGTTTTATAACAACAATGGGGCAAACAAAACAGAAGAAGAGGGTACAAGTTTAATAAAAATAACATGTTGGCATCCAACAGCTCTTTTACAGACTTCCCCTGATCCTTTATGCTAGTATAAAAGATATCTATGGCCAGATCTCAGATATCCATTTTTTTTAACCTCTTTTGGGGGACTTAAGTTCATGTCTCATTATTAAAGCTTGAAGGCAATCTATCATTGGCTGACCTCAATCTCTGTATAGTTTATTCTATTATATTTGCCAATCAGCAAAGGAAGTTTGCCAACTTTGAGCTTTTCACCTCTTGCAATTGAAGAATAAGTCATTTCATGATCAAAGGCATCCTTGGGTCAAAATTCTAACCTCCTGTTCTTATCTCAAGCCGGGGAAAAGAGATAACGGAATCTTCATGTTTTACCTCTTAATGAGCAAACGTGCTCACAACAAGGTTAAAATAGCTCTTTTCATGGCTGGGAAAGTGTGTTCCGGTAAGTCTCGAGCACAGTTGCAGTGCGATGCTGATAATAAAAGGCTTATCTTTTTAGCTGTTTTTCCGTGGATGCCAAATGAGATTCAATATCTGCGGATTTTAAAAGGTAACTTTTCCCTGACGGTTGCGTCCGAATCTAGGGCACGGTGCTCATCTCCATTTCTTGGCTGAAGGAACCAGCATGGTCTGAAGACAATCCCTGTGGTCAAGTGGCTATACATCAAAAGTTCATGGAACGTGGTACCTATTCATCTACTCGCTTTTCAGTGGTGGGTTCCTACCGGTTCAGACCAGTTCGGCGAAACCGGTAGTGGTTTGGCAGACTGGGTCGCTGGAACCAGCAGGAACCCAGGCCTGTCATGCCCCCCCCAAACAGTCCTCTGGGTGGCGCCATAGGCACCACCATCTTGTTTTTTTGCTTCTGTGCATAGACGGAACAATTTTCATTGCACTGCACATGCACACATGCAGGACGCCCACAAGTGAACTGGAAGTAGTGCCTACTGGAACACACCCCGATGTATTTGTATGCTTTGAGTTGCTAGGTGCACAGGAGCTGAGGCAAACAACAGGCACTCACCATATCATGCAGAACTTAAACCCTAGCTGTTAACTCTCCAGCTGACGAGCTCAGTGTCTTTAATTACTGAGCCATCGTGCCCGCCATCTGCAGATTAACAACATGTTTATATCAGTATTCTAGTTTTATATATAGTTCTATATTTGTAGCAACAGTGGGACGCAGAGGCTCAGGGGCTAAGACACTGAGTTTGTCGATCAGAAAGGTTGGCAGTTCGGCGGTTCAAATCCCTAGCACTGTGTACCGGAGTGAGCTCCTGTTACTTGTCCCAGCTTCTGCCAACCTAGCAGTTCGAAAATGTGTAAAAATGCAAATAGAAAAATAGGGGCCACCTTTGACGGGAATGTAACAGAGTTCCATGTGCCTTTGGCATTTAGTCATGCCCGCCACATGACCACAGAGACGTCTTCGGACAGTGCTGGCTCCTCAGCTTTGAAACGGAGATAAGCACCGCCCCCTAGAGTCAGGAACGACTAGCACATATGTGCAAGGGGAACCTTTACGTTTATTTGTAGCAATGCCTGCTCTTTCTTAAACACAAAGATGGCTGTTGCCAAACTTTCATCCCTTCTCTATATTATTATCTTAAGATATACTACACTTCACTTAGAGGAGGCAATCATTCTCTCCTCATGCTCTTTCATGTTGTGCCAAGCTTCTCTATTTTTCTTTTAAGTTAACATCCAAGATCAAAGATTAATTCAATTAATACTAATCTTTAAATCTAGGATATTTTTTTTTAAAAAAAATTAAGATGTCGCTAGTCTTTTAATCCTTTAGACAATAGCTTAGGCATTCACACCATTTCCCAAATGCAATAAACACATCGTAAAATACCGAAAAAATGTTATTAGGCACGAGTCATCTATAAAGATCATTTCACATCATAAATGGAAATAAACAGAGTCACATGAATATGATTGAAGTATTAGCCAGAAAGGGATAATTGCAATATTCATAGCTCATTGGATTAAGCCAACCTCTTATGGAATTTTTTTTAAAAACACACCAAACACCATCCTTAGATTGGTATGTTGCCAAGAGCACAAATCATCTATTTTAGAATAGAGAGAGTGAGACAGCATGATTGAACTTAGATACTCCATCCCTCCGTCATTTCCAAAAGGAATAAATAAGTAACAATAAAGGAGAATATTAGTAGCTCATGGTTGAAATGAAGGGTTCTTGGTGCTCTCTGAATTCAGTTATTTTCCTGCAGATCTTTCCTTACCCAAACTAGGTAACCTCATCAGCCTAGCATTGATGATGTCACCTACTTTGGGTAAGGCAAGTACCTAAAGGCAAGGTAAGTACTTTGGGTAAGTCTGCAAGAAAATAACTACGTTTGGAGAGCATCAATTAGGAATACATTAGTGCTTATTACCTTAACAACAAAAGTGTGTAAAGGCAAGGTTTTCCCAGTTGTAATGTATGGCTGTGAAAGTTGGACCATAAGAAAGGCTGAGAACCAAAGACTGGAGGCCTTTGAACTCTGGGGCTGGAGAAGACTTACAAGAGTCCCTTGGACTGCAAGGTGATCAAACCAGTCAGTTCTAGAGCAGTTCAACCCTGACTGCTCTTCAGAAGGCCAGATCCTGAAGAGGAAACTCAAATACTTTGGCCACCTAATGAGAAGGAAGGACTCACTGGAGAAGATTGAGGGCAAAAGAAGAACGGGATGACAGAGAATGAGGTGGCTGGATGGAGTCACCGAAGCAGTGATAGAGGATAGGAAGGCCTGGAGGAACATTGTCCATGGGTTTACAATGGGTCAGACATGACTTTGCAACTAGCAACAACAATTAGCTGAATTTCAAGAGACATTTGCATATGGCCAGTCCAGCTCTCTGCCAAGTGTAGTATACTCCTATGATACTCCTTCATTAGCTTTGGAAGTAGGCAGACTAGAAGGGCAAAAGCAGGAAGATTGTATTGTATGTCACAGGTTTAAATAATAATAATAATAATCTTTATTGTCATTGTAATAATATTGTAATAAAATTACAATGAAAATGCTATCTAATGTCTTATTTTAGCTCATCTCTTACAGGATTAGCCCTGTAAAGTGGGAAAACCAAAGGAGATTTCTTCCAATAACTGGTTCTCCAAACTGTTTAGAAAGTTAACAAGTGGTTCTCCTGAATTGGTGCCAACTGGCTGAATCCCACCACTGGATTCATCTCCTGCTCACTGTAAGTAAGGGGTCATCAAAATATTGAGTTTGTAGAAATATGCTTTCCCCAAACAAAATGATACAATAATACAATAGCAGAGTTGGAAGGGACCTTGTAGGTCTTCTAGTCCAACCCCCTGCGTGGGCAGGAACCTTATACCATTTCAGACAAATGGCTATCTAACATCTTTTTAAAGACTTCCAGGGTTGGGGCATTCACAACTTCTGGAGGCAAGCTGTTCCAGAGGTTAATTGTTCTAACTGTCAGGAAATTCCTCCTCAGTTCTAAGTTGCTTCTCTCCTTGACCAGTTTCCACCCATTGCTTCTTGTCCTGCCCCCAGGTGCCTTGGAGAATAGTTTGACTCCCTCTTCTTTGTGGCACTCTCTGAGATATCGGAACACTGCTATCATGTCTCCCCTGGTCCTTCTCTTCATCAAACTAGACATATCCAGCTCCTGCAGCCGTTCTTCATATGTTTTAGTCTCCAGTTCCCTAATCATCTTGGTTGCTCTTCTCTGCACTCTTTCCAGAGTCTCCATGTCTTTTCTACATCATGGTGACCAAAACTGTGTGCAGTATTCCAAGTGTGGCCTTACCAAGGCACTATACAGTGGCATTAACACTTCACGTGATCTAGATTCTACCCCTCTGTTTATGCAGCCTAGAACTGTGTTGGCTTTTTTTGGCAGCTGCTGCACACTGCTGGCTCATATTTAAATGGTTGTCCACTAAGATTCCTAGATCCCTCTCACAGTTGCGACTATTGAGCAAGGTAAATATAAGCTTCTTTGTCCCTTGCAGGATGGTAAAAGTCTCCTGCAAACCTCAGTTTCCTTCCATCCTAGATACAGACAGCACAAAACCTAGAAGAAAGACGAGAAGACAATCAAACATACAATAGTAGGATTCACTTACATGTTGACGTATATTATAGGCTCGCCCCATTAAAATGATAAGCCTTGATTGGTTTAAAACGCAATTTCTTCGATTTTTCATCTAGGAAATGTGCTAGTTTTAATATATTTTTATTTATTCAATGTATACCCCGCCCTTCTCCAAACGGATTCAGGGCGGCGCACAGGAAAATTAAAATACATACAAAACATCATATAAAATTTAAAAAAACTAATTCAATGGATCCTGTGCTAAAACCAGATTAAAATCCCCAAATTTAAAAACTATCTAAAAGTCAGTTTTGGGGGCTACGCTAGGCCGGCTAGATGGAACAAATGTGTCTTTAGACACTTGCGGAAGAGGCGGAGGTCAGAGATGGTGCGAAGTTCAGGGGGTAAGTCGTTCCAAAGGGCTGGACCTGCCACAGAGAAGGCTCTCCCCCTGAGTATCGCCAGTTGGCATTGTCCGGCCGACGGCACCCTGAGGAGGCCCTCTCTGTGGGAGCGTATCGGTCTGAGGGATGTATGGGGCAGGAGGTGGTCTCGCATATAATGCGCTTGTCTCTACATTCTCCAGCTCTCAGGAATGTTCCGACAAATATGATGAACTTGTTATATTACCTCTTTTCTCGGCCAACCTTCTCTCCTTCCGCAACGATCAATAGCTAATAGACAGTTTTGTCTTGTTTTGTTGCAAAGGAGGAGCTTTTCATTGTTGATGTTGCGTATGGGGCAATAGATGAAATTCTTGGCATTGATATTTCATTTGTTCATGAGTGAGATAGCTGAAGGCATGGGGGTTCCTGCGTGCATTTATGTTTCCTGTGAAAGAATCGCAGACATGAAAAACCCCGTGAGAAAAGTTGAGCATGGAAGAAAAGAGAATTCCTTTTTGCCTTTCAGCTTTTTAACCGTGGTCACTGTGGAGTGACCACTCTTAGCATCCTGCTTGCTGGGACATCACACGGTGCTACTGTAAAAGAATTACTGTTAAATGCCTTCTTTGTCCTTTTTATTTTCCTTAGCCTTTTTGTATTGTATTTGATGAGTAATACAGAAATCAATATTTGGAGAGTATGCATGTGTGTTTTGTGTCTGTGTGTGTGTATGTACTGATAAATAAATAAAGGGAGACTAGTATAGATCTATTTCAAGCTATTTAGCTCTCATCAGCCAGCCATACCCTTACTGGGATTCGAACCTGGGCTGTTTTACATGTTAGGCATTAGCCATTAAGCCACAAGCTCTCCTCCCTTATCAGCTGAGCCAAGGATACACACACACACACACACATGGTGGCTCAGTGATTAAGATGCTGGCTTTGTCAGCTGGAAAACTGACAGCCCATGTTTGAGATCCGAGTGCCATGCAATGGGTTAGCTCCCATCCTCGCCCCAATTCCTGCCAATCTAGCAGCTTGGAAGCATGCAAATGTGAGTAGATTAATAGTTACCACTTCAGTGGGAAGGTAACAGAGCTACATAGATGAGAGAGAGAGAGAGAGAGAGAGAGAGAGAGAGAGAGAGAGAGAGAGGGGGGGAGGGAGGGAGGGAGGGAGGGAGGGAGGGAGGGAGAGAGAGAGAGAGAGAGAATTAAGCACACTATAACAACTTTGTTGGTATAGCTAGACAACCCAAACTTAACTTCAGGTATTACTGTTGGAATTCTGAGTACAGTATATGCTGATATTCTAATTCAGGATTATCCTCAATTTCAAGCCCGATTTACAGTACAATGCTATTACAACTGCATTTAGAAACCTGTTCATGGGCGTTAACTTTATTCTAAGTGGCAAACTGGACAGAAGTGACCTAATTTTAAGAAAACACTTTTACAAAGACCTTCTTTTTTGTTCCCAAAACCAGAACCTGAAGAGCTTTATCATTCAGCCTGGAAAAGGATACAGTATTTGTTTAAAATGCCTTCAAAAACTGATAGTGCAGGTGAACCAGGGTAAAGCTTTATTGATTAGCTGTCAACGTGCTTGGTTAATAAGTCTGCATTCTTAATCGATTAGGTGCTACCCTGTGTGGTGTGATCTTTGCAGTTGTGCACAATTGCTATGGGTTTCACGCTCAAGATGGATAGGCAAGTGATGGGTTTTCAAAATAATAACCATCTGGGTGTAGGTTTCTATTCCAGAGAAGCTTCCTTGTCTGCTGCAGAAATCTGTATGTTAGGAGGGAAATGATGAAGAAGAGATTGGAGGAGGAAACCAAGTAGCAAACTGGAAATCAGCTGTGTAGGTAGGGGGGGGAAAGCAGAGCTAAAGATGAGAAGGAGTATGTCACTCATTGTGTGGTGCAAAGAATCAGTACCATTCATATAGGTTGCAGCATAAATGAAGCCTATATACAATAATCAGATCAACTAACAGTACTAAATTGTTAGTTGACATGAGTGACATTGAGTTGGCCATGCCCACTCAGTCACATGACCACCGAGCCACGCCTACCCAGCTGGTCATTAGGGCAGAGAACCAGTTGTTAAATTATTTGAATCCCACCACTGTGTACAACTTGAGTAGAAAGTAAGTGGAAGGAAATTGAAAATCAACAGCAGATTCCTACAACATACTGTAGTTATTATTAAATCCAGCTCAACAAGATGCGCTTTCTATATGAATACAACACTCTGTGCCCAAATGATTCGGGATGAATTAGTATGTTAGCTTGGTTTCTGAATTCCTGCAACTTGCTAAATCCAACCTTAACAATTAGAGCAGGGTTGTCCTCGGCAACTTTCAGACTTGTGGACTTCAACTCTCAGTATTCTGATGAAACCAGAAGCAGCAATGGAATAACCATTCTGTTCACCCATCGGCTATTTTGGTTCATCGGCCAATCCATTTATTTGACAAAATCAAGCTTCATCAACACTTGTCGCAGTTCCATCTTTTCTAAATAGTGTCCCATTCTTCCATATTCCAAGATAAGTCCTTTAGAAGAAAGAAAACATTGGTTTGGGGGATCAGCCACAGGTCATCTTGAGATGTTCCCCATCTGTGGTCTCCGAGGTCATTTTATATCCAGTTGTGATCTGTTCTTCTAATGACAGTGTATTAGTGGCATCGTTTCAATGACTTCGTAAGAATATCCTTCAAATTGTTTCCAACAAACATATTCAATGTGGTTGTTGAGTGATGATACACATGCACACAAACAATTTCTAATTGCATGTTTTCCTCATTCAAACCACTCATTGTAAAGTGTTTGTAGTCTCACCCAAATTAATTTTGGTTTGCGTGGAGAGGAGGTGAAGTGATTATCCCAGAGAGGAATGAGAAGGAGAGAGGTGGAGAGAGAGAGAAAGAAGGGAAGGAAGGAAGGAGAACGAGAGAACTAAGAGAATAAGCAACGAAGCCCGTTGTATGACTTCTGAATTGCCTACAAGCTTTTTGTCAGGTGCCCAAACACTTAAGAAAGCTCCTACTGTGACAATACCAGCAGCCTTTTAATGTGCAAAAAAGGGAAAGTTTCTCCTGTTACACATTTGACTTGAACATGGAGTTAATCCCTGCCTGAATACTTGTCAAGCTGAAATGCTCCTTGGGAGGAAAACGTTACTTTTTTTTGCTATTTGTGTGCGTGTCTGTTTTCCCTAAACGATTACGGCTTATGCTGGTTGATGGGTTTTCTAGAAATGCAGATCTCATTTTTTTTTCAGGATAATGTCAAATGCTCCTTGAAGCTTCCCTGCCTGGTAACACTGCTCTTCCTCTGTCTGTTTGGCCAGATTTAATCCAAGATGAGTTACTCATCTAAAAGATACATTTTTAAAATGCAAATGCAAATTTCTGGGTTCTAGGTGGAGTCAGCAGGTTAAATGAGATATAAATCAGACATGATTGGTAGATGTTGACATGAGTGAAGATATAGGTACAATGCTGGCCCTTATGTCATCCTCCTCCTCCCCTTTCTTTTATCTTGTCCTCCAGTGGTGGGATTCAAATGATTTAACAACTGCTTCTCTGCCCTAATGACCAGCTTGGTAGGTATGGCTCGGTGGTCATGTGACTGGGTGGGCATGGTCAATTCAACATCACTCAGGTTGATGGGCACTTCGCCTTAGCTGTTCCAATGTCATAAGGGTTAACCGGAGGGGCAGTTTCTGTAAGCCAGGCAACAAAGATGAGGCTAGAAACAACACCAGAATGTTTCCTTCCTGCCTTCCTTACAGGATTAGCCCTCTAAACAAAATGAGATTTCTTCCAACAGTCGGTTCTCTGAACTGCTTAGAAAGTTACCAACCGGTTCTCCTGAATAGGTGCGAACTGGCTGAATCCCACCACTGTTGTCCTCCTCTCTACAAACCCCATTCCCTTCTAGTACTCATGATAGCATCTAGACAGGTCATGAAACATCTGCAAGAAAACAACCCAGCTCAGATAGCACCAAGGAGCCCACTCATCCCTCCTCCTCCTCCTCCTCCTCCTCCTCCTCCTCCTCCTCCTCCTCCTCCTCCTCCTCCTCCTCCTCCTCCTCCTCGACATACAATGACAAAAAAGGTTAGCCATCACTGGTCTAGCCTATCAAAGCGAAGGATTAGGGGTGGCCTAGTAGTCATCTTCCAGTACTTGAGGGACTGTCACAGAAAGAGGGGGTCGACCTATTCTCCAGAGCATCTAAGGACAGGACAAGAAGCAACGGGTGGAAGATCATTTAAGAGCGATCCAACCTAGAACTCAGGAGAAATTTCCTGAAGTGAGAACAATTAATCAATGGATGAGCTTTTCTCCTGAAGTTATGGGTCCTCCATCACAGGACGTTTTTTTAGACTGGGAAACCACCTGATGGGATGGCACAAAGGCAGAGGTGGGCTGCGCATACTTTAACAACCGGTTCGCTGAAAAGGTGAGCATGCACGTCTTCCGCACTTGTGCCCAACATCTTAAACAAGGCTTTGTCGATGAGGACAGCTTCCTTCACACCTGCTAGGTCAGCCACCATTAGAATAGAATAGAATAGAATAGAATAGAATAGAATAGAATAGAATAGAATAGAATAGAATAGAATAGAATAGAATAGAATAGAATAGAATAACAGAGTTGGAAGGGACCTTGAAGGTCTTCTAGTCCAACCCCCTACTTAGGCAGGAAACCTTACACCACTTCAGACAAATGCTTAACCAATCTCTTCTTGAAAACCTCCAGTGTTGGGGCATTCACAACTTTTGGAGGCAAGTTGTTCCATTGATGAATTGTTCTAACTGTTCTAAGTTAGTAGAACAGGAGAGGAGCTCAAATCACCTTGGCTGTGGGACGGCAAGCGAGCTGGAAAGTGAGATATCTAAGATATCTCACAGTAGAACCATTTTACAGCAGTACAGTAGAAGCTGTTTTAAGGCACAACAGGCTGCATTTTGTGCATAGTGTTGGGGCGGGTGAGCAGGGCCAACAAGTGCTTGGAACTACTAGTTCGGGTGAACCAGTTTGAACCGGCATCAGCCCACCACTGTACAAAGGGGTTGAACTGGAAGTCTTTTGAGGTCCCTCCCAGCCCTATGATTTTAAGTTCTATGCTCCGAGCAAGTGAGAATAGCTAACAATTTTTTTGGGGGGACCCACATTTCCCCCTCTTTTCAGCTAGCAAAGTGAGGAATATAGACTTGATGTCTGTAATTGCAATGCATTGCTTTTCCATTCAGCCTGGGTAGTGCCACTATTTTGTGCTGCTTTATTGTATCTCTGACAAAAGATGACATTTCTCGTAGTTGACAAATCCTACTGTTAAGTTAACTGTCAGCTACCTTCCTGTAAGCTACTTTCTCCTTTAGCCTACCCGTCCTCCGCTGTAATTCTGCTGTAAAATAATATTTTATTTTATTTCTTAAAGTGTAGATTCATTCAGGATTTTATCTCAACTTTCCATCCAAGAGGGAAAGGAAATTAATAATAAGAGCTCACTTATTGTGGTGGGCACACCTTGAATGGTTTATTCATAAGTGGGAAATTAAATGGCCGAGAAGAAAGCAATATCTTTGTGGCTTGAATCATTTCAATGAGGTGCTTTTGTTAGGACCGGCTACCTCAATCTAAATTCGCAGATTTCGATTTGAGAATGAAACTGAAAGCAAGCCCTTGGGGATTCTCAAAACACTTTGTGAGCAAAAGACATCTGTGGGAATGGCCGGTGGCACTCCAATGATGCAATACAGGAGTATATCCCAATGGTTGAAGACCTTTTAGAATCAAATATGCTTTATATGGAGGGACGCGGTGGCTCGGTGGCTAAGATGAATTGATTTTATTTGCCTTTATCACCTTGTTGTCAATTTGTTGCCGTACAATATTTACAACAGATATTGCCAATAAAGGCAAAGGGGTTGGTTACTATCTTTAAAGCGCTCCATGGCTTAGGATCTGGGTACCTACGAGATTGCCTTCTGCCACCGAGAGCCTCCCACTGGCCAGTATGCTCCCAGAGAGAAGGTCTCCTCATTGTGCTGTCGGCTAGACAATGTTGACTGGCGACACCCAGGGCGAGAGCCTTCTCCGTGGGAGCACCTGTCCTCTGGAATGAATTGCCCCCGGAGTTACGAATTATCCCTGACCTTCACGCCTTCCGCTGTGCTCTTAAAACTTTGCTTTTTCAACAAGCCGGGCTGGCGTAAATATGAATTTTATTACTCTTAATTGGGTTTGTTGGTTTTTTAACTTTTATTATGGGCCAAATTATTTAATATGTTTTTTAATTGTTTTAACTTTTGTATATCTGTGTTTTATTTTGGCTGTACACTGCCCTGAGTCCTTCGGGAGTATGGCGGTATAAAAATATAAATAAACTGAACTAAACTAGACTAAACCTACAGCTACTACAAACTCTACCTCTATGGGGTGGCTCACTCTTTGGGCCAACAGCGATGAGAACAAACAGATGTTAGAGAGATGTTCGTGACGACACTTCTACCAGGACATAAATCTAAACAAGAACTTTGCAGTAAATAAGGATTCTGCTATCTGACCTCAGTGCTTTATCTGTTCTGACCTTAGGGCTAAGGAACAGCCATCAATACTCATTAAATCAGCCATTCCAAGTGTGCCCATAAATTGAGAATTTGTGATGGGCAACGGTCTGAAGGGCTTTGCAATGAGAATCTAAAGCAAGTGGTTAAGAAAGAACATTAAATGCACCCCAACAAAAACATCAAGTGATTGGTATGTGTGGAGGTAGACAAAACCTATGTATCTCTGCACAAGATCAAGTGTGGAATTGTGCAAATCAGTTAACAATGGGTTTCTAGGCTTCGGAAAGTTGAGCGCTGAATTAAACACCGTGCCTCCAAGACCTTGGCAATGAATCTTTTTTACCAAACGGTACATGCAGAATCAATAAAGCAAGTTTCTTATTTGCACTGAATCACCCAGTTTCAATAGGACGAGTCTCCGCAATGGGCGCCATCTTTTCCTCACAATTACAGTAAAGTTGAAGCCGTGGTGCTCACCTTCCGTGGAAATGCAGGTACACGCTGAATTTACTGATTGGTTCGTTCATTTTGTCCATTTACTAGCCGATAACCCGGCGTTGCTCAGGTATTTGTTTATAGGGAAGAAATGTCCAGACCAAATGTAATTTCTCATGTTGGGTTGTCCCCCTTACCAGAGGGAGCCTCCTTGTGGAGTACTGTGAAGCCGTTACCATGGCAACTCCACTGCGCTTCACAGTAGAAGCCATTTTACGGCAGTACAGTAGAAGCTGTTTTAAGGCACAACAGGCTGTATCTTCAAAGAAAACCCATCCCGAGGGGTTTTAGGGGTGTCTTACCCCCACAGTATTTTTCTCCAGAGTCAGTCATCTGTGTACCAATTTTGGTTGAAATTGCTTGAGGCGTTCCAGAGTTATGCTGGAATACTCTCTCTCTCTCTCTCCCTCCCTCCCTCCCTCCCTCCCTCCCTCCCTCCCTCTCTCTCTCTCTCTCTCTCTCTCTCTCTCACACACACACACACACACACACACCTACACCTAGATAGATAGATAGATAGATAGATAGATAGATAGATAGATAGATAGATAGATAGATAGATAGATAGATAGATAGATAGAGAGAGAGAGAGAGATAGCATTGTTGGAAGCTCGGCGGAACTGGGTGGGACGCAATAAGATATCAAAGTTGAACCTTTAGAAAAAAGCCCAGGTGATTAAATGATTGAAGCAATGAAGGATTAAACAAAACGATTAAAACTCTTACAGATTAATTGAAAGGCGAAGGGAGGGCTTTTAGGGTGCTAACCAGCCCCATGGATGTGGGTTCCTCTGGGCTGCCTGTGCAAGGCCTCACAGCCATGTTTTCATTCTTTCTAGAAGGCCAGGAGGGTAAGGGTTTGCCTCATATCCAGGCCGGGGGTGGTGGTTGTAATATTCCACAGGGAAGTCTCGGAGACTTCTTTTGTTGGGGGCGTTACTTGGAACCCTGGCATTAACCCGAATCCTCTTTAAAAAATTTGACCAGCTCCTCCTAACTCCGGGGTGCTGTCCAGGGTCCTGAAGTCCCAAATATCAACCTGGCATGAAGACTCAGGGAAGATGACACCCTGCCAGTCAGAATTCCTTAACTGACAGGGCCTGCAAACACCTCTCCCCCTGCCTTACTATTTCATGCTAAGCAGCTTACTTACCCAATGCTCCAAATTACTGTAGAATAAAGTATTTATCTGAATGCTTGTCACCAAATTACAGCAAGCTTTTCACAGCACTTAGACGAGAAAAACATGGAAAGGACAGCACCAGGAAGCAAAGTCATTCACCCCGCGTGATCATATCGGAGACCTCTTGTCAGCCTATGGTTCGCCGGGGGGTGCCATTCGGACAGAGACCAGGAACCACCAGCTGGGCAGTGCTTCCATGCCTGCAGCAACCTGCACTGGAAACCATGGCTGCCGGCAGCCCACCATCGCCCTGCATGCCGCACAACTGAGCCACACAGAGGATCTACAGGCTGCGGTGACCCTAAGGGACTATGGGGTGGCCCTGAGATGTTATCCCACTGCTACACAACTGCTAAGGGTCGGATGGGCTGTAACCATCATGAACAGCTGCTGTGTGGAGCCTGCCAAGGACCGATTGGGCATGTGCAGAGAGCCTGAAGCTGCATGGGCTGTCCGAGGACTGCAATATCATTAACTGAAGGGCGACACATGAGGGGCGGGGGTTATAGGGGGTGGAACTCAGGGGGTTGAACCAGGGTGTGTGTGGAGTGAAAGCCATTTAAAGGCTGGAGGGAGTGAAATTCATTTTCTTTTACTACCGGTTCTGTGGGCGTGGCTTGGTGGGCATGGCAGGGGAAGGATACTGTAAAGTCTCCATTCCCTCCCCACTCCAGGGGAAGGATACTGTAAAATCTCCATTCCCTCTCCACTCCAGGAGGAGGATACTGTAAAATCTCCATTCCCTCCCCACTCCAGGGGAAGGATACTGTAAAATCTCCATTCCCACCCCATTCCAGGGGAAGGATACTGCAAAATTCCCATTTCTTCCTGATCAGCTGGAACTTGGGAGGCAGAAAGTAGATGGGGGCGAGGCCAGCCAGAGGTGGTATTTACCGGTTCTCCAAACTACTCAACATTTCCACTACCAGTTCTCCAGAGCCTGTCAGAACCTGCTAAATTTCACCCCTGGATAAACCACATTAGCACTGACTTTGCTTGTTACCCTGTTTGCCACTCTGTGCTAGGTGTTACAGCTCGTCAGATAAAGGTTTTCAGTTAACCATCTTTAGCTTAGTCTGACCTCCTTGCTGAATGCCAGAATGTGACACCTCTAAAGACTTTTTTTGCAAGGTTACCTGAACGAAACAGTGCAGTGAGAGGATTTGCAATAGCAGGTTGCAGCAGAATTCAATCCCACCCCACCCTCAAAAAGATTGCAATATTAGAATTATAAATACATACTTCTATGACACGCAACAATATGGGCTAAGCTGCAAGGATCAGCTTTGCAAACTTGCACCATCAGCTTGCTGTCATCTTCACATTCTGGAAAGATCTATGTTTTGTGCCTCATCAGCGCTTTACTAATTAATGGCATTCTGACTAAACTAAATTGATGGCTTTGTTTGCAAAAGCCTGGGAGGAATCTGGACTGTCATGATAACAAGGCTGGCACAGTGGCAGATTTTTTAACAGGATAGCAAAAAGAGAAAGGGATCTTAGAGGTCTTCTAGCCAGACCCCCTGCTCATGCAGGAAACAGTATACCATGCGGCCGCGCGGGTGATTATGGGTGCTTCAAGGCAATCCCACATAACACCACTCCTCCACGAGCTGCACTGGCTGCCTGTGACCTTCCGGGTGCGTTACAAGGTTTTGATGACCATCTTCAAGGTGCTCCAGTGCACGGGGCCTAGCTACCTACGAGACCGTCTGCTTCCCCATACGTCCCTACGACCAATACACTCTCACAGAGAGGGTCTGCTCCGGGTGCCGTCAACCGGGCAATGCCGGTTGGCGACGCCCAGGGGAAGAGCCTTCTCTGTGATGGGCCCAACCCTCTGGAATGCTCTACCTCCCGAACTCCGTGTCATCTCAGACCTCCGCCTGTTCCGCCAGCGGTTAAAACCGCACTTCTTCCAACAAGCCAGCCTGGCATGATTTTACTCGACACTGTACTGCTTTTAGTTGACCAAAGTTTTAATTCAGGGGTTTTAATATGGGTTTTAGCGCAGGGTGGGTTTAATTTAATTCAGTTTTAAGAATGCTTATATTCTTGTATATATGTATATTTATATTTTATATTCCCTGTGCGCCGCCCCGAGTCCCTATGTGGTGAGATGGGTGCGGCTTATAAATACGATTAATAAATAATAAATAAATAAATTTCAGACAAACCTCTTCTTAAAAACTTCCAGTGTTGGAGCACCCAGATTTCTGGAGGCAAGCTGTTCCACTGGTCAATTGTTCTAACTGTCAGGAAATTTCTCCTTAATTCTAGGTTGGTTCTCTCCTTGATGAGTTTCCACCCATTGCTTCTTGTCTTGCCTTCAGGTCCTTCCTTCCTTCCTTCCTTCCTTCCTTCCTTCCTTCCTTCCTTCTTCCCTCCCATCCATCCATCCATCTTGCAATATTTTCTGTGGAGTCTGGAGTTTTATGGATCATAAGTTGACCATCCCCTTAAATTTCTTTCAAATGGGTGCCCCATTTTCTGAGACTCAAATCAGGGCAATCGAGAAAAGTTCTAGGTTCCTCTAGGTTCCTGCTAAAATTTTGACTTCCACGTGTGTCTTGGCCCCATGAGAAACTAAACTTTGTGTGACATGAAACAACTCACTTACCATCACATCTTGGATCAGAACTGAAACCACGGAGGAGCCTTGGAGAGGGGTAGGTTTATTTAATTCCTTAGTGGCTATCATTCCCCAAAAGTCTATCTCTACAAAGTTGCTGCTTTGTATTGAAAAGCAAGCGCCTATACTATTTGATGGTTAATTGTATTAATTACTAGACAATCCATGCCTTGTTGAAGAAAGTATCTCATTTCAGATATATTTTCTTATCTAAACAGAGAAGAAGAATGACCAAGTCTTCCTTCCTTCCTTCCTTCCTTCCTTCCTTCCTTCCTTCCTTCCTTCCTTCCTTCCTTCCCTCCCTCCCTCCCTCCCTCCCTCCCTCCCTCCCATCCATCATTCCATCTTGCAATCTTTTCTCTGAAGTCTGCAAATTTTTCTTGTGTCTGGTGGCGCAGTGGTTAGAATGCTGTATTGCAGGCTAACTCTCCCCACTGCCAGGAGTTCGATCCTGACTGGCTCAAAGTTGGCTAAGCCTTCCATCTTTCCGAGGTAGATAAAATAAGGATCTAGGTTGTTGGGAGAAAAAGTTGAATCTGTAAACCACTTAGTGTCGCAAAGGACTACAAAGCAGTATATACATCTAAGTGTTATTACTACCTTGATTTTAGGGAAACAAAAGTTCCTTTTTGTGATAAAGAAAATTTTTGAGACAGATCTTCGAATAGCATTGTTTGAATCACAACACAGGGCTAGACGTTGTAAGGTATACAGTTCAAAGCCTGAGAGAAGAGTATTTTCCTTCCCTATTTGTTCTTGTTTAGAAGGTAGAATTGAAAGGAGGATATATCGGATGGTGCTTCGTAGCTCATTAATACTACTTTATCTGCTGCTCTGGGAACAGAAAAGAAGCTTATGGAGCCTGTGTCTGACTATAGCCTAAACAAATTGGTCCTAGTAAGGTATTCCTCTACCATAAATATTGGATTTCTTTCAGATCAATGTGACTATCGTTGTTTCTTTCTTGTCATGATTAAAGATTTCGCCTCTTAAATACACGGGCTCTTCATAAAACCTAATTACTATTCTGGCCTTCCTGTTCTACTGCTTGGCTATTAATATTCTGATTCATGAACCCATCGAGGCTTCAGGTTGATGTCTGTGGTTTAAAAATATAAAGTCAGTCACGGGAATTGTAGCACGTCTGTTTAGCATGATCCACCGAGGTTGTGTAAAAAAGATGGACAAAAAAAAAATTAGCTTGGAGATTCAGGTAGAAGGCAATTCAATCAACTCTCTGGATCAATTGACTTTTCTAAATTGAAACGGGGAAGTCAGATAAAATTATTGAGTCTAACTCTGGATGTCTCCAAATTGCTTTGGATGAATCCGATCGATTTTCCAAATTGATTTGAATCATTGTCTCGATCTGGATTGATTTTGCCTGATTTATCCGAGCATGTTGTCCATTCCCATTTCCTGAAAGCAGCGGCACTCGCCGTAGCAATTTCTAAATATCTCAGGCGACAGCATCTAACATTCCTTGCGGTTATTTATTTTGGCTGTTTGGGAAATGAAAGCCCTGAAGTTCTGCAGGGCATCAGGTTGACCGTCTCGGTTTTAACGAGACGGGAACGAAGAGCTAAACGATGCAATTTTGGTTCCCTTTGTCAGAGGGAGAAAGAGGCCCCGATGAAAGCACCACAGTGATCCAAGCAAACAAAAATGCTGCATGGGCAGTAAGATCCTGCTATTTGATATCTCCAAGTGAGGCACCAAAGTTGTGGGTGGTGTGAATGTCAAATCCCATATAATAAATACAAATATGAAGTCATAGATGTTTGAGGTGTCACCTCAGGGTGAAATCTGCCGTTACTAAAGGGGTATAAGGAGTGCCAGGGACAAAATAGGCCTTCTGAAAATAATTGCAGAATATTAAGTTTTCCTCCAAATCAACAGAAGGAAATTCTGCAACCAGTTAATTAGTGGGAAAGGAAGGGAGGGAGGGAGGGAGGGAGGGAGGGAAGGAGGAAGGAAGGAAGGAAGGAAGGAAGGAAGGAAAGAAGGAAGGAAGGAAGGAAGGAGAAGTGGAAGGAAAAAGGAAAGGGAGGGAAGGGAGGGAAATGAGAGAAAATGGGAGGAAAGGGAAGGAGGGAAGGAGGGAAGGAAGGAAGGAAGGAAGGGGAAGGGGACAGGAGGGAGGGAAATGTGAGAGAATGGGAGGGAAAGGAAGGGAAAGGAACAGAAGGGAAGGTAAAGGGGAAGGAGGAAGAGGGAAGGGGGAAGGGAAGGAAGTCATAAATGCTACAAAAGATTCATATATCCCAAACACACATAAATCTGCAATGTGTAAATTTCATTTTAAAAAAAGAAAAGAAAATAATGCTTTAAAAGTTACCAGGTTCTCATATACAACAAACCACTTAGTTTATTTTAAATACATCTGCCTCTAGCCAATAGTTTCTGTATGCAAAATTCAGTCTCATTGCAATGCCTCTTTTATTTGCCAATTTTCTACAATTTTTTTTTCAAGCAAAGAATGATAAGAAATTTTTAAGCAATACGGCTCACCTGGACTGTTCCAGAATCCAAATTTGCTCTAAAATAGTTTCTTTCTTTTTCTCTAATAATAAAAACAATGACACCTCTAGATGGAGCCCTAAAGGTATTAAAATAAAGGAAATGAGAAGAGTGCAGAGATAAACAGATGAAACAGCAGTCATTGACACTAAGGATATTTGCTGGCTACAAAATTCGACTATATATATATATATATTTTTGGGGGGGGGAGAAGGTAGCTTGATTAAATAATTTACAAAACAATTCACATTTAGACTGAACGCATAAGAGAACTTAACCTCCTGAATTCCTTTTGATGCCTTAACCAACTCCTCAAATGTTACAGCACAACAGTCTTCAAACTGAAATCAAATCAATCATACTGACGGACGACTCCGCTTTTTGTAGGAATTCAAACTCTGAGTTACCCACTGGAAGCAAATAACAGTTTAATAGCTAGCAAGGAAAGGCAGAACGGTTCAAAGCAATCTGCGGCAATTCAATATATTAGATATTTTGCTATTAATCACACAACCCGTCATTATCCATGACAAATTTAGAATGCAGGTTGCCGGATTAAAATCATTTCCCTGATTACTAGAGTAATGCTTAATGAAAATAGTAGTTTTGATCGCTTTCTCTTTAAATAATATTATTATCCAGGCGTCAGTCCCAAAGGCTGCTGCAGATTCACTGATCTGGAAGTTTGCCATCTAGTGACCAAAGGTTATACGTACAGATTGAGATATCTAAGGCTCAAGCTACTTTGTTGAAGAATTTGCAGAGGAACAGGGAATATATTTTAATTCTCTTATGCTGATGTCTGGCAAATAGATGGGGAGTGACAGATTTTATTTTCCTGGGCTCCAAGATAACTGCAGATGGGGACTGCAGCCAAGAAATTAAAAGACACTTGTTCCTGGGGTGGAAAGTGATGGCAAAGCTAGACAGCATCCTAAAAAGCAGAGACATCCCCCTGCCAACAACAGTGTGTCTAGTCAAGGCTATGGTTTTCCCAATTGCAATGTATGGCTGTGAAAGTTGGACCATAAGGAAGGCTGAGCGCCAAAAAATGGAGGACTTTGAACTCTGGTGCTGGAGAAGACTCCTGCGAAGCCCTTGGACTGCAAGGCCATCCAACCGGTCAATCCTAGAGGAGATGCTCTTTAGAAGGCCAGATCCTGAAGAGGGACCTCAAAGACTTTGGCCACCTAATGAGAAGGAAGGACTCCCTGGAGAAGAGCCTCATGCTGGGAAAGATGGAGAGCAAAAGAAGAAGAAGGGGACGGCAGAGAATGAGGTGGCTGGATGGAGTCACAGAAACAGTAGGCGTGAGCTTAAATGAACTCCAGAGATGGTAGAGGACAGGGAGGCCTGGAGGAATGTTGTCCATGGGGTCACAATGAGCCAGACATGACTTTGTAACAACAATGCTGATATGGTTGCTTGAAAAAAAAACAGTATTATGATGCTTGCTGGCTTGATACATCTCTCTCTCTCTCTCTCTCTCTCTCTCTCTCTCTCTCTCTCTCTCTCTCTCTCTCTCTCTCTCTCTCTATCTATCTATCTATCTATCTATCTTAAAAGTGATATTGAGGGACCTCAAAGACTTTGGCCACCTAATGAGAAGGAAGGACTTTGAAAGTCAAAGTCCGATTTTGTAAAGTTGAGATGGACAGATTTCAGTTTAGTCATACAGAGCTGGCTGGGTCAGACATGGATGAACTTTCATCTTCAATAACCTTAGAAAACAGAATAAATAATAAGAGAGGTAGGGCCTGCCTGCCTGCCTGCCTGCCTGCCTGCCTGCCTGCCTGCCTGCCTGCCTGCCTGCCTGCCTGCCTACCTACCTACCTACCTACCTACCTACCTACCTACCTACCTATCTATCTATCTATCTATCTATCTATCTATCTATCTAATATAACTGATCATACAAGTGACTGAGTGATTGCAAGAATAAAATTCAGAAAATGTTCCTCCCTCTCTCCCTCCCTCCCCCCCTCTCTCTTTCTTTCTCTCCCTCTTTCTCTCCCTGTCTCTCTCATCCACATCCTTCCTTCTGTTTCTTTTCTTCTTCACTTCATTCACTGGCTTGCTGAGAACAAACAAACACACACATCTATCTTAATAGCTTCCAGATGGTTTTTGAAATTACAAGAAATCCTCATTCAGCAACCTCAACTGGAACTGGCAACTCGGCCATTAAGTGAAGCAGTCACTATATAAAACCATGACTGTGCATATGATCTTACTTCTGCTTTGTAAATATGAGCGCTGGTCAGAAAGTTACTTTTTCAACACTGTTATGTGTAGTGAACAGTTGCTAACTGAAGCAGTCACTATGCAGTAGCTACCCTGACCAATTATTACCAGGACTTAGTTTATCTTGGCAGAATAAATCCATCCTTTTTTTGTAAATCAGCCCTGTATAAATCTCCATTATTATACAAAGGTGGAGACTTTACCTTATGAAAACAGTTATTATCTTCTGTCATGTCAGCCTCCTTTAGTGTCTGTGGATTTCTTTTCACACTGGTTCAAATGAGCATCTATCATGCATAAACAGAAGTGACTCCGTCAAGCAGTCATCACAACTGACATTTCCCATGGATGGATAAAAATCTCTCCGTCTTATTTTCATTCCTCTTTGCCAGCATCAAAACGATTTCTAAAGTGCACGCTGTACAGGAAGAAGCACCTTCAATGGATTAGGAATACATTCAGGTGGAAATTTCAGCTGGCATCACCCCACCACAAAGACGGGAGGGCCCTTCCTCAGATATAATAGCAATAGCAATATCACTTAGACTTATATACTGCTTCATAGTGCTTTTAAAGCCCCCTCTAAGTGGTTTAGATTCAGCTTATTGCCCCCAATAATTTGGGTCCTCATTTTACCCACCTCAGAAGGATGGAAGGATGAGCCAACCTTGAGCCTGGTGGGATTCAAACCGCCAAATTGCAGGCAGCCAGCAGGCAGCAGACGTAGCTTGCAGTACTGCACTCTAACCACTGCACCACCATGGCTCATAATACCAATCCTCAGCTTCGAAAGAAAGTCAGGAGAAGACGATGCCAGGATTCCAAGTAATCACCATGATTTAACAACCCCATAATCTGAACAGAGCTAGTAGAACGTTTAACGGCCAGATGCTCTTCCTGTCGCCCATGCAGAGTTTTGTCCAGCAGATAGATTCTCAGTGTGCCCAGAGAGAGAAATATCTGCCTCTATCTAGGATCGAACTCACAGCCTCCTGATTGTGAGGCAAGAGCGCCACCTGTAGGCCACCAAGCCGCTCTGCTCTCAGCATTCCAAATAATGCACCCATCGAAATCAGAACTCCAAGGCAGACAAATTCCTCAAAGTATTGTTTTATTAGATACACCATGTTGGCACAACTGGTGAAAGCCGACTCTAAAAGTTCCTGTGGCTTTTACCTAATTAAAAAGTAAACATTCCCCCCCCCCTTCCAGGTCACTGGTCACATTGTCCAATCCAGTTGCTGGCTGGTTGCTTGGTTACGTCCTCCTCTTCTGGCCAGTCACCTGTGAGAATATTCTTGGTTCCCACACAAAAAAACAAAAAACCCTTATTATTATTTGGGCTAAAAAACCCTATTTAACTATTTCCCCCCAATCCCTCTAACAACCCTGAAGCAGTGGTGAAATTCAAAAATTTTCCCTACCGGTTCTGTGGGTGTGGCTTGGTGTTCATGTGACCTGGTGGGCATGGCTGCACAACTGACTCACACACAATGTAAAAGCAGCTGGACTTCACACAAAATGGCCCCTGCGACAAGCAGGAACCTCACAGACAATCAGGCACAGCTGATTGTCACATAGCTGATCGTCGGAACATTTAAAAAATTTTTAAAGCATCTTTCTACTACCTATTTGCTCAAACCGGTAGAATTCTTTTACTACCGGTTTGGGTGAACTGGCCTGAACTGGTAGCATTTCACCCCTGCCTTGAAGCCTCCAAAATGGCCGCAGCCAGGTTCACCTCAGGGTTGACGGACAGATTTTTAGAATTCAGAAACTAAGGGGTTTGCAATGCAAGGCAACGCTAATAAGGAAACCAGGAACATCGAGTTCCATTGGATTGTACTGTTGCTTCATTAATCAGCAAGCTTGGGCACACGGTGTGTGTATTTATGTGTGTGTGTCGGTGTGAGTGTGTGTGTGTGATAAGCAAGGGATAAACACAGACCACATGGTATAAGGAGTGTCACCACCCTCGTCTGCCTAAAAGCTGGGCACAGTGGCATGACTATGAATGGAACACAGCAGAAGCCACTGGAGATGGACATAATTGGAGGGATGCAGATAGAGGATTTAGGAGCAGATTTTCTTTCCCCATCAAAGGACCACTTCAAAAAAAAAAGACAAAAAATAAAAGACCAACAACAACAGATTCTGGATTCAGTAGCTCTGTCAAAGTTTACAACTTTCTTAAGTTGGAGAAAGCCAGGACAACTGTCTCTCAAGGTCCCCAGTCATGTGTTTCTGGTAGAAGCAGAGATGGTTGGATGATGTTACTCCATGAGTTGTAAAAATGCAATGGTTAGTGGTCAACATTGTAGAGGTAGTCCTTGGCTTACGACCGTTCATTTAGCAATAGCACTTGGCCATAGCACTTAGACTTCTATACCACTTCACAGTGCTTTTACAGCCCTCTCTAAGCAGTTTACAGAGTCAGCATATTGCCCCCCAACAATCTGGGTTCTCATTTTTTCCCACCTCGGAAGGACGGAAGATTGATTCCACCTTGAACTGGTCAGGATTGAACTCCTGGCAGTGAGCAGAGTTAACCTGCAACACTGCATTCTAACCACTGGGAGGGGCAAGGAAGGAAGGAAGGAAGGAAGGAAGGAAGGAAGGAAGGAAGGAAGGAAGGAAGGAAGGAAGGAAGGAAGGAAGGAAGGAAGGAAAATAGCAATAGTCCTTAGACTTATATACCGCTTCACAGTGCTTGACAGCCTTCTCTAAGCAGTTTACAGAGTCAACATATTGCCCCCAATAATCTGGGTCCTCGTTTGACCCACCTGGGAAGGATGGAAGATTGAGTCAATAGCAACAGCACTTAAGACTTATGTACCACTTCATAATGCTTTTAGAGCCCTCTAAAAGGGCAAGAGGCTACTGGGTCAGCCTCTTGCCCCCAACAATCTGAGTCCTCATTTTACTGACCTCAGAAAGATGGAAGGCTGAGGCAACCTTGAGCCTGGTGAGATTTGAGCTGCCAAATTCCAGGTAGCCTGCAGTACTGCACTCTAACCACTGCGCCACCATGACTCAAAGCATTCAAACTCACAACACTGAAAAAAGTGACTGACAGCCAGTCCTTCTACTTACAGCCATTGTAGCATCTCCATGGTCACACAATCAAAATTTGGGTACTTGTAAACGGTCACAGCATTCTGGAGTTATGTGATTGTCATTTGTGAACCTCGAAGACAATGGGGGGGGGGGGGGGAAGCAGATTCGCTTAGTGAACCCATTATTCACTTAACAGCTGCATTGATTTGCTTAGCAGCCATGATGGAAAAGTTCATAAAACGGGGCGCAACGTATTTAATAACTATCTGGTTTAGCAAGGGAAATTCTGCTCCAATTGTGATCATGCGTTGAGGACTACCTACATGTAGAATGGGTGTTCCTTTGCTTTAAGTAGGGAAATGACCAGAAAAGAACAATTGTAGTCAAGGTGTTAGAAATGATCACATATCACCCCAGACTTGCAAATATTTGATTTTATAGAATCTTCATGAATTAGTTTTGTTTGTAAACTTAAGAAAAGTCCCCCCACCTCTGGGATAATTGTTAATTTTAGAACTGGTCAATGATCTCCTTTCCTCTCCTCTCCTCTCCTCCTCTCCTTTCTTCTTCTCCTTTCTCCTTTTCTTTCCTCCTTTCCTTTCCTTTCCTTTCCTACTCTTCCCTTCCCTTTCATTTCATTTTATTTCATTTCCCTTCCTTTCCTTCCTTTCCCTTCCACACCAAGGATCCCTCTTTTCTTTTCTTTTCTTTTTCATCCACCTCATAAGGGAAATTATTGATTCTGCTAAACTATTTTCCCAATGCTTTCTTCTTAATACAATACAATACAATAGCAGAGTTGGAAGGGACCTTGTAGGTCTTCTAGTCCAACCCCCTGCATGGGCAGGAACCTTATACCATTTCAGACAAATGGCTGTCTAACATCTTTTTAAAGACTTCCAGGGTTGGGGCATTCACAACTGCTGGAGGCAAGCTGTTCCAGAGGTTAATTGTTCTTACTGTCAGGAAATTTCTCCTTAATTCTAAGTTGCTTCTCTCCTTGGTTAGTTTCCACCCATTGCTTCTTGTCCTGCCCCCAGGTGCCTTGGAGAAAAGTTTGACTCCCTCTTCTTTGTGGCACCCTCTGAGATATCGGAACACTGCTATCATGTCTCCCCTGGTCCTTCTCTTCATCAAACTAGACATACCCAGCTCCTGCAACCGTTCTTCATATGTCTTAGTCTCCAGTCCTCTAATCATCTTCTATTGCATCCTTGCCATCCTTTCTCCCGCAATACCCTGGAATGATGCTGAGTCTGCAGGATTTTGCTGGCTACAAAACGCTTGGCCGGCCCCTGGCCTAGTGGCTGCCACTGAATTCTGCAAGGGCTAGAGAGAGACAGGGGAAGAGAAAGCGTTCTATTCCCACTGCTAATAGAGCGCTCACCCCTGGGAAGCCATAAATAGGTTTCCTCGTCCCCTGGTTCACCTCAATTTCTCTGCCCGCTAAGACAGGCCGGTTTATTCATTTCCTTTTTTGCTGATTTTGTCGTCTTTGCTGGTCGGGATGTGGCAAGCTCGTATTATGAGTCACGATCTCCCCTCACTTCTGTTGTTCTTCGCTGCAAGATCTTCTTGCTTCAAGAGGTGTCTTGGTTCTTACGACAAAGCTATCAGTGCATGGGAGGGTTTTGTTCTTCAGCCAGCTCATTGCAGAGAGCCAGTTTTTCCTAGTGGTTAGAGCACACCAGGCTAGAAACCTAAAATGTTCCCAGACTTGGGGTGCTACATGTAACACACACACACACACACACTGCCTTCAGGCTATGTTGTTAACAGACCAGATAAGTTGGTGTGTTACGTACTTGAATTAGATATTTTAATTAGAAAGAGCCAAAGAAGTGTTAATACCACTTTATAATGCCTCGGTAAGGCCACACTTGGAATACTGCATTCAGTTTTGGTCACCACGATGTAGAAAAGACGTGGAGATTCTGGAAAGAGTGCAGAGAAGAGCAACAAAGATGATTAGGAGACTGGAGGCTAAAACATATGAAGAACGGTTGCAGGAGCTGGGTATGTCTAGTTTGATGAAGAGAAGGACCAGGGGAGACATGATAGCAGTGTTCCGATATCTCAGAGGGTGCCACAAAGAAGAGGGAGTCAAACTATTCTCCAAAGCACCTGAGGGCAGGCCAAGAAGCAATGGGTGGAAACTAATCAAGGAGAGAAGCAACTTAGAACCGAGGAGAAATTTCCTGACAGTTAGAACAATGAACCAGTGGAACAGAAGTTGCCTCCAGAAGTTGTGAATGCCCCAACACTGCAAGTCGTCAAGAAAATGTTGGATAGCCATTTGTCTGAAATGGTATAGGGTTTCCTGCCTAGGCAGGGAGTTGCACTAGATGACCTCCAAGGTCCCTTCCATCTCTGCTATTGTATTGTATTGTATTGTAAGATTCTTGGATGAGAAGGAAAACATTTTCAAATTAAAAAAAAACCAGAAAGTCCAGATGCCTCTTGAAAAAGAACCTTTGGGACAACCTGGATGACCAAGAATCTCTACAGACTTTTAGCTACACAATTTGGGATGGACACCCTTTGAATGGTGTGGGAGGAGGAATGGATTTCCAGAGGAAAAAAAATGGCAGACTGCAGGAACCAGGACTGCCACTCAGGTGACCCTGAGGACACAGATAAACCTCCAAGAGCTTCAATGACCCTCTGAAAGGATGCCGATGACCAGCTGCCTGCAAGGAGTATCAATCCTTCCATTCCCCACCATCCTGTCAGAGCTGAAGGAGCTTCTTGGAGGAGAAGCGAAATGTCTTCAAAAGAAAAGAAAAACCCAAGAAAGTCCCGTTGCCTCCTGAAAAAGCACCTTTGGGACAACCATGACCTTGGATGACCAAGAATCTCTACAGACAATAAACACATCTTTCTGCTTTGCTGATATAAGGGAAGGTGGATTGTATATACCAATCGGATGAATCCAAATTCAGGGAAATCAAGACAGCGAATCAAAACTACGGTATAAAAATAAAACCCCACGGGTGTGAGAAAAATCTGTTCTTTTCTTAATGTTCAGATAAAAACCTTTCAGCTGAGTGATAACAAACATTTCAATCATTGTAAGTACAAGACAAGGAATTAAAAGAAAGATACCATTCTCCGGATGTGTCATGTTTATCCAAAGTTTTATGTGCGCCCAGGAAAAAGAATGTTAATGGGGAGAATTGCGAGCGCAAAAGGATGAGGTTTTGGCTGGTGTCATTAAGCAGAGATGCTTTTAAGATGCTCTTCAAAGCGATGGTCCACAGGCTGCAAGAATGCAGAGTAAAGATAAACGGCCTATGAATGGCATGGCACCGAGTGACAAAATATATATATATATAATAATTGACAAGTAACTTGGCAGAGAGGATTATAAATAGCAGGAGGTGCATGGAGAGATTTCTGCTACTGGGCAAGACGGATAGTAAGGCACACGACAAAAGAAGACAGCCATCGTTATCGGAGGAGAATAACATTGCCAGTTGAAGGGTTTGGCTTCCTGGGTAAAAGGCACACACACACAAACACACACAAACACACACACACACACAATCCTGCGTTATGCCGACCCAATTGCTGTTGAGCTGCGTGAGTCCAACTCTCTCAATCAATAAAGTGCCTTAACAAACTTGCTCCTTGAGCATGTTTTGTTCTGCTTCGTGTGTGTGTGTGTGTGTGTGTGTGTGTGTGTGTAACTCAGAAAAACTCAATTAAAATGAATAAGAAAGAAGAAAAACACACAGACGAGAAAAGCAACAGTATCTCCCATCAGTCGAATCCGCATGGAACGTCACGCCAGGGAGGCAAAATGGGAGTGCACCAAACTTTAGTGACATCCTGGGAATAACTGTAGCTTTCAATCTCTCCTAATTGATCACCTAAAAATTAAAAGTGGCTAAGGTGGGGATGGTTAACCTTTTCGGCACTGGGTGCCAAAACTGGAGCATGTGAGTGCGTGCGTGCACGACCCAGAAAAGAGCAGCTGGCCAGTGTGCATGCATGCGGTGCAGGGGCAGGTTGTGGCTTCTTTCACTGCCGGTTCACTCAGGGATGCCGTTGCATGCAGAAATTTTTAAAAAATGGCTTCTGCACATGTGCAGAAGCAAAGAACAAGATGGTGCCACCTACGGCCAATAGAACTGGTCCAGGCGCGTGGTTGGCCAAGTTATTACCTACTTGGCTGAACTGGTCCGAACCAGGAAGAACCCACCTCTGGTGCGGTGACCAGCTGCTGTTCTGGGGTCCAGCGCGCGCATGCGCACCAGCCAGCTGGTCTTTGTGCGTGCACACGATGGAACCCTGAATAGAGCAGTTGGCTGGTGCACACGCGCCCAACCGAACCTGGAAAAGAAGTTGGGGACAGTGTACACGCCCACAGAGAGAGCTCTGTGTGCCACCTCTGGCATGCGTGCCACAGGTTCTCCATCACCGGCTAAGGATAGTCGGGATGAGAGCTTCTTTGCCCTTTCTTGAATGATGTGCGTGCAAAACTTCCCATCTCAATTTTAAGGGTTTTCGTCCTTCAGTGAGAAGCAGAGGCCAGTCTTGGGACATAGAATAGCCAGATCTGTTCCTTAAAGTTTTAAAAATAAGACTAAAACCCAACTATTAACACCTTAATGAAATAATAACTTACATAAAGTACATTTGTATATGGTTCATTTCCGTTCCTCAGATCCGTAAAATCTTTTGCCTACTTTAAGGCTTTCTGCTAATTGCAGATAGGAAAACCCGTTGTTAGTGTATAGCAGTTGCAATAGCAGACTTATATACCGCTTCGTAGTGTTTTTACAGCCCACTCTAAGCGGTTTATAGAGTCAGCGTATTTTCCCCAACAATCTGGGTCCTCATTTTACTGACCTCAGAAGGATGGAAGGCTGAGTCAACCTTGAGCCGGTCAGGATTGGGTTCATTTGGGCAAGATAGATATCAGCTTTCTGAAGACGGCTGAGATTATTATTTTTTTACTTTAATGGTAATGAGATAGTACAGCCAGAAACAAGGAAAATGTGGCAACAGTAATCCAAAGCAGGGGTCTCCAACCTTTGCAAGTTTAAGTCTGAAGGACTTCAACTCCCAGAATTCTCCAGCCAGCAAAGCTTGCTGGAGAAGTCTGGGAGCTGAAGTCCTTCAGACTTAAACTTGCAAAGGTTGGAGACCCTTGTTTTACTCGGTGTTAGATCCTTTCAGTTAATGAATAAAGCAGTTGGCCTTTTATCCAACTTACGCACTAGTCTCATGTCTTCATTCTGAGACAGTGGAGCAACATGTTCCATATTAAATTACTGTCATGTTTTGTGGATTTCGGCGTGAATTCCAGAAAGCTTCTCATTGTCCTCGTGCCAGAAGGATGGTTCTCTCAAGATGCAGAACAGAGTGATTAATGCTTCCACATCAGGCTGCACATTGTAGATCTGTTTCCTTAATAATTAGTTTACTATTGGTGAGGGATTGTTTGCAAAGGTTGCATTTTGTAGGAGGCATAAATTATACCCCAAGGCAGATGCCAAACTCAAATCTACAGCAAATACCCTTAAGTCCTTTCCCCCCCCCATCTTAATGAAGCATTTAATAGATTGAAAAAAAGAAGGTGCTGCTGACAGTTTCACTTTGCCCTTAAAGCAAAAGCAAAAGTCCATATCATTATATAAAAATAATGTGCAACTTCCAAAGGACCAAAAATGACACGTGGAGTTACTTCTGAGTGGCTTCTTTATTGTCGTTCACCTATAGACAGAATCTTGCCAGATTAAAGTATTTAACTGCATAACTATCGATAGATTTCATGAATTGCTAAGGAGGGACTGTGCTTGCAGGATCTAATCTGGGTCAGACGGGATCCCATCCTCAGGGAACTTCTCTCTACCAGAATGTGTGCTTTGCCTTGCTCCATGCATCATATTTATGTGCAGTGGTGTATTAGCCACTAAGCAGACTAAGCACGTGCTTAGGGCACCAGGGGGCACCACAAAGTTGAGAAAGAAAAAGAAACAATAAAGATTTGTACAGTATGTACAAAGGAGGGGGGGCACCAAGATTTAGGACACCAGTGAGCCTTAATCTGCTGCTATGTATGTGGTGCCTGGTTGGGTATGGCTTCCTATTGGTTGATTGGTGTATTGGCTATTGTTTCCTTGTGCTGCCGAGTCCTCAACTCTTAAGTAACCCATAAGCTGGTGGTAAATCAGCACTCCTGTTGAACGATAAGAAACCCGTTTCCTAGGCTTCAATCATTTCCCTGGCTGTTTTTGTATCTGCTCGTCCAACAATCTTAGTAGCTATGAAATTGAATATACGTCCTTGTTCATTGCAATGTCAGAATACCAACAAATTTGGGTCTCCTCATTTGACCACTCACTTCTGTTCTTGCAACCTTGTGCTTAGATTCCTCTCCACCTGTTCTACATAGTCAACGGGCATTCAAAGTATCTCCCATCTCTAAACAATTTTTGATCTATGCTAAGGTGACCAGATTTGTAATTTGGCTAAGCAGGGCACAATTGAGCAGGGAGGGGGCGGCTGGCCCTGCCAAAGCACCGAAGCACCGAAGGGCCTCCAGCGGGGCCCGGCAACCGCCGCTTCCCCCATCCGCCACACCTGCCAGCGGCTACCGGACCTCGCTGGAGTCAATTCCAAAAGCGTGTTCAGCGCTTGGAGAACCTGAGGCATCTTGGGAAATGCAGTTCCCTACAACAAATGCAGGGAAATGCAGTTCCCTACAACAAATCGGGATTTTCTAACCACGATGCAGGACAAATTCTTGAAAAGCGGGACTGTCCCGCCAAAAGTGGCATGTCTGGTCACCTTAATCTATGCTTGCTTTCTTCCTGCCCACCAGACATTCCAGGCTCCACTGTCTCTTTGCCTTTTGGGAAAGAGCCCTTCCCTCCTGGGATTCCAGACTACGTTCCACCACCTCTTATCTACATCATTGAGACATTTCCATGACTCTGACAGCACCTGGAAATGCAACCTATTCAATGCAATCCACTATGTTGGATAAATGTGTAGCTGACAAAGAAAGCTGAAAAGCGAAAGAAATCTGCAAGAGTGTAAACTGTGAAGGTGAATCACATTCCAATAGTAACTGCACAAACGCAGTTAGTTCAGTAGTGTGAGGGGTCTATGAAACAAAGCCTAAGTCCACATATTTAAGCAATTACATCTCTCAAGAAGTTGTTTGGAATATCAGCCCATATTTATTAAAGCAACCTTTCCAGTGCAAGAAACTTCCTGGAAGTCAATTTTACGTGGGAGAAAAAAATATAGCATGTTTTGCTTCCTTTGCAAGAATAAGTATGGTTGCCGTAGTAATATAATAACCACTGCCACTTTGCCCTTTAAACTGTGTGGTTGAACAATAATTGCTTCTGGCCAGTTAGTAGCAGCAGTGGAAATAACACTAGTTGGAGCATCCGCTAACACAGCAAGAACACAGTGGCAAAAGTGTCAGAGAAATCTCCTATCATCTTTTACATTACTATGATAAAATCCTATTGAAATTTTAATTATTACTGAAGATAAATATCTTCCCCCTGCTCTGTCTATCTATCTTACCTAAAGTTGCTTTGAAAATAAATCAAAAGAAGCACATCAGTCTTCACACAAACACCACACCTCTCGTTGAGAGAGACAGAGAGAGACAGAGACAGAGAGACAGAGACAGAGACAGACACAGAGAGATGATATAGAAGACATATAGGTAGGTAGGTAGGTAGGTAGGTAGGTAGGTAGGTAGGTAGGTAGGTAGGTAGGTAGGTAGGTAGGTAGAAATGATAAATAGATATAGATAGATGAAAAATATAGATAGATGAGAGAGAGAGAGAGAGAGAGAGAGAGGGAGGGAGAGAGGAGAGATAGATAGATGAGAGAGGTGAGAGATAGATAGATAGATAGATAGAGAGAGAGAGAGAGAGAGAGAGAGAGAGAGAGAGAGAGAGAGAGAGAGATAGAGAGATAGAGAGATAGGAGAGATAGATAGGAGAGATAGATAGATGAGAGATAGAGGTGAGAGATAGATAGATAGATAGATAGATAGATAGATAGACAGACAGACAGACAGACAGACAGACAGACAGACAGACAGACAGACAGACAGACAGACAGACAGACAGACAGACAAACGGATGGATGGATGATAGATAGATAGATAGATAGATAGATAGATAGATAGATAGATAGATAGATAGAGATAGGAGAGATAGATGAGAGATAGGAGAGATAGATGAGAGATAGGAGAGATAGATGAGAGATAGAGAGGTGATAGATAGATAGATAGATAGATAGATAGATAGATAGATAGATAGATAGATAGATAGATAGATAGATAGATAGATAGATAGATGATAAATAGTTGCTTTAAGAATAATCTTCTTGTTCATGAGTCAACACCTCTATCATCATCATCATCGTCATTTTTTTTGTCCTGATTCTCTGACCTGAAAACAAGTGATGATGCTTGAATAAAAAACAGTGACCTATACAGGAATCCAATGCATTTCTTCCAAGTCCTTTTCAAAGTATGCACAGTCTTGATACACAAGCGGTCCACACATATACTATGGAACAATACTACATGTACCCAAGAGGAGGAAACTTCCCCATGGATTTTGCAGCGAAGAAAATGAAATCCAACTCCTTGGTTCTTTGATGGCCTTTGGCCTTTCCGATTGTTTGGTTACTGTTCTGAGTGCAAAAGAGCATCGGTAGATATTCATGAAATGAATCCATTGGAGAAAAAAAAAAGACAGATAATATAGATGACAAAGGGATATATCTGTGTAAGTACGTATTTAAATAGCAGCGATTGTATGGAGCTAAAAAGTAGATATTACTTTTTTTTTCCCGACCCTGCAAAAAAAAAAAGATGACTTTATTATTATTCCCATATTCCACTTCATCAAAAACCCAAAGGTCATCATCTGTTATAAGTCCACAGAATGTGAGTTCATGCTTGAAATACAATTAAAGCTATGGTGCCTCTGAGTCACAACTCATATCCTAAGCCGGTCTGATATATTGTCTTCCGCAGGAAAAATAAAACCCTTGCATTTATTCTGAAGTTCATCAAAGCCCAAAGTTAGCCATTTTCTCTTTTCTCTTTGTCATTGAAACAGACGGAAGGGAAAATGTATAACTCTCGGCGTTAGGAAGTCCAGTGTATAAACAATTGATGGCGTAGCTAAGGCAATTATTTTCGGACGGTGTAGTAAAAAGGGACCAAACCCCTTCTGAACGCCCCCCCCACCCCCCAAAAAAAATCAATGGCTCCTCTTCTAATGTCAAGGGTCAGGTTTTCATCTTAGTTCATTAGATGTACATCTCAGCATACCGTGATGTATTTATCTTTAAAAAGTAATACCCTTTTGATTATGTGTCACGGATAAAGTCTTATCTTGGAGAATAATGGCAAATGCTTTATGCTTCCCTTGAACCTTGGCAGTAGTTCATCCAATTATGGGATGATGATGACTCTGATGGGTCCTGCAACCACCTCATTTGGAGTCCTGCGCCGGTGGTGTCACCGTCAGCCATAACTTTCAAAACCCTCTAATGGAGCCATTGCCTTTCACACGAGAGCAGTAATTTGGGAGCTGAGCTATTACGCTGGCTAAGGTTTGAATACGTCGCCTCGTTTCTCAGAGCCTGGAAATGAGATCGCTCAGGAGATAGGGCCGCCTCGAAAAGGAAGCGGCGGTTTGTCTAAGTTAGAGCCGAAAGCCCGACAAGATCCCTGTGCTTCCGCGGTCGTTTTCGAAGGCTACCGCACTGCATGGGTTGAATTATTGACAAAGCTAGTTTGACCATCGGCTGAAGAACTTTGACTTTGCTCGCTGCTTTACATTGTTCGCTTTGAAATATCTCCCTGGGCTTACAGTTTAGGGAGGTTGGATGGAAGGGCTGCGGATGCTTGATGACGGCAGGTAGTCTTGTCATTGGATTGCTAGCTTTCCGCATAAATCAGGGGAACTGTGATTATTGCAAGGAGCTGCTATTCTTCTAGGGTTTGGTCAACCTTGAAAACTTTTAATGTATGTGGACTTTGGTGCACAGAATTCAGTTCATCCAAACATCTTTGGAGTTCATCCAAACATCTTAAAACTGCCAAGATTGAGAAATACCGTTCTAGAAGTATTTGCTTGGAGCATTTACTTGGAGAGTCTACAAATGAAGACATATGTCTAGGTCGGGAATTTATTTTATTTTTTATTTTATTATATTTATATCCCGCCCTTCTCCACAGAGGACCCAGGGCGGCGCACAGGAATTTAAAAACATACAAAAAATAAATACATAATTTAAAATATATTAAACTATTCTAATCCTAGGCTAAAACCAAATTTTAAAATACCCAATTTAAAACTCTCTAAAATAGTCCCCACGGGCGGTTAGGCTAGGCCGGCTTGTTGGAAAAGATACGTCTTTAGACATTGGCGGAAGAGGCGGAGGTCGGTGATGGTGCGTAATTCAGGGGGTAGGTCGTTCCAAAGGGCAGGGCCCGCCACAGAGAAGGCTCTTCCCCTGGGTGTCGCCAGTCGGCATTGTCCGGGGATGTCAAACTCGATTTCATTGAGGGCTGCATCAAGGTTTGATCTTGGGGGGATGTGGTGGGCATGGCCAGGGAGGGCATGGCCAGCTCAACATCATTCATGTAGGGGATGTTTGTGGTGGCCCAGTGAAAACGGGCTCCCAAGCTCCATTTTCAGCTGCAACAGCCTCCTGCAACCCTCTACCAGTCAAAACAAAGCTTGGGAGCCCTGCCCGTGGCCCTTGTGAGCTCCGTTTTTGGCTAGGACAGCCTCCTGCAACCCTCTGCCAGCCAAAATAGAACTCGGAGGGCCACACACAGCCATCCAAGCTTCATTGTTGCTGGCAGAGGCACCACAGCTTGGTCCTTCACTGTTTCCAAGGCTAGATCTAAGCACCCCATGGGCCGGATCCAGCCCCTGTGCCTTGAGTTTGACACCCTGGTCTAGATAGACCTGTGGCTTGAAACAGTAAAGATCATTTACATTTTATTTATTATACTTCCCATTATTTTTCAGATATCCAGGGAAAGGAATGGAGGGGTCCTGAGCTCATGAGCTACAAATATTCTCCTTGATTGAGGTCAAATGAATTTTCACATGAGGTACCTTGGTGGGAGAGAAAGGATAATCTTCTCACATGAACTTGATCACCAGAATTCACTTCAAGTGACAATCGCTGAAGAAACGCTGAGAAATACCAAGTTTCCTTCAGTAAAACCTCTGAAATATTCCGTTTATTTTTTTTTTTTAATGTTGATAAATCAGTATTTCTCTCTTCCGGGCCTCAGAAGAATGGAAGGCCGAGTCAACCTTGAGCCAGTCAGGCTCAAACTCCTGGCAGTGGGCAGAGTCGGACTGTGATACTATATTCTAACCGCTGCGCCACCAAGATCCTTCGGACACCAACGGGCCAACTGTAATTCATCTACATTATAGATATTATCTATTAAATGTACATGCCATCCGTGTCATTATCCAAAGTGACTCTTGGCAGTTTACAATAAAATCATTCATTTAAGAGTATTCAAATTGACAAGAAAAAGATAAAAAGCTAGAAGCCAAAATATAAACGATACAGGGGCAGGATCTTCTCTCTTAATCCAACAGCCACGTCTAAAATGAGTTGGATATCATTGTAAGTGTTTACATTATAATTTAATGCAGGCTGCATCCTGGACCTGACCTAACAGATTATTAGTGAGATTATTTTATAAATATATTTTAACTGGGTCTTCAACATCATTTTGTTTATCGGTATTGTATTGAATGAACATAGGACTAATCCCCACAAGATCTTCTTTCATGCCCAACATTTATATGATGTCTGAAAACTGTTTTCTTCCCTCCCTCTTTCTTTTTAAAACCGCTTAGATGTTATTTTGGTGCGAGCCTTTGAAAATTAAAAAGTGTTTGGTGTCAAACAGTTCTGTTTTTCTGTCTAATCTCAGCAAGGTTATAAATCACTCTTTTCCCCTGGATACCACATGAAATTCCGTATCTGGAAACACACACACACACACGGTTTGTATCACATTGTTGTGTTATACTGTGTTTTCCCTTTTTTCTTCTTCTTCTTCTAACCTATGTTTTCTGAATCTCCTGAATAGGAGATTTATGTTCATAAATTAGAATAGAGAGAGGAAAATGTTGCGTTGGGTAACTTGGGTAAGTCATAAATGTAGAATCTGCATTAGATTGCAATAATCCTGACCAAAATCTAGCCTCCTTTTGTTGATCGTATCTAAGAGTGAGTTTGGGTAGTGATTTTATTGCAGGTGTCAAGACTGCAATTGCTAGTATTGTGGTCTGAGAAAGAGAGAGAGAGAGAGAGAGAGAGAGAGAGAGAGGGAGGGAGGGAGGGAGGGAGGGAGGGAGGGAGGGAGGGAGAAAGAGAGAGAGAGGGGGGGTGTTCCTGTATGTATTTATTCTGGGTGGTTTACAAGTTATGAGAAAAATAAAAAAAAACAATTAAAACATTATAACACTAAAACACTACACAGTAAAATATTATTACAAACTGATTTGAAACTGAAACGAAGAGAGTTAAGAGATTGATGGGGCAGGGATGAGGACTTCTTATCTTGTCAGCCATCTCCACCTCCATCTTTCTCCCTCTCTCTCTCTCTCTCTCCCTCTCATATCATTTTAGCTATTGTCTATCCACTGGGACACACTGCTGTTAACATATTTTCCATTTAAATTGGTAAGAGCATCGTGCCTCTATACGCAACAGCCACCTGCATTCCTTAAAGCTAAATACAACCTCTGAAAGACACTGTAGGGTCTTCACAGAGTAACCCTGGATAAAACAGAATGCAGTAAAGTGCATTCCTGCCAATATTTTTTTCTTTCTGCTCAAAATATTTGGCCCTTAAGCATTCCCACTTAAGAGAAATTCCTCATACACTTCTAATTGCTGACTGAAAAACAAAACAGGATCTTGGTTGACAATTTAATATTTGGTCAGACCTCACAATCCTCATTTGAATGTCTTATAAATATTATTTTTCTTCATTTATTCTTACAAGATTCTTCTTCTTCTTCTTCTTCTTCTTCTTCTTCTTCTTCTTCTTCTTCTTCTTCTTCTTCTTCTTCTTCTTCTTCTCCTTCTCCTTCTCCTTCTCCTCCTCCTCCCCTTCCCCTTCCCCTTCCCCTTCCCCTTCCCCTTCCTCCTCCCCCTCCCCCTCCCCCTCCCTCTCCTTCTCCTTCTCCTTCTTCTTCTTCTCCTCCTCCTCCTCCTCCTCCTCCTCCTCCTTTTCCTCCTCTTCCTCCTCTTGCTTCTCCAACTGCTTCTCCTTCCGTTCTCCTCCTCCTTCTCCATATTATTTATATTTATAGCAACAGTTGATGGACGGTCCACAGCAAATGGAATCCAATATTAAAAAATGTACAAGAATTTCAATTCTGCTTACAATTGCCTGCTGGTGATTGCATTGTATATGTTGTCATTTGGAGAGAGGTTTATAGCAACCCATAAAGTTGGTTTGGAAATCAAGACTAAGGTGATTGTTTGTCAGGTCTGGAATCAATGTGATTAACCTGCACTTGGTGCAGAGCTTAAACCCCACTGGCCCTTTTCAGGCCCTTAACAGCTATTTGATTCTGTGAACTGGGAACAGAGGACCAAAAAGCTAATTCAAACTGCCAGTCACTTGGCTCACCTTTGACTTCCATTTGGCTCCTTGGCGAGAAAAACACATTTATTTGAAGTTGTTCCTTCCTTCAAAGAGAAAGGAGGTATGGTTGGATTATGGTGCTCCATAATGGCATAGAATAGAAATAAATACCCACTGCTGAATATTAAACGACCAATTTAGAACCAGTGTGGTTTAGTACAGGGGTCCCCAACCTTTGCAACTTTAAGTCTGAAGGACTTCAGCTCCCAGAATTCTCCAGCCAGCTTTGCTGGGAGCTGAAGTCCTTCAGACTTAAAGTTGCAAAGGTTGGGGACCCCTGGTTTAGTAGTCAGAAAACCAGAAATAGATTCAAATTTCAATTCAAATGTCAAAACTCAGCATGTCTTCCCTTTATGGCTGGGGTAAGAATAAAATAAGTTTGTATGTAGTGCGGGGAGCCATGGTGGCATGGTGGTGAGAAGATAGTGTCGGTTTGTGTACCATCTCTATGAATACTATCAAACTGCCATAGACAGAGGGGGGGGGAGAATTCCAAACATACCTGTGGTCAAAAAGGAATTTCAAGCTGGCCGGTGAACGGGCATGTCTAAACTACTATCTCTAATTGGCTGTGATTTATGACGAAGGCTGAAGGGAGGACAGTAATGCGGGCAAAGTTCAGAAGCAGAAAAAGAAAGCAGAAAAGATGGCTGCAAATAAGAAACACCTAAAGAGAAATGCCTAATGAAGCTGTTAATAAAACACTGCTTTTTGTACTCTAATATTGGGTCATCTATTTTGAAGTAGGTATCGTTAGGGTACTTGACAGCTAGTATTGCAGGCCGACTCTGCCAACTGCCAGCAGTTTGATCTTTTTTGGGGCTCAAGGTTAATACAATACAATACAATAGCAGAGTTGGAAGGGACCTTGTAGGTCTTCTAGTCCAACCCCCTGCGTGGGCAGGAACCTTATACCATTTCAGACAAATGGCTATCTAACATCAGGTTGATTCGTCCTTTCAGTAAAATGAGGACCCAGATTGTTGGGGGCAATATGCTGACTCTGCAAACCATTCAGAGAGAACTGTAAAGCACCATGAAGTGGTATATTACGCTATTATGCTATAGGATTTGAAGACCTGAAGAAAAAGCAGGACACCAATAATAAACATCAACTCCTCCATAACGAGAGTTGTGAGGGATTCAAGGCACTCAACTACATTTTGCAAAGAGACAACGTCGTTACCTTGTGTTTTCATTCCTCCTATGTTTTAGGGGGAAAGCCAATTACGGAGAAACTTATGCTTTATTTTCTATTTTTAACCAGCTCTTATATCACCGTTTTCCTAAAGCGGGGGGAGTGAAGGAAGTACCAGCAAACGAAACTAATTAGTTCGCGAATCAGTCTTCGAAAATGCCCACCGCGTAAGGCTTGAAATGTGAAATAAAACCGAGGAGCGAAATCCTTTCGATGGGATTCTCCCTCACAAATCTCTGAGTTACAAATGATCTACCTTCCCGCTCAGAAATAAATTATCCTCTCCTAGTCTCCTCTTGCTAAACCCCCTTGTCTCCCGGGAAGAGCTAATTTGTGTTAGTGGACTGGCTGTCTAAGGGAATAAAAACAAGACAAAATCTTCAAACTGGCCTCTTTTGAGCCTCCCAATCATGCTCCCCATTTGCTGGCTGGAGCTTTTGTCATGGAGAGTATTAGGCTCTTCGAGGCTAAGGTCTCAGCCATTTGTTCATAGTAATTACTTGTCCAGTCTAATTTTGATCCAAATTTAAACACACACACACACACGCACACTTCTGCATCGCAAGTACTAATCCCGAGATCGGAGATATATGATCATCGAGGTGGGAAAATGTGTCATATTCACAATAGAACCTGACAAGCTGGGTATTCTGAGCAGAGTGTGACCTTCTCATTAATTTTGGAAAGAGGAAAGGTTAGAACGGAGTCAGGCCTATTTTGAGGTAGCAACGGACGATACAGAGGCCTAGGCCTGAAACATTGGTCAAGTACACTTTGGTCAAGAAGTAAAAATTGCACGCTATGCTCAATATATTGCTGTATTTGCAAAAAAGTCTTGCCCCAGACAGCGTCCTGTTTGCTGGGTTGCTCCCACGATCTTTTCCCAGCAACTTCCCCATTTATCTCCTTGCTAGCCACAAATAGCCTCTGAATGCATATATCTTGTCGACCTAAGCAAACTGTGTCAACCGGTAGGTTTTCAAGTCCCCCACCTCCATATTTGGGCAGACGTAGGAGAACGGGAATGTCTACGTCACCGAGGGTATAAGAGACAATCCTTGTCAATATTTGGGGGTTCAGACATTTTGTATGGGCTACGTGCCCATCTCTGAAACCGTGCACAATAAACTCTTTGCTGCTTTGAAGAGCTTGTCTGTGTGTCTTGGCCTTTTCCTACAACAATTTGGGGAGGGAAACACTATTTGTTCAGGTGGCTTCACCTTTTAGACATAAAACAGTTTTAGGTTTTGTGCAAGTCTTCAGGCCAGATCACTTTACCTGAACACATTGGGGAGAGAACGAAGGACTACCCCCCCCCCCACGTGTGCACCGTTGAGAGTAAATTTTTCTGTTCATGCACAGAACATTAAAAACATTATTAAAAAGCAACGCCCGCAGCAACTGGGGAACCGGTTCGAAGGCGTGTCAAACTGATAGGGTGCCATCCCTACCAGTTCGGCGAGCAAGTGCCAATTTCCACTACCGGTTCGCCCGAATCAATGCAAACCGGTAGCAACCCACCTACGACTATCTCCATACAAAACAGATGCTTGACAGTTGACCAATGGCCCTGTTTTAACTACCCATTTCCCAAAGGCGTAATGTGGAGCATTGTGATTATGATAACCTTTTCTGTACTGGGCTGGAGGTCCTTGGGGTTCTCTGGGTTTGGTGGTTTCTTGCAGATGATGCGTGACAAAGCTAGACAACAACATCAATGCAAGAAAGGAGTAGGGTTGGCTCTCATTTTATACAATAGCAACTTATCTGGTCAGTGTTGGTGGGGGTGTTCTTGGTGGTGCCTTGATTAGGTTGCTGTTTACTGTAGAGTTTATTTGTCTGGGTTGGTAGCTTCTTCTTGATCAGTAGTATAATGCTAATTTCGGTGTTCTCTTTTGAATGTGTAGATGCTGTTTATCTCTAAGTGTCTGTTGATGGACGATTTGTCTGCGTGCCAGGCTTTCAGTAATTCTCTAGCATTTTTTTTTGGTCTTGGCTTGGTCTAAAATGTTCACAGTTTCCTTCTTGAAATTATGGTGAAGTCTATCCATTGGGGTGAAATTAATGAGTTTTCATCCTCTTTTCTGACTGCTGGAAAAGACTGATTAGAAGGAACTCTATACAAGTAGCAATAAAGCTGTACTGGAAATGTGTATAAGTTTTCCATATATGCACTTCAACTTTACAGCCTCTCCAGACAGGATATTTCAACTCTTTCAGTGAAAATTTCTTTACTGCCTTCTTCGATTCTCTGCTTTCTGGTAGCCTTTCTTTTGCCTGGATAGTTCCTCTATTTCAGTGGCCAGCAGAGCTGGTGGTAGACTCAGACAGTCAGGAGGTTGGAGAGGAACATGGGAAAGTCCTGGGAAGGCTCTGAGGCAGAGATGGGGCCAGGGCCATCTGACAGTTATCAGCTGCCTTCAGAGGCAGAGATCAGTGGGGCAGAAGAACAGCTGGAGCCTGTTGCTGATGTGTGCATGTGCAGAGCTGCCAGGAGAAGGGAACAGTTAAGGAACAAGGGCTGACTTGGGAGTAAAGCCACAGGTGGATGGTGAATGACCCCTCCCATAGGGAATAAAGAGGAGCAAAAGGGGAGTGGAGTTTGCAGGAGACAAGTAGCCCCCTTAATTAGTGTGAAGTTTTGTTCGTGACTCTCAGAGATTCCTTGCCAAGTATTTTCTGGTACAGTGTTGCATTTGGAAGATTGTGGTTGTAAATGGTTAATTATTTACCATCTTACGGAAGCTGAAATATGGAGGGATCATATTGGGGATGGGAGGAAACAGCACCTTTTCTATTCTTATCTAGCACTGAAGTTTCTTAACATCCAAACTATCTTCTCAGGACCAACCTTAGAATGACAGAAAGAAAGTAAGAAGTGGAGTGGGTGGGTGTGGGGGGCATGAATGAAAGCTAAAAAAGAGAAACTCATCTAAAAGTAAGCAGCTGTCAACTTACCTAATTATCTATCTGGACGAAGGAAACCTTTCAATTAAACTTAAGAGTTGGAAGTAGATGAGAAGGAATTTTCAAGGGCAAAACGTATCAGCTCATTTATCTTTAGAAAGGAAACAGATGGGGGAAAAGGACTTGCAATAGCATTTCTCCCCCTCCCTACATTTATTGAGGATTTGCTGAGGCCACTGCATGTCATGTCCATCACACGTCATTAAGGGGCTTATAATACTCCTAAAACTTTATGACTTGGGTGGATTATTTGCAAGCACAGTAACCCATTTTTAACTTCCTAGGTTTGAGAGATAAAGTTATTCTCTGCAATCTATTTTTGATTGAGTTTCAAGTTTTTTATTATATAGAGAATTCTTGATTGGCCAATCCGATTAGACGCACAAAGAATTTGTTTCCGGTGCGTAAGCTCTCAATGTACATACAGCAATAGGGATAAGCAACAAAGATATAGTGATAAGAAGATAAGGGAATAGGGAATAGGGAAGATAAGAATAATGATGATAATATTACAATACAATAGCAGAGTTGGAAGGGACCTTGTAGGTCTTCTAGTCCAACCCCCTGCGTGGGCAGGAACCTTATACCATTTCAGACAAATGGCTATCCAACATTTTTTTAAAGACTTCCAGGGTTGGGGCATTCACAACTGCTGGAGGCAAGCTGTTCCAGAGGTTTATTGTTCTGACTGTCAGGAAATTTCTCCTCAGTTCTAAGTTGCTTCTCTCCTTGATTAGTTTCTTGTTCTACCCTCAGGTGCCTTAGAGAATAGTTTGACTCCCTCTTCTTTGTGGCACCCTCTGAGATATCGGAACACTGCTATCCTGTCTCCCCTGGTCCTTCTCTTCATATTGCCAGTATTGTGGGAATTCGTTGTTTAGCAGAGTGATGGCATAGGGGGAAAAACTGTCCTTGGGTCTAGTTGTTTTGCTGTGCAGTGCCCTATAGCGTCATTTTGAGGGTAGAAGTTGAATCAATATATCTTCATGATGTGAGAGGTCTGTAGATATTTTCACAGCCTTCTTTCTGGCTCATGCAGTACGTACGTACACACACACACACACACACACACATATATGTGTGTGTTATGTTTTTGAGCTGATCAATAAATAAGTCAGCTGAAAAACGTAACACATATATAAAAAATAATAATTACACAACGGAACTCATAGCTTTCTGTCTAGATGGTCTCTGGTGATGAGCCGAAAGGCAGAAAAATAGAGCAGTATGCTTCCTCCCTAAGTGTGTGTGTGTGTGTGTGTGTGTGTGTGTGTGTATGTATGTATGTATATATTTGTTAGTTTTATGAGCTGATCAATAAATAAACCAGGAAGACTAGTATAGAACTATTTTGAGTTTTTTAGCTCTCATCAGCTAGCCATACCCTTACTGGGATTCTCTGGTGATGAGCCGAAAGGCAGAAGAGGAGAGCAGTATGCTTCCTCCCTTAATTGGGGCCCTAACAGGGTGTTCTGGAACAAATATGTGTGTGTGTGTGTGTGTGTGTGTGTGTGTGTGTGTGTGTGTGTCACAACACCCTGGTAAGCCCCAATTAAGGGAGGAAGCAAACTGCTTTCCTTTTCTGTCCTTCGGCTCATCACAAGAGACCATGCAGACCATGTTGTGACACAAGTATATACTTATTCCCCTGGCTCAGCTGATCAGGATGAGAGCCTGTGGGCTAGTGGCAATTACAACTGCCTTACATGTCAAATGACCCAGGTTCAAATCCCAGTAAGGGTATGGCTAGCTGATGAGAGCTATATAGCTTGAAATAGATTTATACTAGTTTCCCTTGCTTGTTTATTTATCAGCACAAACGTAACACACACACACAAATATATATATATATATAGAGAGAGAGAGAGACATTTAGCAAATCACCTTACCATCAAAGGGCAAGCTTCTTTAGGTGTCTAGGCAGATGAAACCAATATAGAAAACTGTGCATTTCCTATAAAACGGGAAAGATCAATTTACACTTCAAAGAAAGCACAAATAATTTTTAAAAGACCATGTGAGATATCAAAAAGGAAGAAGACAAGATTTTCTCCTTCGCCTCGCTCCTGCTTATTTTGTTTCTTGAAATATTGAGTTGAGTGGTACGACAAGGTTGAGAGGATGGAGGGAGTGAAAATTTTAAAAAAGAAACTTCTACGTTAAGGGTTTTTTGCAGGTGGCTTGGTATTGTTCCTGGAAGGTCCTTGAAAAGGAATTGAAATATTAACGAGCAAATTAGAAGAATTTGGCACATCGACAACTTTTAAGGTTACTAAACAAAAGATGAAGGCGTGAACAAAGAACTAGGGAAACAGAAGATCCAACAGAAATGATGAATAAAATGGGCTTTAAGATTGAGAAGAAGGTAAAATAACTGGCTATCACTAGGACAAATAGCCTGATTTATATATTTCAAAATAATTATGTTAAATATAGAATGAAATTTTTTAAAAAAAGATATGTGCAGATGAAAGGAACTAAAGCTGGAACTGCTAGAGAGAATTTCTATGATAAAAAAAAGTATTGTGTTTCCATTTCAGACAATATCTGTTTTGACAAATGATGTACTACTTAAACAAAGGTAGAAGGATACTCACTTCTCCCCTTAGATTAATTTGCATTCGTTTTTATCTTCTAGCTACCTGTAGTTATTCTTCAACTCTCATCAATACATAGAAACTCTAATAGATAAATAAACAAGCATTGGCTTAACAAGCAAGCATACAGTATCACCCAGTAGTGGATTCCTACCGGTTCGGCCCGATTCGGCAGAACCAGTAGTGGTATGGCGGCCTGCATCGCTGGAACCGGCAGTGACCCAGACCTGCCACACCCCTGAACTGGTTCGCCAGTAACCACCATCACTGCCGCCATCTTGTTTTCTAGTTCTGCACATGTGCAGAACAATTTTAATTGAACTGCACATGTGCACACTGAGAAGCACAAGTGCAAGCGAACCAGCAATAAAGTTGGGCAGAACCCACCCCTGATACCACCCAACTGCTGAAGATATTACAGAATATTACACAGTATTTATTGTACTTATTCAGAATAGAGTAGAGTAGAGTAGAGTAGAGTAGCATAGCATAGCATAGCATAGCGGAATGGAATGAATGGAATAAAATTCTTTATTGGCCAAGTGTGATTGGACACAGAAGGAATTTGCCTTTGGTGCAGATGCTCTCAGTGTACATAAAAAGACAAGATCCATTCCTCAAGAATCATAAGGTACAACACTTAATGATAGCCATAGGGTATAAATAAGAACATTACATGCCATCCCAAAGGAATTTTCTCAAATCATTTTTAGTGTTGGATTTTGGCTCTTGGAAAAAGTAATCGTGATGGGCTATTATTATTACTATTGATTAGATTTTTGTCCTGCCTTTATTCTGTTTATAGGGGATCTCAGGCAATGAACATACTTGATACTTCTTGTTCCTCCTTCCCTAACAGTATAGGAAGCGTTAACTAGGGAAATTACCAGTGAAATATAGCTCCATAGATCCTGGAAAACAAACTTCAGAAAAATTTAATAATTTTTTTTATTTTATTTAGAATTATACCCCGCACCTTCTCCAAAAAGGACCCAGGGCGGCGCACAGGAAACTTAAAAACACAACAAATATTACAAAATACAAAATTTAAAAACATATTAAATTCTAACCCTGTGCTAAAATCGACTAAAATCCCCCAAATTAAAACTATCTAGGAGCAGTCACAACGGGAGGTTACGCTAGGCCGGCTTGATGGAAAAGGTGTGTCTTAACACACTGGCGGAAGAGGCGGAGGTCTGAGATGGTCCGTAGTTCAGGGGGTAGGTCGTTCCAAAGGGTAGGGCCCACCACAGAGAAGGCCCTTCCCCTGGGTGTCGTCAACCGACATTGCCCGGCCAACGGCACCCTGAGAAGGCCCTCTCTGTGGGAGCGGATTGGACAATGGGATGTATGGGGCAGGAGACAGTCTCGCATATAACTAGGTCTATAAAATGATGATAGACCTTGTTTCTCAGACAAAGAACAATGGGGAATATTCCTTGGCTGTTCCTTTTTGTCAACCCATTTTTGGTCCATGAGATGTCTGACAAGGAAAAGTTATCTTGGTCCAAGTTGGTGGAGAATCACAGTGTGATTCGCAGTGTGGCTTATCTGAGGGTAGATATGAGGTGCCACCTCCTTGATCCATGGATTCATAAGTAGTTTCTGGACGTGTGACAAACCTGCACAAAAGCTCTTGCAACATTGCGTGGTGGCGCAGTGGTTAGAGTGCAGTACTGCAGGCTACTTCTGCTGACGGCCAGCTGCCAGCAGTTTGGCAGTTCGAATCTCACTGGCTCAAGGTTGACTCTGCCTTCCAACCTTTGAGGTGGGTTAAAGGAGGACCCAGATTGTGGGGGGGGGGGGGGCAAGAGGCTGACTCTGTAAACTGCTTAGAGAGGGCTGTAAAGCAGTATATAAGTGTAAGTGCTATTCCTATTCCTATTCGATGTGGCAAGTTCTCCTGAATGCTGCAAGAAAGGCTAACTGAAGATGAGAAGCTAAACAAAGCCGTCCTTTCGCATTGTTCTCTGAAGTCTTAATTGTCTTCAAAATTGGAAAATAAATTGCATCCATCCTGCCCAAGTCAGGGACGTTAAATATAGAGATGTTTTCCTCCAATTTTACAGGGCTTGGGAGGAGCAGATAAAAGAAATCACAGCTTGAGCAAAGAGGGCTTCAAATGCCATAATTCACTTTGCTCGCCTTGGTGGGAACAATGGTGTTTTGGCTGCCTTTAAGTTATTCGGGGCCAAAGTGCTGAGTCTCCCCTTTGTTGACTTCAATCTGCACTTTTACAGACAACAAATTCTTGGAGGTAACATAATCAAAGTGCTTACTAGTGCTGGTGCTTTTTCCTCTCTCTCTCTGCTTTAGCAGTCTTCTTTGGTTGGAGCACAATTTTGCTTCTGTAGGGTCTTGGAAGAAATTCTGCCAGCTGAAATATTAGCTGGCATGAATGGGTCTTTGGCCCAGTTCATCCTGTTTAAGTTGGCTGGCCTCTTGGAAGGACAATATGGTTGAATTAGAGAGGCCCATTGGCTTCTACTTTGATGACCTCAGGGCCTGTCAGGGCCTTCCTAAAACATTCTTGACTGGACCTGCAAATAGATTAAAATAAAGGTCTTCCATATATGCATTTAAGGTCCTTGCACTAAGATCTTCTCTTCTCTTCTCTTCTCTTCTCTTCTCTCCTCACCACTGGCCCAAGGTCATCCAGTTGCTTCATGCCTGAGCTGGGACTGGAATCTCAGGTCTCCCAGTTTCTACCTCAGTGCCTTTACAACTACACCAAACTGCCTGTCTAAGTTTCCTTGTTACCCAGTTCTGTTTATTATGATGTCCATCCATCCTGTTCGAAGAGGGTCTTGATATCTCATTGTGGGGACATCAAGACTTGCACGTGAATAGAATTAAAGTGAGGGAGGGGTGCGCAGAGTCAGCCTCACTCTCTCTTCCCCGATTCCATCTTGCTCCATCAGCAGGACAAGCGTCGAGACAGTTGAAGGTGGACTGGGTGCAGTGGTTCACCACGGCATCCTTTGTGTCTTGCCGTGCTCTTAGCGCACCACATTGCTTACAGAGACCGCCTTCATGACCGTTGTCCTACTCTAATAGGTCTCACACACTCAATCCGCCAGAATCTGTCTTCACATGCTCGGGATAGACAAGTCCCTATCTCACTGAAGGTCAATGACCCAACGGCTACTCTCAACCTGGTTTGGCGAGCCTGTTGAAGCTGTTGCCCAGGGTGTAGTCACTGCGCTTGCTACAGCTACTAGGAGCAACAGGTGAGAACTGAGTGATAGGTGGAGACCAAAGATGGACCAAAAGCTGCCTTAAAAGGACACGGCATGCCCCTATACCAGAGTTTCTCCCCTCCCTGAACACCCCATATACCCCTCTATGTATTTATTATGCAGTAACTGTCCTCACACAGAGTGTCTTCATTTGCCAGAGACAACATCCTTCTGTTGAAGGCATTACATCCCTTAAACCCTAACCCTTACCCTAACCAATTTCACTGCATTTATTTTGTACAATGACAATAAAGGCTGTACTACTAAACAACAAATTGTGCCTTTGTCCAAATGGGGTAATCAGGACATTTTTGCACATGTAATTGAAGTGTCTTTTCTATCTATCACAGTGCTCTACATTTTTAGTGCCCCTATTAACCTCCTGCTTGATCCAAGGGGGATAGAAGTCTGTGGTTTGTTTGTTTGTTTGGAATCAGACAGGGCTACAAAAATATCCAGGGCAGTCCCAAATGTTTGCTTGATGATGATTGCTGCTCTGGGTCTCGGCTCATCAGAACCTGCAATCCGATTTATTGATATCTTTGTTGCTGTAAACACTTTTGCGCCATGAATATCGGAGGATTTCAGATGAGGAGGTTATATTTATTTATTTATTTGTGTTTTTTTAAAAAGTGTAATATGCCATGAGGATTGTATCTCCAATAGAAAGGTCGGATATTAATAGAAGGAGCCACTCTCCTGTGAAGTTTGATTCGAAGGATATATCGCAACTAGAAGAAAACACTCCTTCCACAGGGCATAGTTACTGAGGCTGGAAGATGAGACGCCTGTAAAAATAATAATAATAATAATTACTTCAATATAATGTTTTCGCAAAAGATATCTTCTTGGGCATTGTGAGGAAGAAGAAATGTGGGGCAGGGAGATTGGATCGAATTAACCTTAAGTATGATTTAGTAGGATTCTTTCTGAGCTCTCAAACTTTCCGAGCTCTGCCATTCTCTTGAGCTTATTCTAATTTATACTTACCATTATGCTGATAATTCTTTACAACACCAACAATTTGTTCCGAAGACACGAAGATTCAAATCAGAGGTTGTAGGCAGTCTGCTGCTTAATGACAGCTTCTGCGAATGCTGTGTGAACCCTGCATATGCTTTAGGACAGGGTGTCAAACTGGATTTCATTGAGGGTTGTGTTTGACCTTGGGAGGGGCACATTAGGGTTGTGTTTGACCTTGGGGTGCTGGGGTGGGCGTGGCCAGCTTGACATCACTTGTGTTTGGGGTGCCTGTCGACTGAAGCTTTTTGCCAATGAAAATAGGCTCCCGAGCTCAGTTTTCAGCTGTGATGGCCTCCTGCAGCCCTCTGCCAGCGAAAATGGAGCTAGGGGGCAGCCCTCAGGGGCAGAAGCACTGTGAGCCAGTCCTTTGCTGTTTCCAGAGTGGCCCCACAGGCCAGATCTAAGCACCCCACAGGTCAGTTCTGGCCCCCTGGGCCTTGAGTTTGATGCCCCTGCTTTAGAATAAGACTAAAACAGGACAGTACATAAGTCTCATTTTGTGATTCCCCCCCTCCTAACTTCCTGACGCCATTTGCAAGGCTATATATCATAAAGATTAAAATGAAGGCATGGAGATTGTTTAATATCTCATTAGAGATTGTTGTTTTCATTTTTAGGCCATCTGAACTTTTAATTTCACCTCGCGATCAGAGAGATTAGAAATGTATACTTCTACTCAAGTGATTCAGATAAGCCTCATAGGAATGAGAAATTGAGGAAGGCTGTAATGATGCAATATCTTCCATATTAGAAGCATCACGAAGAAATGAGGAGAGGAATGATAATGATGCCCAAATGGAAAATCTAGAATATACAATGGTAGATGTTGTAGACATTCACTCAATAAACACAGTTGGGACCAGAGTTTCTGTTGCTAAGTTAGGCGGTTATTAAGTGAGTCACATCAGTGACTTCGCCACCTTTTTGCCATGGTTGTTAAGTGAATCACAGGATCATTAAGCAAATCCAGATTTCCCCCACTGACTGTCAAGCACTGGGGAGATCAGGAGATTCACGCAGTTCAAATGAGCATAAAGATTTATCACAAACTTAAGCTCTCTTACAAGAATTGGAACTACTGACAGTCAAAGCAAACTGGTGGTAGATAAGGAATTCACAGTGGACACAAAAGGACTTGTGACTGATGGCGTGCTTGATTCCTCCCTCTGGCTCAGCCTTGTCATCTCCTACTTTGACCTTGCTTATTGGAAGCTGGCTGGGAAGGTCACAATGGCGATCACATGATCCTGGGACACTGAAATTTTCAGAAATACATCTTGTGGCCCGCCATCAGCCAGCGGAAATGGCAGCAGATTCGAACAGTGAGGAGGTTGGGAAGGAACATGGGTCAGTCCTGGAGTCTGGGGAAGGCTCTGATGAGGGCTCTGTGTCGGAGGCAGAGAGGGAGCCAGGGCCGTATGCCAGTTATTAGCTGCTTTCAGAGTCAGACATCAGTGAGACAGAAGAACAGCTGGAGCCTGTTCCCAGTGTGTGCATGCACAGAGTGGCCAGATGAAGAGAACAGCTAACGAACAGGGGTTGACTTGGGAGTAAAGCCACAGGTGGACGATGAATGGCCCCTCCCAGAGGAAATAAAAGAGGAGCGAAAGGGGTGTGGAGTTGCAATTATTTCACTTAATTGGTTGGTGACTCTCCGAGACTCCTTGCCAAGTTTCGAAGATATCAACCTGGCAGCTCTCCAAGCCAGATAAGGTCTGTGACTGTAAATCCTCCTTTGAAAGACTTTGCTGGATGTGAATGAGCAGAATTCATATTAATATAGTGGGTTTTTTTGTCGGGAGAAGGAGTTTGCTTCATGATCTTGGGAAGCCTCAGTCAGAACAATACATGCCAGTTTCCAACCCCTGCATTTTCACTACATGATTTTGGGGATGCTGCAATAGTTATAAGTATGAGGACAAGTCACAAGTCACTATTTCAGCGCCATTGTATGTTCAACTGGTGCCCTAAATGAATGGTTTTAAGTCCAGGATAGACACAGTTGTCACTCTTTTAAAAAAGCATCTAGAATTGGCATTTATTATATCATGTTCCTTTTCGCACCAAATACTAGAAGCAAAAAATGGAGCATAATCCATTAGTTCTTCCACCCCTTGCATTCACTGTAACATTAGCTCAATTAACGCTGAGGTGTTATTCCTAATTCCATTAGTATTTCACTATCAAGACTCATGTTTACAGAAATATTCTTACAATTCTTAAATCATCTTGGTTCCTTTCCCCCCCCCCCCCCTTGTTTGCTTCTGATTAATTATCTCTTCTGTCGTTAAAAAAGATCAACAAAAAGCAAGCAGAGAATAATCACATCTGATTTAAATGTTCCTCGGAAGAATGAGGAAGAAGGGAAGCAAGATTTCATATGTAAATTATTGAATAGTTAATAGAAAGGATCGTCCAATTGTCCTCCTGAAGACAGCTTTGAAAGAGTTCGTTGTTGTTTTTGCTTTCTTTCTATCAGCGATGATTGCATTTTAAATTTTCTTTGAAAACAGCTTAATTTTGTTTTGTTTTGTTGTTGTTTAAAAAAGCTCTTGTATTAAAAACAGAGCTGTCAAATAAACCCTTGTTAAAATAATTTCCAGAAGATAAATAATTAATGGATTCCTTTCTTTTCGCCACCCCCCCGAGAACTCATCATTAACCATGAAATAAACTTCACAGTTTACGATAAAATGATCAAAGAGGGATTAGGTAAGTATTCAATTTACTGGGAAACTGTTAAAAGTAGAACTCTGTATTACAGAAAAGTGAGCAGACAATAGTACCATGGTTGTAATGGATCAGAAAAGTGATAGAAATTCAGTGGGTGTAGCATCGTTAATGTTAATTTCACGAGTGTTTAAAATGGCCAAGGGAAACGAATTTGCCAGCATTAAAGCTGATAATGGATAAATAATTGAAATAATTTTATACTTTTTTAAAAAAAGGTCTCAAACAGTTGTTTTTCCCCTGTTCCCTGTTTTTTCTATGTTCCTCAATTAAAGGAAACAATATATTGTAATATAGAAAACCCTTGGTGTAAGAAAACAAGCCGTAATCATCACAGATCCTTGATTAACTCCAGTCCTCGCACTCCATGAAATTTTTGATAGCTAGACCTCAAACAAATAAGAGGAGGTACTTTTTCACCCAGATGATCTCTGGTCTATGGAACTCCCTGCCAGAAGAAGTGGTGACAGCTGTCAGCCTTGACACCTTTAAGAAAGGATGAGAGGAGTTCATGGAGAACAAGGGTATCAATGGCTATCATGAGGGATGCCCAAGGACACCCTCCGGGATGGAGAGATAGGCAGGATATCTCTCAATGCCTTTTGCAGGGAATCATAAGCAGGTGAAGACATCTACTTGGGAAGACCCTGAAGCAAATGGGGAGCCACTGTGGGAGACAGAATGCTGGACTGGATGGGCTGTGGCCTGTTCCAGCAAGGCTGTTCTTACGTTCTTATATTCTTATGTTCTTATGATGGCGGAACAGGACTTCCAGTCGGCAGAGGAAAAAGGAGGAGGAGACTCTATGGTAGGAGAACCAGACTTCCGGTCAGCTCCAGAATTGAATGGGGCATTTATGGTTAGGAACTTTGTGGTTTAAGCTTGCCGGCCCCTGGTCTAGTTTGATGAACTAGACATGACTAGGGATAACGGATAGGCATAAAGGACTAGGGATGACAAGATAGCAGCATTCTCATATTTGATGGGCTGCCACAAAGGATCAACCTATTCTAAAAAGCACCAGAAGGCAGGACAAGAAGCAATGGATGGAAACCAACCAAGGAGAGAACCAACCTAGGAATAAGGAGAAATTTCCTGACAGTTAGAACAATTCATCCAAATGGCTTGCCTCCAGAAATTGTAGGTGCTCCAACATCGGGGGTTTTAAAGAAGAGATTGGGCAACCATTTGCTTGAAATGGTATAGCGTTTCCTGCTTGAGCAGGGGGTTGGACTAGAAGACCTCCAAGGTCTCTTCCAACTCTGCTCTTCCAATTCGGGATATGGCATTATCAATAAATACATACAATGCAGAAAAGCCCTACAATAGTATTCACCTTTATCATTATTATCCCAATTTTAAAACGTCCAATATACCACTAAAACTATATAAATTACTGCATTTAGAGCTGCATAATGTGTAATAAAATTATGACCTTTTTATTACTTAGTAAATTGTTTTAAATAGACATTCAATAGACATTCAAAGCTGTGTTCATACAATCAATATTTTTAGTATTTTATGCTTTGCACATTTCTCCCTTAAATCTGTTGAATGTTTGTATATATCTAAACCACTATATTTTTAAGAGTTGCAGGAATCTTAAATAATTTGATCTTTTTGGATAAAAACATTAACTTTTCATGTTTCATGATAGCAAATTAAAGGAAAAAGTAAACTGTGTGTGATTTAATTTAATCTCCTTATATTTTTCAAACATGTATCAAATCTTGCTTGAGTCTTCTAGGAAATGTTTTGTAAACTATTGCAGATGAAAAAGTTGCCACAATCACTCTTTAATAGAATAAAATTATCTTTCACTTAAAAAAATAAATAAATACATACATACATACAATGCAAAAGAAGGAAGAATTGCTGTGACATTACTTTTTTCCAGTGGTGGGTTCCTACCGGTTTGGACCTGTTCAACCGAACCGTTAGTGGTTTGGTGGCCTGGGTCACTGGTACTGGCAGTGACCCAGGCCTGCCACGGCCCTGAGCTGGTTGTCTGGGAGATGTCATAAGTGCCACCTGTTAGATTTCGTGATTGAGGGAGTCCAGACCAGGTTAGCAGTAAAACAACGCCGTTTATTGCTAGGCGAAAAGCACAGAGGGAAAACTATTTACAGCAAATGAAAAGCGCGGTAGACAGGGGCTCCCGCGTTTGACAGCTATTTATACGCGAGCTGTCAAACGGGGAGCCAATCGGATCGCAGCCAGACGGGGTTCCCGCCAGTCGCGTCTTGGCCAATCAGGCGCGACTAGCGGTTTGACAGGTTGCTACAGCCTGTTACCAAGGCTTCTCCCGGCAGACTGGAAGACCTGCGGCTGGTCGTAAGTTGAGACCAGTCGCAGGTCGAGGACACAACACCACCATCTTCTTTTTTGTTTCTTCACATGCGCAGAACAATTTTTATTACGAGCGAACCAGCAGTAGTGACTGCCGGAACGCACCGCTGTTTTTTCCCATTTTTCAAAAACTTTCCACAATTCTGTGTTCTCTGGTATTCAAGTCCTAAGCAGGCCCAAACCTACTTAGCTTCCAAGTCCAGATGCTTGGAGCAGTAACTAGAAACAGCCTGCAGGTGCTCTCCAAACCAAGAAGGTGCTTGTTTCCTGCAGAAAGTTTGCATTATTCATGCAATAATTTATGGACCGTTAATCCTTCACTACAATGCATATAATCAGGTACGACTTTTTGAGGGGATAAAAGCCCTGTTCTATTCCTGACCATTAAAGTCTGTTTTACTTTAGGAAACACACTGTTCAATATCACCAATTTGGCTTCCTTTCCTTTCCTCTGCTTTCGTTTCCTTTTAATAGTACTTAGGATGGTGGGCTGATAAATAAAAATATAATACTTACTATTGGCAGAGCACTTCCTAAAAATACTTTTCATGCCATATTCTAATAGCTTCAGCAGCTGGCTGTTAAGAGGACTACTGTTCTCGCAATCAGTGGTAGGATTCAAAAAATATTTACTACCAGTTCTGTGGGTGTGGCTTGGTGAGCATGGCAGGGGAAGGATACTGTTAAAATCTCCATTCCCACCCCACTCCAGAGGAAGGTTACTGCAAAATCCACATTTCCTGCCGATCAGCTGGGACTCAGGAGGCAGAGAATAGATGAGGGCAGGGCCAGTCAGAGGTGGAATTTACCGGTTCTCCAAACTACTCAAAATTTCCACTATCGGTTCTCCAGAACTGGTCAGAACCTGCTGAATACCACCTCTGGAGCCAATGTCGGCTAGTAACAATCATATCATCTGAGAGCATTATTCACCAGTTTTAAACCATGAGTATGTTCCCATATTCATATAAGCCACAACCCATGATTTATAAATCACAGCTGGGGTCACATGACATGCTAGAAGAGAATCAAACAGTCCGCATTGTGCTTCCTCTAATATGTGAGTCTAATCATTCTTTGAAACTCCTGGATGGCCTGAGGTTTGAATTGAATTGATAGCTTTGGATAATAGTCACTGATCTATTTTATTTTGCAGTAATGTTTTAAGACAGCTGTCATTGCAACATCCCACGGTAGTCCAGCCTATAAATGAATCATGTGTTAGATCAAGAAACTCTTCCTTCTTCCGTCCTTCCGCTGAACGTAAAACTCATGAAATACAACAGATAATCTACAGAGAGTCATTATTATTCCATTTACAATCTAAGCGCTGAGGCTGACATTTAAAGGACTGCATCTGGACTGATGTTTTCCCTCTGTTATCCCTGGGGAAGGAAAAGACCTAGATTTTTTTTTCCTTTTCCTCCTTTTGAAAAAAAGGAATGAGGGACCCAGAAGAAGCAACTGATCATTAAATAAGTGAGGCAGAGGAAACAAGGAAATCATAGGACAACATATAGCCTTGGAAATATTAGGAGGGAGGGAGGGAGGAGAGGGAGGGAAAGAAGGAAGGAAGGAAGGGAGGGAGTAGGGAAGGAAGGAAGGAAGTTGGAATGAATTAAGGAATGAAGGAGGGAGGGAGGGAAAGACAGAAGGAAGGAAGGAAGGAAGGAAGGAAGGAAGGAAGGAGGGAAGGAGGGAGGGAAAGAAGGGAGGGAGGGAGGGAGGGAGGAGGGAGGGAAGGAAGAAAGGAAGGAAGGAAGGAAGGAAAGAAGGAAGGAAATGCTGCCTGCATCTCAAAATGGTTGCTTTCTAGCTTTGCCATTCTGCAGGCTTACACCAGAGAATTTATTACCTATCATGATTATCTTGGGAGTATGGATAAATTATGTCCTACTGTGCAGTTGGACAAAGGTAATTCAGATACCATATGCCGTATCAAGGAGCTCGTGCTGTGACAAGGGATCTCAGAGCAGATGCTACTTATCAGTATGGTGAACCAGAATTTATTTTACGGTTAATTAAGGAAGAGGAGGAGGAGGAGGAGAACGCTTCAAGCTCATCTACCTGAAAAAGATGGGTCAAGGATAGTCTGACTCAGTATATCCAACTGGGAAGGTCACAAATGGTGATCCCATGATCCCAGGTGGCTGAAACTATCATAAGTACGTGCTGGTGGCCAAGAACCCAAATTCTGATCACATGATGTTGGAGATGCTGCAATGGTTCTAAGTGCGAGGACCAGTTGCATGTCCATTTTCAATGTTGCTTGTAGGAAATGACCAGGCTGAGCCCAAGAATGGGGATCAAATAATGCACAATATAAGCCACAAGTCCCCATGCACTCTCAAGAGATCGAAGTCCAGCCCACCTTCAATGCCTTCGTTATCTCCCGCTCATTTCCCTTGACCGTTAGTCAGTCAGATTCTTGTAGATAGCTTAAACTTGCAATAAATCTTTAGACTCATTTGAATATCCCAAATCTCCTGATTTCCCGGCTCCCTTGACATTGCTGCAATGTTGAATGATTGCATAGTACAATACTGGCCAAAATTGTGGAAACCTTTTGGGACAAGTGTACAGTGTTTTTGAGGTTTGAACCCTAATAACGCCACCTTTTGGGGGGTGTGGTACCGTAAAATTATATATCAATGGAAAGATAATTTAATGAAGAATGTAATGCAATAACTTTTGTGAAGGATTTGCTATTCGAATAGCAGTTATAAAGAAGGAAAGTGAAATACGTAGAAAAAAAGATATACAAAAATTATCACTGGGTAGTTAATATTTAGTTGGGTAACCTTTAGCATGAATTACGGCCTTACAATGTCTTCCCATGGAGCGAACCAAATCTTTTAGTTCTGCAGCTGTTATAATGTGAAACAAAGATGGAATGATTGCTTCTATTAATTGGGTTTTATTGCTGGCTATATTTGGCTATAATTTTTCATAGTATATAGATAATTGAACAAACTTCGTTGCATTACATTTCTGATTAAATCATCCTTCCATTGATATATAATTTTATGGTACTACTCCAAAAGAAAGTGGTGTTATTAGCCATCAAACATCAAAATACAGATTTTTAGCAAAAGGTTTTCACAATTTGGGCCACTACTGTACGTGGATTTAAGTGGAGGGTGACCGGTATATTGAAATATACAATTGTTGCTTAGCCTGTTCAACCGCATATGATCCATTTTTACAAGAACCCCAAAACTTCAGAAACAACAACAAATAACCAGTAGAAATTGAGGTCAGTTTTAATTCTTGTATCTGTATGAAGATCAGCAGCAATCCTACAACTGGCAAGGAAGAATTCCCAGGATTAAACACAGATCCAAATGCCCGAACCTTCATGGTCTTTTTGCTTCCTGGGCTGTTGTAGTTCCATTAATTAACATAGCATTCATGCTGCAGGGTTTTTCTTCTTCTTCCCCTTGCCTCTGGCTGCCAAACAATTAAAATGAAATTGTTCTTGCAATTGTAAGGATTCTGTTTCTGAAATATATGCATTTGCATTTAAATATAAAAAAAAGTCAGGGGGAAGGAATAAAGGATTATTGGGCTAATTTAGTTAATATGTAATTATAACCCAATCAGCCTTGATGTTCCCTATATGACATCCATGGAATATCTCATGTTCATACTGTTATGATGACACATAATTTATTTTTCTGATGGCACCTCAAGCAATATGGCAGTTGGCTGCATTCCAGGCATCTTAATAAGGAGAAGTCTGTAGCCAACTGTGGGAAATACAGTTAAATACTTGGAATTGTAATGTTGCATCGATTGATCAACGCAATTAACTAATTAAGTCTGCGACGGCACACCTGTAAGAGCAACTGGTGTTAATCCATGCAGATCTGGATTAATAAGATTGCGTGGTTGTGTTGACTGCGTAACATAGAACAGGGGTCCCCAACCTTTGCAACTTTAAGTCTGAAGGACTTCAGACTTAAAGTTGCAAAGGTTGGAGACCCCTGACATAGAGGCAGTCTAGTAGAGATCACTTTATTTTTATGTCGATTTTAACTTTCCTGCTATCAGCTCAAGGTAGCATTCCTGACCGTTCACGTTGGGTTATCCGCCAAGCAACCTTGTAAGTCGGGCTAATTGAAACGAAAAATGGGCTAGTAAGAAGCTTGGTAATTGAGGGGGCCACCCTGCTTTGCTGATACTTTTTTTACTCACATTTGTGTGTGTTCATGTGTGTATATGTGTGGGGTGGGTATATGTATGTGTACACAGCAAAGGTGGCATTCAGCAGGTTCTGACCAGTTCTGGAGAACCAATAGCAAAGTTTTGAGTAGTTCGGAGAACATGTAAATGCCACTTCTGACTGGCCCCGCTCCCATCTATTCTCTGCCTCCTGAGTCCCAGCTGATCGGGAGGAAATGGGGATTTTGAAGTAACCTTTCCCTGGAATGGGGAGGGAATGGAGATTTTACAGTATCCTTCCACTGCCATGCCCACCAAGCCATGCCCACCAAGCCCCACCATGCCTACCAAGCCACACCCATAGAACTGGTAGTAAAAAAAATTGAATCTCACCACTACACTAGTGTAGCCATAAAACCCTTCAGGTGCCTGGCTATTTCCTGAATGGCCACAAAACTAGCATATGTAGTTGAATTGAACATTCTGTTTTCTTCTGAAACTTTTCTTGGATTTATCCATGGTTGGCCTACAGGGGGTCAAAAAGCTCAATGAATCACATGCTGGCTGGTGTCACACATTGGCAGTTGTGGGGCATATTTGAGTGACAGGGAGCCACAGCAGAGGAATGAAAGAGCTACATGTGGCTCCAGAGCTACTGGTTGCTGAACCCCGATCTAACCAATCGGAAGTCATGTCTTTTTGAAGTCCTGACTGGCAAACAGAAAAAACTTGTAAAACACCCAGAAGACTTGTGAAATGAGTGCCATTCCATATAAGTGTGCCAAAAACAATCCAAGAAAAATAGAATACCTGATGAGTTTCGGTAATGCATTTCTAAAAAGTTAATAGAGCAACCTTCTTTCTGTCTTTGGTTCTCCATCCTTTGCCTGATGGAAGCTAATGTATGTAGGCAAGGTGTTGGGTTCCCATAAAAACTTCATTTTTGAGAAATGGGCCCCTGTTTTCTCGCCTATCCTTTTTCAGACAATTACTGGGACAGTAAAAACAGGCTGATCTGATAATAGGAAGGTCTTTTTCGAGTTGACAATCCATCACTAGTGGGACAGCAACCTCCAGCCTCAGGTGTAAATGTGAACGAGAAGCTATTAAGAAATTATTAAAAGAAGATACAGACCCACCTCATATTAAAAACTATAGACCCATTTCACTGCTAAACATGGACTATGAAATATTTGCATCCATAATTGCAGAAAGAGTTAAAAAGGTTCTAAACAAGTATACCCATCCAGACCAATAAAAAACAACATGAGAACCATTATAAACACACTAGAATATTATGAAACACATCCAGGAAAGCAAGCTGCCTTAATCTTTTTGAGTGCCCAAAAAGCCTCTGATAATTTAAATTGGAGTTTTATTATTTTACAATTGGAGACTATGAATTTTGGGGAGAAATTTGTTAAGGTGGTGGAAAACGTATACACAACCCAAACAGCTAAAGTAATAATAAATGATGAGACTACTGAAAAACATATTATCAGGAAGGTGGTAAGACAAGGGTGTCTGCTATCACCTTTATTATTCGTATTAACCTTGGAGCTATTTACTAATAAAAATCAAAGGAGATCAGGAACTAAAGGGTTTGAAAATAAGGAAAGAAGAATACAAATTCCAAGCATTTGCAGACAACTTAGTATTTATATTGGAACAATCGCTAGAGACAGGACCCAAACTGGTGCAACGCTTAGTAGAATACGATAGAATAGCAGGACTTAAAATTAACAAAAATAAAACAAAAGCAATAACGAAGAAATTAATAAGAACCATCGCACCTCGTTTTTTGCACATCCACTTGTGTGCCAAAGCTAGGGTTGCACAACCTCAATTAGACTCCCATTGGCTTGTGATTTGTGGCTCAGCCTGGGTGGGGAACACAATGTCTACCTTAGTGTGTTCTGTTGACAGACCGTCATGTAAAGCCACAGTAAATTTATTGCTAGGGAATGTTATGTAGCCACCGCGGCTCAAAAATCATCACAAACAGAGAGAATGAACAAAGGAGAAAAGCAAAGGAAAAGTACACACAGCAGCCGGATCAGTGAGTTGCACGAACAATGACAACGCTGGCCAATCGCTTCCCTGTATGGTATTTTCATCCTATATTTCAAAGCTGCGAGCGATATTTCTTCAGTGGGAGGCAGTGGTCTGATTTATAGCAAAAAGGCTCTTACTGCACAAGTCCTGAATTATTCAGCTTGTGCCAGATGGAAATTTCAGGGAGTTCTTTTTGCCTTACTTTTTTGTTGGATAATAACTTTGACCACTATATTGCCAGCCTTCGGAGGTCGGGGTGGGAATGAGGGGATCCTAGTAAATATCTTTCTGTCAAATCTAAGGAGACAGGACCCAAATAAATCTGAGCCGAGATGAAGGAACAAGGAGAGCGGTCGCATGTTGCTCCTTATTGGCGAGAGGCCTCCATTTTGTGAGCGGAAAATATAAGTGGGAGAGGCAAAACTGTATAGAGCCGTGATGGTGAACCTATGGGAAACATGCCATAGGTGGCATGCGTAGCCCTCTCTGAGGGCACATGAGCCATTGCCCAGTTACCTTCCACACACATGTGTTTGCACCCACCACCAGCCAGTTGTTATTCAGGTCTCTGCTGAGCATGCGAGAAGAAAATGCACGGGCAGGCCTGTGCATGGGGGTGTGGCGCCCCTCCACACTCTGTTTTTGGTGCGAATTCATGGAGAGCTAACCCTAACCCTAAGTGGAATTTTCCCCAATGGGATTTTCCCATGTATTCTGCCAGGAAATATACATAAGGCTGGCTCAAAAGGCACGGACCCTCCTAACCATAGCAACGGGCTCCGAATCCAATGGCGATGTCCGTTTTGCTGTGCGAGTTCATGGAGAGCTAACCCTAACCTTAAGTGGAATTTTCCCCAATGGGATTTTCCCATGTATTCTGCCAGGAAATATACATAAGGCTGGCTCAAAAAGCACGGACCCTCCTAACCATACTGACGGGCTCCGAATCCAATGGCGATGTCCGTTTTGCTGTGCGAGTTCATGGAGAGCTAACCCTAACCCTAAGTGGAATTTTCCCCAATGGGATTTTCCCATGTATTTTGCCAGGAAATGTACATAAGTCCGACTGAAAAGGCATGCACCCTCCTAACCATACTGACGGGCTCCGAATCCAATGGCGATGTCCGTTTTGCTCTGCGAATTCATGGAGAGCTAACCCTAACCCTAAGTGGAATTTTCCCCAATGAGATTTTCCCATGTATTTTGCCAGGAAATGTACATAAGTCCGACTGAAAAGGCATGCACCCTCCTAACCATACTGATGGGCTCCGAATCCAATGGCGATGTCCGTATTGCTCTGCGAATTCATGGAGAGCTAACCCTAACCCTAAGTGGAATTTTCCCCAATGGGATTTTCCCATGTATTTTGCCAGGAAATGTACATAAGTCCGACTGAAAAAGCATGCACCCTCCTAACCATACTGACGGGCTCCGAATCCAATGGCGATGTCCGTTTTGCTCTGCGAATTCATGGAGAGCTAACCCTAACCCTAAGTGGAATTTTCCCCAATGGGATTTTCCCATGTATTTTGCCAGGAAATGTACATAAGTCCGACTGAAAAGGCATGCACCCTCCTAACCATACTGACGGGCTCCGAATCCAATGGCGATGTCCGTTTTGCTCTGCGAATTCATGGAGAGCTAACCCGAACCCTACGCGGAATTTTCCCCAATGGGATTTTCAAAATGTATTTTGCCAGGAAATGTACATAAGTCCGACTGAAAAGGCATGCACCCTCCTAACCATACTGACGGGCTCCGAATCCAATGGCAATGTCCGTTTTGCTCTGCGAATTCATGGAGAGCTAACCCTAACCCTAAGTGGAATTTTCCCCAATGGGATTTTCCCATGTATTTTGCCAGGAAATGTACATAAGTCTGACTGAAAAGGCATGCACCCTCCTAACCATACTGACGGGCTCCGAATCCAATGGCAATGTCCGTTTTGCTCTGCGAATTCATGGAGAGCTAACCCTAACCCTAAGTGGAATTTTCCCCAATGGGATTTTCCCATGTATTTTGCCAGGAAATGTACATAAGTCCGACTGAAAAGGCATGCACCCTCCTAACCATACTGACGGGCTCCGAATCCAATGACGATGTCCATTTTGCTGTGCGAATTCATTGAGAGCTAACCCTAACCCTAAGTGGAATTTTCCCCAATGGGATTTTCCCATGTATTTTGCCAGGAAATGTACATAAGTCCGACTGAAAAGGCATGCACCCTCCTAACCATACTGACGGGCTCCGAATCCAATGGCAATGTCCGTTTTGCTCTGCGAATTCATGGAGAGCTAACCCTAACCCTAAGTGGAATTTTCCCCAATGGGATTTTCCCATGTATTTTGCCAGGAAATGTACATAAGTCCGACTGAAAAGGCATGTACCCTCCTAACCATACTGACGGGCTCCGAATCCAATGACAATGTCCATTTTGCTCTGCGAATTCATGGAGAGCTAACCCTAACCCTAAGTGGAATTTTCCCCAATGGGATTTTCCCATGTATTTTGCCAGGAAATGTACATAAGTCCGACTGAAAAGGCATGCACCCTCCTAACCATACTGACGGGCTCCGAATCCAATGACAATGTCCATTTTGCTCTGCGAATTCATGGAGAGCTAACCCTAACCCTAAGTGGAATTTTCCCCAATGGGATTTTCCCATGCATTTTGCCAGGAAATGTACATAAGTCCGACTGAAAAGGCATGCACCCTCCTAACCATACTGACGGGCTCCGAATCCAATGGCGATGTCCGTTTTGCTCTGCGAATTCATGGAGAGCTAACCCTAACCCTAAGTGGAATTTTCCCCAATGGGATTTTCCCATGTATTTTGCCAGGAAATGTACATAAGTCCGACTGAAAAGGCATGCACCCTCCTAACCATACTGACGGGCTCCGAATCCAATGGCGATGTCCGTTTTGCTCTGCGAATTCATGGAGAGCTAACCCTAACCCTAAGTGGAATTTTCCCCAATGGGATTTTCCCATGTATTTTGCCAGGAAATGTACATAAGTCCGACTGAAAAGGCATGCACCCTCCTAACCATACTGATGGGCTCTGAATCCAATGGCGATGTCCGTTTTGCTCTGCGAATTCATGGAGAGCTAACCCTAACCCTAAGTGGAATTTTCCCCAATGGGATTTTCCCATGTATTTTGCCAGGAAATGTACATAAGTCCGACTGAAAAGGCATGCACCCTCCTAACCATACTGACGGGCTCCGAATCCAATGGCAATGTCCGTTTTGCTCTGCGAATTCATGGAGAGCTAACCCTAACCCTAAGTGGAATTTTCCCCAATGGGATTTTCCCATGTATTTTGCCAGGAAATGTACATAAGTCCGACTGAAAAGGCATGCACCCTCCTAACCATACTGACGGGCTCCGAATCCAATGGCAATGTCCGTTTTGCTCTGCGAATTCATGGAGAGCTAACCCTAACCCTAAGTGGAATTTTCCCCAATGGGATTTTCCCATGTATTTTGCCAGGAAATGTACATAAGTCCGACTGAAAAGGCATGCACCCTCCTAACCATACTGACGGGCTCTGAATCCAATGGCGATGTCCGTTTTGCTCTGCGAATTCATGGAGAGCTAACCCTAACCCTAAGTGGAATTTTCCCCAATGGGATTTTCCCATGTATTTTGCCAGGAAATGTACATAAGTCCGACTGAAAAGGCATGCACCCTCCTAACCATACTGACGGGCTCCGAATCCAATGGCGATGTCCGTTTTGCTCTGCGAATTCATGGAGAGCTAACCCTAACCCTAAGTGGAATTTTCCCCAATGGGATTTTCCCATGTATTTTGCCAGGAAATGTACATAAGTCCGACTGAAAAGGCATGCACACTCCTAACCATACTGACGGGCTCCGAATCCAATGGCAATGTCCGTTTTGCTCTGCGAATTCATGGAGAGCTAACCCTAACCCTACGTGGAATTTTCCCCAATAGGATTTCCCCATGTATTTTGCCAGGAAATGTACATAAGTCCGACTGAAAAGGCATGCACCCTCCTAACCATACTGACGGGCTCCGAATCCAATGGCAATGTCCGTTTTGCTCTGCGAATTCATGGAGAGCTAACCCTAACCCTAAGTGGAATTTTCCCCAATGGGATTTTCCCATGCATTTTGCCAGGAAATGTACATAAGTCCGACTGAAAAGGCATGCACCCTCCTAACCATACTGACGGGCTCCGAATCCAATTGCGATGTCCGTTTTGCTCTGCAAATTCATGGAGAGCTAACCCTAACCCTAAGTGGAATTTTCCCCAATGGGATTTTCCCATGTATTTTGCCAGGAAATGTACATAAGTCCGACTGAAAAGGCATGCACCCTCCTAACCATACTGACGGGCTCCGAATCCAATGGCAATGTCCGTTTTGCTCTGCGAATTCATGGAGAGCTAACCCTAACCCTAAGTGGAATTTTCCCCAATAGGATTTCCCCATGTATTTTGCCAGGAAATGTACATAAGTCCGACTGAAAAGGCATGCACCCTCCTAACCATACTGACGGGCTCCGAATCCAATGGCAATGTCCGTTTTGCTCTGCGAATTCATGGAGAGCTAACCCTAACCCTAAGTGGAATTTTCCCCAATGGGATTTCCCCATGTATTTTGCCAGGAACTGTACATAAGTCCGACTGAAAAGGCATGCACCCTCCTAACCATACTGACGGGCTCCGAATCCAATGGCGATGCCCGTTTTGCTCTGCGAATTCATGGAGAGCTAACCCTAACCCTAAGTGGAATTTTCCCCAATGGGATTTTCCCATGTATTTTGCCAGGAAATGTACATAAGTCCGACTGAAAAGGCATGCACCCTCCTAACCATACTGACGGGCTCCGAATCCAATGGCGATGCCCGTTTTGCTCTGCGAATTCATGGAGAGCTAACCCTAACCCTAAGTGGAATTTTCCCCAATGGGATTTCCCCATGTATTTTGCCAGGAAATGTACATAAGTCCGACTGAAAAGGCATGCACCCTCCTAACCATACTGACGGGCTCCGAATCCAATGGCAATGTCCGTTTTGCTCTGCGAATTCATGGAGAGCTAACCCTAACCCTAAGTGGAATTTTCCCCAATGGGATTTTCCCATGCATTTTGCCAGGAAATGTACATAAGTCCGACTGAAAAGGCATGCACCCTCCTAACCATACTGACGGGCTCCGAATCCAATGGCGATGTCCGTTTTGCTCTGCGAATTCATGGAGAGCTAACCCTAACCCTAAGTGGAATTTTCCCCAATGGGATTTTCCCATGTATTTTGCCAGGAAATGTACATAAGTCCGACTGAAAAGGCATGCACCCTCCTAACCATACTGACGGGCTCCGAATCCAATGGCAATGTCCGTTTTGCTCTGCGAATTCATGGAGAGCTAACCCTAACCCTAAGTGGAATTTTCCCCAATGGGATTTTCCCATGTATTTTGCCAGGAAATGTACATAAGTCCGACTGAAAAGGCATGCACCCTCCTAACCATACTGATGGGCTCTGAATCCAATGGCGATGTCCGTTTTGCTCTGCGAATTCATGGAGAGCTAACCCTAACCCTAAGTGGAATTTTCCCCAATGGGATTTTCCCATGTATTTTGCCAGGAAATGTACATAAGTCCGACTGAAAAGGCATGCACCCTCCTAACCATACTGACGGGCTCCGAATCCAATGGCAATGTCCGTTTTGCTCTGCGAATTCATGGAGAGCTAACCCTAACCCTAAGTGGAATTTTCCCCAATGGGATTTTCCCATGTATTTTGCCAGGAAATGTACATAAGTCCGACTGAAAAGGCATGCACCCTCCTAACCATACTGACGGGCTCCGAATCCAATGGCAATGTCCGTTTTGCTCTGCGAATTCATGGAAAGCTAACCCTAACCCTAAGTGGAATTTTCCCCAATGGGATTTTCCCATGTATTTTGCCAGGAAATTTACATAAGTCCGACTGAAAAGGCATGCACCCTCCTAACCATACTGACGGGCTCTGAATCCAATGGCGATGTCCGTTTTGCTCTGCGAATTCATGGAGAGCTAACCCTAACCCTAAGTGGAATTTTCCCCAATGGGATTTTCCCATGTATTTTGCCAGGAAATGTACATAAGTCCGACTGAAAAGGCATGCACCCTCCTAACCATACTGACGGGCTCCGAATCCAATGGCGATGTCCGTTTTGCTCTGCGAATTCATGGAGAGCTAACCCTAACCCTAAGTGGAATTTTCCCCAATGGGATTTTCCCATGTATTTTGCCAGGAAATGTACATAAGTCCGACTGAAAAGGCATGCACCCTCCTAACCATACTGACGGGCTCCGAATCCAATGGCGATGTCCGTTTTGCTCTGCGAATTCATGGAGAGCTAACCCTAACCCTAAGTGGAATTTTCCCCAATGGGATTTTCCCATGTATTTTGCCAGGAAATGTACATAAGTCCGACTGAAAAGGCATGCACCCTCCTAACCATACTGACGGGCTCCGAATCCAATGGCAATGTCCCTTTTGCTCTGCGAATTCATGGAGAGCTAACCCTAACCCTAAGTGGAATTTTCCCCAATGGGATTTTCCCATGTATTTTGCCAGGAAATGTACATAAGTCCGACTGAAAAGGCATGCACCCTCCTAACCATACTGACGGGCTCCGAATCCAATGGCGATGTCCGTTTTGCTCTGCGAATTCATGGAGAGCTAACCCTAACCGTAAGTGGAATTTTCCCCAATGGGATTTTCCCATGTATTTTGCCAGGAAATGTACATAAGTCCGACTGAAAAGGCATGCACCCTCCTAACCATACTGACGGGCTCCGAATCCAATGGCAATGTCCCTTTTGCTCTGCGAATTCATGGAGAGCTAACCCTAACCCTAAGTGGAATTTTCCCCAATGGGATTTTCCCATGTATTTTGCCAGGAAATGTACATAAGTCCGACTGAAAAGGCATGCACCCTCCTAACCATACTGAAGGGCTCCGATTCCAATGGCGATGTCCATTTTGCTCTGCGAATTCATGGAGAGCTAACCCTAACCCTAAGTGGAATTTTCCCCAATGGGATTTTCCCATGTATTTTGCCAGGAAATGTACATAAGTCCGACTGAAAAGGCATGCACCCTCCTAACCATACTGACGGGCTCCGAATCCAATGGCGATGTCCACTTTGCTCTGCGAATTCATGGAGAGCTAACCCTAACCCTAAGTGGAATTTTCCCCAATGGGATTTTCCCATGTATTTTGCCAGGAAATGTACATAAGTCCGACTGAAAAGGCATGCACCCTCCTAACCATACTGACGGGCTCCGAATCCAATGGCAATGTCCGTTTTGCTCTGCGAATTCATGGAGAGCTAACCCTAACCCTAAGTGGAATTTTCCCCAATGGGATTTTCCCATGTATTTTGCCAGGAAATGTACATAAGTCCGACTGAAAAGGCATGCACCCTCCTAACCATACTGACGGGCTCCGAATCCAATGGCGATGTCCGTTTTGCTCTGCGAATTCATGGAGAGCTAACCCTAACCCTAAGTGGAATTTTGCCCAATGGGATTTTCCCATGTATTTTGCCAGGAAATGTACATAAGTCCGACTGAAAAGGCATGCACCCTCCTAACCATACTGACGGGCTCCGAATCCAATGGCGATGCCCGTTTTGCTCTGCGAATTCATGGAGAGCTAACCCTAACCCTACGTGGAATTTTCCCCAATGGGATTTTCCCATGTATTTTGCCAGGAAATGTACATAAGTCCGACTGAAAAGGCATGCACCCTCCTAACCATACTGACGGGCTCCGAATCCAATGGCAATGTCCGTTTTGCTCTGCGAATTCATGGAGAGCTAACCCTAACCCTACGTGGAATTTTCCCCAATAGGATTTCCCCATGTATTTTGCCAGGAAATGTACATAAGTCCGACTGAAAAGGCATGCACCCTCCTAACCATACTGACGGGCTCCGAATCCAATGGCAATGTCCGTTTTGCTCTGCGAATTCATGGAGAGCTAACCCTAACCCTACGTGGAATTTTCCCCAATGGGATTTTCCCATGTATTTTGCCAGGAAATGTACATAAGTCCGACTGAAAAGGCATGCACCCTCCTAACCATACTGACGGGCTCTGAATCCAATGGCGATGTCCGTTTTGCTCTGCGAATTCATGGAGAGCTAACCCTAAGCCTAAGTGGAATTTTCCCCAATGGGATTTTCCCATGTATTTTGCCAGGAAATGTACATAAGTCCGACTGAAAAGGCATGCACCCTCCTAACCATACTGACGGGCTCCGAATCCAATGGCGATGTCCGTTTTGTTCTGCCAATTCATGGAGAGCTAACCCTAACCCTAAGTGGAATTTTCCCCAATGGGATTTTCCCATGTATTTTGCCAGGAAATGTACATAAGTCCGACTGAAAAGGCATGCACCCTCCTAACCATACTGACGGGCTCCGAATCCAATGGCGATGCCCGTTTTGCTCTGCGAATTCATGGAGAGCTAACCCTAACCCTAAGTGGAATTTTACCCAATGGGATTTTCCCATGTATTTTGCCAGGAAATGTACATAAGTCCGACTGAAAAGGCATGCACCCTCCTAACCATACTGACGGGCTCCGAATCCAATGGCGATGTCCGTTTTGCTCTGCGAATTCATGGAGAGCTAACCCTAACCCTAAGTGGAATTTTCCCCAATGGGATTTTCCCATGTATTTTGCCAGGAAATGTACATAAGTCCGACTGAAAAGGCATGCACCCTCCTAACCATACTGACAGGCTCCGAATCCAATGGCGATGTCCGTTTTGCTCTGCGAATTCATGGAGAGCTAACCCTAACCCTAAGTGGAATTTTCCCCAATGGGATTTTCCCATGTATTTTGCCAGGAAATGTACATAAGTCCGACTGAAAAGGCATGCACCCTCCTAACCATACTGACGGGCTCCGAATCCAATGGCAATGTCCGTTTTGCTCTGCGAATTCATGGAGAGCTAACCCTAACCCTAAGTGGAATTTTCCCCAATGGGATTTTCCCATGTATTTTGCCAGGAAATGTACATAAGTCCGACTGAAAAGGCATGCACCCTCCTAACCATACTGACGGGCTCCGAATCCAATGGCGATGTCCGTTTTGCTCTGCGAATTCATGGAGAGCTAACCCTAACCCTAAGTGGAATTTTGCCCAATGGGATTTTCCCATGTATTTTGCCAGGAAATGTACATAAGTCCGACTGAAAAGGCATGCACCCTCCTAACCATACTGACGGGCTCCGAATCCAATGGCGATGCCCGTTTTGCTCTGCGAATTCATGGAGAGCTAACCCTAACCCTACGTGGAATTTTCCCCAATGGGATTTTCCCATGTATTTTGCCAGGAAATGTACATAAGTCCGACTGAAAAGGCATGCACCCTCCTAACCATACTGACGGGCTCCGAATCCAATGGCAATGTCCGTTTTGCTCTGCGAATTCATGGAGAGCTAACCCTAACCCTACGTGGAATTTTCCCCAATAGGATTTCCCCATGTATTTTGCCAGGAAATGTACATAAGTCCGACTGAAAAGGCATGCACCCTCCTAACCATACTGACGGGCTCCGAATCCAATGGCAATGTCCGTTTTGCTCTGCGAATTCATGGAGAGCTAACCCTAACCCTACGTGGAATTTTCCCCAATGGGATTTTCCCATGTATTTTGCCAGGAAATGTACATAAGTCCGACTGAAAAGGCATGCACCCTCCTAACCATACTGACGGGCTCTGAATCCAATGGCGATGTCCGTTTTGCTCTGCGAATTCATGGAGAGCTAACCCTAAGCCTAAGTGGAATTTTCCCCAATGGGATTTTCCCATGTATTTTGCCAGGAAATGTACATAAGTCCGACTGAAAAGGCATGCACCCTCCTAACCATACTGACGGGCTCCGAATCCAATGGCGATGTCCGTTTTGTTCTGCCAATTCATGGAGAGCTAACCCTAACCCTAAGTGGAATTTTCCCCAATGGGATTTTCCCATGTATTTTGCCAGGAAATGTACATAAGTCCGACTGAAAAGGCATGCACCCTCCTAACCATACTGACGGGCTCCGAATCCAATGGCGATGCCCGTTTTGCTCTGCGAATTCATGGAGAGCTAACCCTAACCCTAAGTGGAATTTTACCCAATGGGATTTTCCCATGTATTTTGCCAGGAAATGTACATAAGTCCGACTGAAAAGGCATGCACCCTCCTAACCATACTGACGGGCTCCGAATCCAATGGCGATGTCCGTTTTGCTCTGCGAATTCATGGAGAGCTAACCCTAACCCTAAGTGGAATTTTCCCCAATGGGATTTTCCCATGTATTTTGCCAGGAAATGTACATAAGTCCGACTGAAAAGGCATGCACCCTCCTAACCATACTGACAGGCTCCGAATCCAATGGCGATGTCCGTTTTGCTCTGCGAATTCATGGAGAGCTAACCCTAACCCTAAGTGGAATTTTGCCCAATGGGATTTTCCCATGTATTTTGCCAGGAAATGTACATAAGTCCGACTGAAAAGGCATGCACCCTCCTAACCATACTGACGGGCTCCGAATCCAATGGCGATGCCCGTTTTGCTCTGCGAATTCATGGAGAGCTAACCCTAACCCTACGTGGAATTTTCCCCAATGGGATTTTCCCATGTATTTTGCCAGGAAATGTACATAAGTCCGACTGAAAAGGCATGCACCCTCCTAACCATACTGACGGGCTCCGAATCCAATGGCGATGTCCGTTTTGCTCTGCGAATTCATGGAGAGCTAACCCTAACCCTACGTGGAATTTTCCCCAATAGGATTTCCCCATGTATTTTGCCAGGAAATGTACATAAGTCCGACTGAAAAGGCATGCACCCTCCTAACCATACTGACGGGCTCCGAATCCAATGGCAATGTCCGTTTTGCTCTGCGAATTCATGGAGAGCTAACCCTAACCCTACGTGGAATTTTCCCCAATGGGATTTTCCCATGTATTTTGCCAGGAAATGTACATAAGTCCGACTGAAAAGGCATGCACCCTCCTAACCATACTGACGGGCTCCGAATCCAATGGCAATGTCCGTTTTGCTCTGCGAATTCATGGAGAGCTAACCCTAACCCTACGTGGAATTTTCCCCAATGGGATTTTCCCATGTATTTTGCCAGGAAATGTACATAAGTCCGACTGAAAAGGCATGCACCCTCCTAACCATACTGATGGGCTCCGAATCCAATGGCGATGCCCGTTTTGCTCTGCGAATTCATGGAGAGCTAACCCTAACCCTAAGTGGAATTTTCCCCAATGGGATTTTCCCATGTATTTTGCCAGGAAATGTACATAAGTCCGACTGAAAAGGCATGCACCCTCCTAACCACACTGACGGGCTCCGAATCCAATGGCAATGTCCGTTTTGCTCTGCGAATTCATGGAGAGCTAACCCTAACCCTAAGTGGAATTTTGCCCAATGGGATTTTCCCATGTATTTTGCCAGGAAATGTACATAAGTCCGACTGAAAAGGCATGCACCCTCCTAACCATACTGACGGGCTCCGAATCCAATGACAATGTCCATTTTGCTGTGCGAATTCATGGAGAGCTAACCCTAACCCTAAGTGGAATTTTCCCCAATGGGATTTCCCCATGTATTTTGCCAGGAAATGTACATAAGTCCGACTGAAAAGGCATGCACCCTCCTAACCATACTGACGGGCTCTGAATCCAATGGCGATGTCCGTTTTGCTCTGCGAATTCATGGAGAGCTAACCCTAACCCTAAGTGGAATTTTCCCCAATGGGATTTTCCCATGTATTTTGCCAGGAAATGTACATAAGTCCGACTGAAAAGGCATGCACCCTCCTAACCATACTGACGGGCTCTGAATCCAATGGCGATGTCCGTTTTGCTCTGCGAATTCATGGAGAGCTAACCCTAACCCTAAGTGGAATTTTCCCCAATGGGATTTTCCCATGTATTTTGCCAGGAAATGTACATAAGTCCGACTGAAAAGGCATGCACCCTCCTAACCATACTGATGGGCTCTGAATCCAATGGCGATGTCCGTTTTGCTCTGCGAATTCATGGAGAGCTAACCCTAAGCCTAAGTGGAATTTTCCCCAATGGGATTTTCCCATGTATTTTGCCAGGAAATGTACATAAGTCCGACTGAAAAGGCATGCACCCTCCTAACCATACTGATGGGCTCCGAATCCAATGGCGATGCCCGTTTTGCTCTGCGAATTCATGGAGAGCTAACCCTAGCCCTAAGTGGAATTTTCCCCAATGGGATTTTCCCATGTATTTTGCCAGGAAATGTACATAAGTCCGACTGAAAAGGCATGTACCCTCCTAACCATACTGACGGGCTCCGAATCCAATGACAATGTCCATTTTGCTGTGCGAATTCATGGAGAGCTAACCCTAACCCTAAGTGGAATTTTCCCCAATGGGATTTCACCATGTATTTTGCCAGGAAATGTACATAAGTCCGACTGAAAAGGCATGCACCCTCCTAACCATACTGACGGGCTCTGAATCCAATGGCGATGTCCGTTTTGCTCTGCGAATTCATGGAGAGCTAACCCTAACCCTAAGTGGAATTTTCCCCAATGGGATTTTCCCATGTATTTTGCCAGGAAATGTACATAAGTCCGACTGAAAAGGCATGCACCCTCCTAACCATACTGACGGGCTCTGAATCCAATGGCGATGTCCGTTTTGCTCTGCGAATTCATGGAGAGCTAACCCTAACCCTAAGTGGAATTTTCCCCAATGGGATTTTCCCATGTATTTTGCCAGGAAATGTACATAAGTCCGACTGAAAAGGCATGCACCCTCCTAACCATACTGACGGGCTCTGAATCCAATGGCGATGTCCGTTTTGCTCTGCGAATTCATGGAGAGCTAACCCTAAGCCTAAGTGGAATTTTCCCCAATGGGATTTTCCCATGTATTTTGCCAGGAAATGTACATAAGTCCGACTGAAAAGGCATGCACCCTCCTAACCATACTGATGGGCTCCGAATCCAATGGCGATGCCCGTTTTGCTCTGCGAATTCATGGAGAGCTACCCCTAGCCCTAAGTGGAATTTTCCCCAATGGGATTTTCCCATGTATTTTGCCAGGAAATGTACATAAGTCTGACTGAAAAGGCATGCACCCTCCTAACCATACTTACGGGCTCCGAATCCAATGGCAATGTCCGTTTTGCTCTGCGAATTCATGGAGAGCTAACCCTAACCCTAAGTGGAATTTTCCCCAATGGGATTTTCCCATGTATTTTGCCAGGAAATGTACATAAGTCCGACTGAAAAGGCATGCAGCCTCCTAATCATACTGACGGGCTCCGAATCCAATGGCAATGTCCGTTTTGCTCTGCGAATTCATGGAGAGCTAACCCTAATCCTAAATGGAATTTTCCCCAATGGGATTTTCCCATGTATTTTGCCAGGAAATGTACATAAGTCCGACTGAAAAGGCATGCACCCTCCTAACCATACTGACGGGCTCCGAATCCAATGGCGATGCCCGTTTTGCTCTGCGAATTCATGGAGAGCTAACCCTAACCCTACGTGGAATTTTCCCCAATGGGATTTTCCCATGTATTTTGCCAGGAAATGTACATAAGTCCGACTGAAAAGGCATGTACCCTCCTAACCATACTGACGGGCTCCGAATCCAATGACAATGTCCATTTTGCTGTGCGAATTCATGGAGAGCTAACCCTAACCCTACGTGGAATTTTCCCCAATGGGATTTCCCCATGTATTTTGCCAGGAAATGTACATAAGTCCGACTGAAAAGGCATGCACCCTCCTAACCATACTGACGGGCTCCGAATCCAATGGCAATGTCCGTTTTGCTCTGCGAATTCATGGAGAGCTAACCCTAACCCTACGTGGAATTTTCCCCAATGGGATTTTCCCATGTATTTTGCCAGGAAATGTACATAAGTCCGACTGAAAAGGCATGCACCCTCCTAACCATACTGACGGGCTCTGAATCCAATGGCGATGTCCGTTTTGCTCTGCGAATTCATGGAGAGCTAACCCTAAGCCTAAGTGGAATTTTCCCCAATGGGATTTTCCCATGTATTTTGCCAGGAAATGTACATAAGTCCGACTGAAAAGGCATGCACCCTCCTAACCATACAGATGGGCTCCGAATCCAATGGCGATGCCCGTTTTGCTCTGCGAATTCATGGAGAGCTAACCCTAACCCTAAGTGGAATTTTACCCAATGGGATTTTCCCATGTATTTTGCCAGGAAATGTACATAAGTCCGACTGAAAAGGCATGCACCCTCCTAACCATACTGACGGGCTCCGAATCCAATGGCAATGTCGGTTTTGCTCTGCGAATTCATGGAGAGCTAACCCTAACCCTAAGTGGAATTTTCCCCAATGGGATTTTCCCATGTATTTTGCCAGGAAATGTACATAAGTCCGACTGAAAAGGCATGCACCCTCCTAACCATACTGACAGGCTCCGAATCCAATGGCGATGTCCGTTTTGCTCTGCGAATTCATGGAGAGCTAACCCTAACCCTAAGTGGAATTTTGCCCAATGGGATTTTCCCATGTATTTTGCCAGGAAATGTACATAAGTCCGACTGAAAAGGCATGCACCCTCCTAACCATACTGACGGGCTCCGAATCCAATGGCGATGCCCGTTTTGCTCTGCGAATTCATGGAGAGCTAACCCTAACCCTACGTGGAATTTTCCCCAATGGGATTTTCCCATGTATTTTGCCAGGAAATGTACATAAGTCCGACTGAAAAGGCATGCACCCTCCTAACCATACTGACGGGCTCCGAATCCAATGGCAATGTCCGTTTTGCTCTGCGAATTCATGGAGAGCTAACCCTAACCCTACGTGGAATTTTCCCCAATAGGATTTCCCCATGTATTTTGCCAGGAAATGTACATAAGTCCGACTGAAAAGGCATGCACCCTCCTAACCATACTGACGGGCTCCGAATCAAATGGCGATGTCCGTTTTGCTCTGCGAATTCATGGAGAGCTAACCCTAACCCTAAGTGGAATTTTCCCCAATGGGATTTTCCCATGTATTTTGCCAGGAAATGTACATAAGTCCGACTGAAAAGGCATGCACCCTCCTAACCATACTGACAGGCTCTGAATCCAATGGCGATGTCCGTTCTGCTCTGCGAATTCATGGAGACCTAACCCTAACCCTAAGTGGAATTTTGCCCAATGGGATTTTCCCATGTATTTTGCCAGGAAATGTACATAAGTCCGACTGAAAAGGCATGCACCCTCCTAACCATACTGACGGGCTCCGAATCCAATGGCGATGCCCGTTTTGCTCTGCGAATTCATGGAGAGCTAACCCTAACCCTAAGTGGAATTTTGCCCAATGGGATTTTCCCATGTATTTTGCCAGGAAATGTACATAAGTCCGACTGAAAAGGCATGCACCCTCCTAACCATACTGACGGGCTCCGAATCCAATGGCGATGCCCGTTTTGCTCTGCGAATTCATGGAGAGCTAACCCTAACCCTAAGTGGAATTTTGCCCAATGGGATTTTCCCATGTATTTTGCCAGGAAATGTACATAAGTCCGACTGAAAAGGCATGCACCCTCCTAACCATACTGACGGGCTCCGAATCCAATGGCAATGTCCGTTTTGCTCTGCGAATTCATGGAGAGCTAACCCTAACCCTACGTGGAATTTTCCCCAATAGGATTTCCCCATGTATTTTGCCAGGAAATGTACATAAGTCCGACTGAAAAGGCATGCACCCTCCTAACCATACTGACGGGCTCCGAATCCAATGGCAATGTCCGTTTTGCTCTGCGAATTCATGGAGAGCTAACCCTAACCCTACGTGGAATTTTCCCCAATGGGATTTTCCCATGTATTTTGCCAGGAAATGTACATAAGTCCGACTGAAAAGGCATGCACCCTCCTAACCATACTGACGGGCTCCGAATCCAATGGCAATGTCCGTTTTGCTCTGCAAATTCATGGAGAGCTAACCCTAACCCTACGTGGAAATTTCCCCAATGGGATTTTCCCATGTATTTTGCCAGGAAATGTACATAAGTCCGACTGAAAAGGCATGCACCCTCCTAACCATACTGACGGGCTCTGAATCCAATGGCGATGTCCGTTTTGCTCTGCGAATTCATGGAGAGCTAACCCTAAGCCTAAGTGGAATTTTCCCCAATGGGATTTTCCCATGTATTTTGCCAGGAAATGTACATAAGTCTGACTGAAAAGGCATGCACCCTCCTAACCATACTGATGGGCTCCGAATCCAATGGCGATGCCCGTTTTGCTCTGCGAATTCATGGAGAGCTAACCCTAACCCTAAGTGGAATTTTCCCCAATGGGATTTTCCCATGTATTTTGCCAGGAAATGTACATAAGTCCGACTGAAAAGGCATGCACCCTCCTAACCATACTGACGGGCTCCGAATCCAATGGCAATGTCCGTTTTGCTCTGCGAATTCATGGAGAGCTAACCCTAACCCTACGTGGAATTTTCCCCAATGGGATTTTCCCATGTATTTTGCCAGGAAATGTACATGTCCGACTGAAAAGGCATGCACCCTCCTAACCATACTGACGGGCTCTGAATCCAATGGCGATGTCCGTTTTGCTCTGCGAATTCATGGAGAGCTAACCCTAAGCCTAAGTGGAATTTTCCCCAATGGGATTTTCCCATGTATTTTGCCAGGAAATGTACATAAGTCCGACTGAAAAGGCATGCACCCTCCTAACCATACTGATGGGCTCCGAATCCAATGGCGATGCCCGTTTTGCTCTGCGAATTCATGGAGAGCTAACCCTAACCCTAAGTGGAATTTTCCCCAATGGGATTTTCCCATGTATTTTGCCAGGAAATGTACATAAGTCCGACTGAAAAGGCATGCACCCTCCTAACCATACTGACGGGCTCCGAATCCAATGGCAATGTCCGTTTTGCTCTGCGAATTCATGGAGAGCTAACCCTAACCCTAAGTGGAATTTTCCCCAATGGGATTTTCCCATGTATTTTGCCAGGAAATGTACATAAGTCCGACTGAAAAGGCATGCACCCTCCTAACCATACTGACGGGCTCCGAATCCAATGGCGATGTCCGTTTTGCTCTGCGAATTCATGGAGAGCTAACCCTAACCCTAAGTGGAATTTTGCCCAATGGGATTTTCCCATGTATTTTGCCAGGAAATGTACATAAGTCCGACTGAAAAGGCATGCACCCTCCTAACCATACTGACGGGCTCCGAATCCAATGGCGATGCCCGTTTTGCTCTGCGAATTCATGGAGAGCTAACCCTAACCCTACGTGGAATTTTCCCCAATGGGATTTTCCCATGTATTTTGCCAGGAAATGTACATAAGTCCGACTGAAAAGGCATGCACCCTCCTAACCATACTGACGGGCTCCGAATCCAATGGCAATGTCCGTTTTGCTCTGCGAATTCATGGAGAGCTAACCCTAACCCTACGTGGAATTTTCCCCAATAGGATTTCCCCATGTATTTTGCCAGGAAATGTACATAAGTCCGACTGAAAAGGCATGCACCCTCCTAACCATACTGACGGGCTCCGAATCCAATGGCGATGTCCGTTTTGCTCTGCGAATTCATGGAGAGCTAACCCTAACCCTAAGTGGAATTTTCCCCAATGGGATTTTCCCATGTATTTTGCCAGGAAATGTACATAAGTCCGACTGAAAAGGCATGCACCCTCCTAACCATCCTGACGGGCTCTGAATCCAATGGCGATGTCCGTTTTGCTCTGCGAATTCATGGAGAGCTAACCCTAAGCCTAAGTGGAATTTTCCCCAATGGGATTTTCCCATGTATTTTGCCAGGAAATGTACATAAGTCCGACTGAAAAGGCATGCACCCTCCTAACCATACTGACGGGCTCCGAATCCAATGGCAATGTCCGTTTTGCTCTGCGAATTCATGGAGAGCTAACCCTAACCCTAAGTGGAATTTTCCCCAATGGGATTTTCCCATGTATTTTGCCAGGAAATGTACATAAGTCCGACTGAAAAGGCATGCACCCTCCTAACCATACTGACGGGCTCCGAATCCAATGGCGATATCCGTTTTGCTCTGCGAATTCATGGAGAGCTAACCCTAACCCTAAGTGGAATTTTGCCCAATGGGATTTTCCCATGTATTTTGCCAGGAAATGTACATAAGTCCGACTGAAAAGGCATGCACCCTCCTAACCATACTGACGGGCTCCGAATCCAATGGCGATGCCCGTTTTGCTCTGCAAATTCATGGAGAGCTAACCCTAACCCTACGTGGAATTTTCCCCAATGGGATTTTCCCATGTATTTTGCCAGGAAATGTACATAAGTCCGACTGAAAAGGCATGCACCCTCCTAACCATACTGACGGGCTCCGAATCCAATGGCAATGTCCGTTTTGCTCTGCGAATTCATGGAGAGCTAACCCTAACCCTACGTGGAATTTTCCCCAATAGGATTTCCCCATGTATTTTGCCAGGAAATGTACATAAGTCCGACTGAAAAGGCATGCACCCTCCTAACCATACTGACGGGCTCCGAATCCAATGGCAATGTCCGTTTTGCTCTGCGAATTCATGGAGAGCTAACCCTAACCCTACGTGGAATTTTCCCCAATGGGATTTTCCCATGTATTTTGCCAGGAAATGTACATAAGTCCGACTGAAAAGGCATGCACCCTCCTAACCATACTGACGGGCTCTGAATCCAATGGCGATGTCCGTTTTGCTCTGCGAATTCATGGAGAGCTAACCCTAAGCCTAAGTGGAATTTTCCCCAATGGGATTTTCCCATGTATTTTGCCAGGAAATGTACATAAGTCCGACTGAAAAGGCATGCACCCTCCTAACCATACTGATGGGCTCCGAATCCAATGGCGATGCCCGTTTTGCTCTGCGAAATCATGGAGAGCTAACCCTAACCCTAAGTGGAATTTTACCCAATGGGATTTTCCCATGTATTTTGCCAGGAAATGTACATAAGTCCGACTGAAAAGGCATGCACCCTCCTAACCATACTGACGGGCTCCGAATCCAATGGCGATGTCCGTTCTGCTCTGCGAATTCATGGAGAGCTAACCCTAACCCTAAGTGGAATTTTGCCCAATGGGATTTTCCCATGTATTTTGCCAGGAAATGTACATAAGTCCGACTGAAAAGGCATGCACCCTCCTAACCATACTGACGGGCTCTGAATCCAATGGCAATGTCCGTTTTGCTCTGCGAATTCATGGAGAGCTAACCCTAATCCTAAATGGAATTTTCCCCAATGGGATTTTCCCATGTATTTTGCCAGGAAATGTACATAAGTCCGACTGAAAAGGCATGCACCCTCCTAACCATACTGACGGGCTCCGAATCCAATGGCGATGCCCGTTTTGCTCTGCGAATTCATGGAGAGCTAACCCTAACCCTAAGTGGAATTTTACCCAATGGGATTTTCCCATGTATTTTGCCAGGAAATGTACATAAGTCCGACTGAAAAGGCATGCACCCTCCTAACCATACTGACGGGCTCCGAATCCAATGGCGATGTCCGTTCTGCTCTGCGAATTCATGGAGAGCTAACCCTAACCCTAAGTGGAATTTTGCCCAATGGGATTTTCCCATGTATTTTGCCAGGAAATGTACATAAGTCCGACTGAAAAGGCATGCACCCTCCTAACCATACTGACGGGCTCTGAATCCAATGGCGATGTCCGTTTTGCTCTGCGAATTCATGGAGAGCTAACCCTAAGCCTAAGTGGAATTTTCCCCAATGGGATTTCCCCATGTATTTTGCCAGGAAATGTACATAAGTCCGACTGAAAAGGCATGCACCCTCCTAACCATACTGATGGGCTCCGAATCCAATGGCGATGCCCGTTTTGCTCTGCGAAATCATGGAGAGCTAACCCTAACCCTAAGTGGAATTTTACCCAATGGGATTTTCCCATGTATTTTGCCAGGAAATGTACATAAGTCCGACTGAAAAGGCATGCACCCTCCTAACCATACTGACGGGCTCCGAATCCAATGGCGATGTCCGTTCTGCTCTGCGAATTCATGGAGAGCTAACCCTAACCCTAAGTGGAATTTTGCCCAATGGGATTTTCCCATGTATTTTGCCAGGAAATGTACATAAGTCCGACTGAAAAGGCATGCACCCTCCTAACCATACTGACGGGCTCCGAATCCAATGGCGATGCCCGTTTTGCTCTGCGAATTCATGGAGAGCTAACCCTAACCCTACGTGGAATTTTCCCCAATGGGATTTTCCCATGTATTTTGCCAGGAAATGTACATAAGTCCGACTGAAAAGGCATGCACCCTCCTAACCATACTGACGGGCTCCGAATCCAATGGCAATGTCCGTTTTGCTCTGCGAATTCATGGAGAGCTAACCCTAACCCTACGTGGAATTTTCCCCAATGGGATTTCCCCATGTATTTTGCCAGGAAATGTACATAAGTCCGACTGAAAAGGCATGCACCCTCCTAACCATACTGACGGGCTCCGAATCCAATGGCAATGTCCCTTTTGCTCTGCGAATTCATGGAGAGCTAACCCTAACCCTAAGTGGAATTTTCCCCAATGGGATTTTCCCATGTATTTTGCCAGGAAATGTACATAAGTCCGACTGAAAAGGCATGCACCCTCCTAACCATACTGAAGGGCTCCGATTCCAATGGCGATGTCCATTTTGCTCTGCGAATTCATGGAGAGCTAACCCTAACCCTAAGTGGAATTTTCCCCAATGGGATTTTCCCATGTATTTTGCCAGGAAATGTACATAAGTCCGACTGAAAAGGCATGCACCCTCCTAACCATACTGACGGGCTCCGAATCCAATGGCGATGCCCGTTTTGCTCTGCGAATTCATGGAGAGCTAACCCTAACCCTAAGTGGAATTTTCCCCAATGGGATTTTCCCATGTATTTTGCCAGGAAATGTACATAAGTCCGACTGAAAAGGCATGCACCCTCCTAACCATACTGACGGGCTCCGAATCCAATGGCAATGTCCGTTTTGCTCTGCGAATTCATGGAGAGCTAACCCTAACCCTAAGTGGAATTTTCCCCAATGGGATTTTCCCATGTATTTTGCCAGGAAATGTACATAAGTCCGACTGAAAAGGCATGCACCCTCCTAACCATACTGACGGGCTCCGAATCCAATGGCGATGTCCGTTTTGCTCTGCGAATTCATGGAGAGCTAACCCTAACCCTAAGTGGAATTTTGCCCAATGGGATTTTCCCATGTATTTTGCCAGGAAATGTACATAAGTCCGACTGAAAAGGCATGCACCCTCCTAACCATACTGACGGGCTCCGAATCCAATGGCGATGCCCGTTTTGCTCTGCGAATTCATGGAGAGCTAACCCTAACCCTACGTGGAATTTTCCCCAATGGGATTTTCCCATGTATTTTGCCAGGAAATGTACATAAGTCCGACTGAAAAGGCATGCACCCTCCTAACCATACTGACGGGCTCCGAATCCAATGGCAATGTCCGTTTTGCTCTGCGAATTCATGGAGAGCTAACCCTAACCCTACGTGGAATTTTCCCCAATGGGATTTTCCCATGTATTTTGCCAGGAAATGTACATAAGTCCGACTGAAAAGGCATGCACCCTCCTAACCATACTGACGGGCTCTGAATCCAATGGCGATGTCCGTTTTGCTCTGCGAATTCATGGAGAGCTAACCCTAAGCCTAAGTGGAATTTTCCCCAATGGGATTTTCCCATGTATTTTGCCAGGAAATGTACATAAGTCCGACTGAAAAGGCATGCACCCTCCTAACCATACTGATGGGCTCCGAATCCAATGGCGATGCCCGTTTTGCTCTGCGAAATCATGGAGAGCTAACCCTAACCCTAAGTGGAATTTTACCCAATGGGATTTTCCCATGTATTTTGCCAGGAAATGTACATAAGTCCGACTGAAAAGGCATGCACCCTCCTAACCATACTGACGGGCTCCGAATCCAATGGCGATGTCCGTTCTGCTCTGCGAATTCATGGAGAGCTAACCCTAACCCTAAGTGGAATTTTGCCCAATGGGATTTTCCCATGTATTTTGCCAGGAAATGTACATAAGTCCGACTGAAAAGGCATGCACCCTCCTAACCATACTGACGGGCTCTGAATCCAATGGCGATGTCCGTTTTGCTCTGCGAATTCATGGAGAGCTAACCCTAAGCCTAAGTGGAATTTTCCCCAATGGGATTTTCCCATGTATTTTGCCAGGAAATGTACATAAGTCCGACTGAAAAGGCATGCACCCTCCTAACCATACTGATGGGCTCCGAATCCAATGGCGATGCCCGTTTTGCTCTGCGAAATCATGGAGAGCTAACCCTAACCCTAAGTGGAATTTTACCCAATGGGATTTTCCCATGTATTTTGCCAGGAAATGTACATAAGTCCGACTGAAAAGGCATGCACCCTCCTAACCATACTGACGGGCTCCGAATCCAATGGCGATGTCCGTTTTGCTCTGCGAATTCATGGAGAGCTAACCCTAACCCTAAGTGGAATTTTCCCCAATGGGATTTTCCCATGTATTTTGCCAGGAAATGTACATAAGTCCGACTGAAAAGGCATGCACCCTCCTAACCATACTGACGGGCTCCGAATCCAATGGCAATGTCCCTTTTGCTCTGCGAATTCATGGAGAGCTAACCCTAACCCTAAGTGGAATTTTCCCCAATGGGATTTTCCCATGTATTTTGCCAGGAAATGTACATAAGTCCGACTGAAAAGGCATGCACCCTCCTAACCATACTGACGGGCTCCGAATCCAATGGCGATGCCCGTTTTGCTCTGCGAATTCATGGAGAGCTAACCCTAACCCTACGTGGAATTTTCCCCAATGGGATTTTCCCATGTATTTTGCCAGGAAATGTACATAAGTCCGACTGAAAAGGCATGCACCCTCCTAACCATACTGACGGGCTCCGAATCCAATGGCAATGTCCGTTTTGCTCTGCGAATTCATGGAGAGCTAACCCTAACCCTACGTGGAATTTTCCCCAATAGGATTTCCCCATGTATTTTGCCAGGAAATGTACATAAGTCCGACTGAAAAGGCATGCACCCTCCTAACCATACTGACGGGCTCCGAATCCAATGGCAATGTCCCTTTTGCTCTGCGAATTCATGGAGAGCTAACCCTAACCCTAAGTGGAATTTTCCCCAATGGGATTTTCCCATGTATTTTGCCAGGAAATGTACATAAGTCCGACTGAAAAGGCATGCACCCTCCTAACCATACTGAAGGGCTCCGATTCCAATGGCGATGTCCATTTTGCTCTGCGAATTCATGGAGAGCTAACCCTAACCCTAAGTGGAATTTTCCCCAATGGGATTTTCCCATGTATTTTGCCAGGAAATGTACATAAGTCCGACTGAAAAGGCATGCACCCTCCTAACCATACTGACGGGCTCCGAATCCAATGGCGATGCCCGTTTTGCTCTGCGAATTCATGGAGAGCTAACCCTAACCCTAAGTGGAATTTTCCCCAATGGGATTTTCCCATGTATTTTGCCAGGAAATGTACATAAGTCCGACTGAAAAGGCATGCACCCTCCTAACCATACTGACGGGCTCCGAATCCAATGGCAATGTCCGTTTTGCTCTGCGAATTCATGGAGAGCTAACCCTAACCCTAAGTGGAATTTTCCCCAATGGGATTTTCCCATGTATTTTGCCAGGAAATGTACATAAGTCCGACTGAAAAGGCATGCACCCTCCTAACCATACTGACGGGCTCCGAATCCAATGGCGATGTCCGTTTTGCTCTGCGAATTCATGGAGAGCTAACCCTAACCCTAAGTGGAATTTTGCCCAATGGGATTTTCCCATGTATTTTGCCAGGAAATGTACATAAGTCCGACTGAAAAGGCATGCACCCTCCTAACCATACTGACGGGCTCCGAATCCAATGGCGATGCCCGTTTTGCTCTGCGAATTCATGGAGAGCTAACCCTAACCCTACGTGGAATTTTCCCCAATGGGATTTTCCCATGTATTTTGCCAGGAAATGTACATAAGTCCGACTGAAAAGGCATGCACCCTCCTAACCATACTGACGGGCTCCGAATCCAATGGCAATGTCCGTTTTGCTCTGCGAATTCATGGAGAGCTAACCCTAACCCTACGTGGAATTTTCCCCAATGGGATTTTCCCATGTATTTTGCCAGGAAATGTACATAAGTCCGACTGAAAAGGCATGCACCCTCCTAACCATACTGACGGGCTCTGAATCCAATGGCGATGTCCGTTTTGCTCTGCGAATTCATGGAGAGCTAACCCTAAGCCTAAGTGGAATTTTCCCCAATGGGATTTTCCCATGTATTTTGCCAGGAAATGTACATAAGTCCGACTGAAAAGGCATGCACCCTCCTAACCATACTGATGGGCTCCGAATCCAATGGCGATGCCCGTTTTGCTCTGCGAAATCATGGAGAGCTAACCCTAACCCTAAGTGGAATTTTACCCAATGGGATTTTCCCATGTATTTTGCCAGGAAATGTACATAAGTCCGACTGAAAAGGCATGCACCCTCCTAACCATACTGACGGGCTCCGAATCCAATGGCGATGTCCGTTCTGCTCTGCGAATTCATGGAGAGCTAACCCTAACCCTAAGTGGAATTTTGCCCAATGGGATTTTCCCATGTATTTTGCCAGGAAATGTACATAAGTCCGACTGAAAAGGCATGCACCCTCCTAACCATACTGACGGGCTCTGAATCCAATGGCGATGTCCGTTTTGCTCTGCGAATTCATGGAGAGCTAACCCTAAGCCTAAGTGGAATTTTCCCCAATGGGATTTTCCCATGTATTTTGCCAGGAAATGTACATAAGTCCGACTGAAAAGGCATGCACCCTCCTAACCATACTGATGGGCTCCGAATCCAATGGCGATGCCCGTTTTGCTCTGCGAAATCATGGAGAGCTAACCCTAACCCTAAGTGGAATTTTACCCAATGGGATTTTCCCATGTATTTTGCCAGGAAATGTACATAAGTCCGACTGAAAAGGCATGCACCCTCCTAACCATACTGACGGGCTCCGAATCCAATGGCGATGTCCGTTTTGCTCTGCGAATTCATGGAGAGCTAACCCTAACCCTAAGTGGAATTTTCCCCAATGGGATTTTCCCATGTATTTTGCCAGGAAATGTACATAAGTCCGACTGAAAAGGCATGCACCCTCCTAACCATACTGACGGGCTCCGAATCCAATGGCAATGTCCCTTTTGCTCTGCGAATTCATGGAGAGCTAACCCTAACCCTAAGTGGAATTTTCCCCAATGGGATTTTCCCATGTATTTTGCCAGGAAATGTACATAAGTCCGACTGAAAAGGCATGCACCCTCCTAACCATACTGACGGGCTCCGAATCCAATGGCGATGTCCGTTTTGCTCTGCGAATTCATGGAGAGCTAACCCTAACCGTAAGTGGAATTTTCCCCAATGGGATTTTCCCATGTATTTTGCCAGGAAATGTACATAAGTCCGACTGAAAAGGCATGCACCCTCCTAACCATACTGACGGGCTCCGAATCCAATGGCAATGTCCCTTTTGCTCTGCGAATTCATGGAGAGCTAACCCTAACCCTAAGTGGAATTTTCCCCAATGGGATTTTCCCATGTATTTTGCCAGGAAATGTACATAAGTCCGACTGAAAAGGCATGCACCCTCCTAACCATACTGAAGGGCTCCGATTCCAATGGCGATGTCCATTTTGCTCTGCGAATTCATGGAGAGCTAACCCTAACCCTAAGTGGAATTTTCCCCAATGGGATTTTCCCATGTATTTTGCCAGGAAATGTACATAAGTCCGACTGAAAAGGCATGCACCCTCCTAACCATACTGACGGGCTCCGAATCCAATGGCGATGTCCACTTTGCTCTGCGAATTCATGGAGAGCTAACCCTAACCCTAAGTGGAATTTTCCCCAATGGGATTTTCCCATGTATTTTGCCAGGAAATGTACATAAGTCCGACTGAAAAGGCATGCACCCTCCTAACCATACTGACGGGCTCCGAATCCAATGGCAATGTCCGTTTTGCTCTGCGAATTCATGGAGAGCTAACCCTAACCCTAAGTGGAATTTTCCCCAATGGGATTTTCCCATGTATTTTGCCAGGAAATGTACATAAGTCCGACTGAAAAGGCATGCACCCTCCTAACCATACTGACGGGCTCCGAATCCAATGGCGATGTCCACTTTGCTCTGCGAATTCATGGAGAGCTAACCCTAACCCTAAGTGGAATTTTCCCCAATGGGATTTTCCCATGTATTTTGCCAGGAAATGTACATAAGTCCGACTGAAAAGGCATGCACCCTCCTAACCATACTGACGGGCTCCGAATCCAATGGCGATGTCCGTTTTGCTCTGCGAATTCATGGAGAGCTAACCCTAACCCTAAGTGGAATTTTCCCCATTGGGTTTTCCCATGTATTTTGCCAGGAAATGTACATAAGTCCGACTGAAAAGGCATGCACCCTCCTAACCATACTGACGGGCTCTGAATCCAATGGCGATGTCCACTTGGCTCTGCGAATTCATGGAGAGCTAACCCTAACCCTAAGTGGAATTTTCCCCAATGGGATTTTCCCATGTATTTTGCCAGGAAATGTACGTAAGTCCAACTGAAAAGGCATGCACCCTCCTAACCATACTGACGGGCTCCGAATCCAATGGCAATGTCCGTTTTGCTCTGCGAATTCATGGAGAGCTAACCCTAACCCTACGTGGAATTTTCCCCAATAGGATTTCCCCATGTATTTTGCCAGGAAATGTACATAAGTCCGACTGAAAAGGCATGCACCCTCCTAACCATACTGATGGGCTCCGAATCCAATGGCAATGTCCGTTTTGCTCTGCGAATTCATGGAGAGCTAACCCTAACCCTAAGTGGAATTTTCCCCAATGGGATTTCCCCATGTATTTTGCCAGGAAATGTACATAAGTCCGACTGAAAAGGCATGTACCCTCCTAACCATACTGACGGGCTCCGAATCCAATGGCGATGTCCACTTTGCTCTGCGAATTCATGGAGAGCTAACCCTAACCCTAAGTGGAATTTTCCCCAATGGGATTTTCCCATGTATTTTGCCGGGAAATGTACATAAGTCCGACTGAAAAGGCATGGACCCTCCTAACCATACTGACGGGCTCCGAATCCAATGGCGATGTCCGTTTTGCTCTGCAAATTCATGGAGAGCTAACCCTAACCCTACGTGGAATTTTCCCCAATGGGATTTTCCCATGTATTTTGCCAGGAAATGTACATAAGTCCGACTGAAAAGGCATGTACCCTCCTAACCATACTGACGGGCTCCGAATCCAATGACAATGTCCATTTTGCTGTGCGAATTCATGGAGAGCTAACCCTAACCCTAAGTGGAATTTTCCCCAATAGGATTTCCCCATGTATTTTGCCAGGAAATGTACATAAGTCCGACTGAAAAGGCATGCACCCTCCTAACCATACTGACGGGCTCCGAATCCAATGGCAATGTCCACTTTGCTCTGCGAATTCATGGAGAGCTAACCCTAACCCTAAGTGGAATTTTCCCCAATGGGATTTTCCCATGTATTTTGCCAGGAAATGTACATAAGTCCGACTGAAAAGGCATGCACCCTCCTAACCATACTGACGGGCTCCGAATCCAATGGCAATGTCCGTTTTGCTCTGCGAATTCATGGAGAGCTAACCCTAACCCTAAGTGGAATTTTCCCCAATGGGATTTTCCCATGTATTTTGCCAGGAAATGTACATAAGTCAGACTGAAAAGGCATGCACCCTCCTAACCATACTGACGGGCTCCGAATCCAATGGCAATGTCCGTTTTGCTCTGCGAATTCATGGAGAGCTAACCCTAACCCTAAGTGGAATTTTCCCCAATGGGATTTTCCCATGTATTTTGCCAGGAAATGTACATAAGTCCGACTGAAAAGGCATGCACCCTCCTAACCATACTGACGGGCTCCGAATCCAATGGCGATGTCCGTTTTGCTCTGCGAATTCATGGAGAGCTAACCCTAACCCTAAGTGGAATTTTGCCCAATGGGATTTTCCCATGTATTTTGCCAGGAAATGTACATAAGTCCGACTGAAAAGGCATGCACCCTCCTAACCATACTGACGGGCTCCGAATCCAATGGCGATGTCCGTTTTGCTCTGCGAATTCATGGAGAGCTAACCCTAACCCTAAGTGGAATTTTCCCCAATGGGATTTTCCCATGTATTTTGCCAGGAAATGTACATAAGTCCGACTGAAAAGGCATGCACCCTCCTAACCATACTGACGGGCTCCGAATCCAATGGCGATGTCCGTTTTGCTCTGCGAATTCATGGAGAGCTAACCCTAACCCTAAGTGGAATTTTCCCCAATGGGATTTTCCCATGTATTTTGCCAGGAAATGTACATAAGTCCGACTGAAAAGGCATGCACCCTCCTAACCATACTGACGGGCTCCGAATCCAATGGCGATGTCCGTTTTGCTCTGCGAATTCATGGAGAGCTAACCCTAACCCTACGTGGAATTTTCCCCAATAGGATTTCCCCATGTATTTTGCCAGGAAATGTACATAAGTCCGACTGAAAAGACATGCACCCTCCTAACCATGCTGACGGGCTCCGAATCCAATGGCGATGTCCGTTTTGCTCTGCGAATTCATGGAGAGCTAACCCTAACCCTACGTGGAATTTTCACCAATCGGATTTCCCCATGTATTTTGCCAGGAAATGTACATAAGTCCGACTGAAAAGGCATGCACCCTCCTAACCATACTGACGGGCTCCGAATCCAATGGCAATGTACGTTTTGCTCTGCGAATTCATGGAGAGCTAACCCTAACCCTAAGTGGAATTTTCCCCAATGGGATTTTCCCATGTATTTTGCCAGAAAATTTACATAAGTCCGACTGAAAAGGCATGCACCCTCCTAACCATACTGACGGGCTCCGAATCCAATGGCGATGTCCGTTTTGCTCTGCGAATTCATGGAGAGCTAACCCTAACCCTACGTGGAATTTTCCCCAATAGGATTTCCCCATGTATTTTGCCAGGAAATGTACATAAGTCCGACTGAAAAGACATGCACCCTCCTAACCATGCTGACGGGCTCCGAATCCAATGGCGATGTCCGTTTTGCTCTGCGAATTCATGGAGAGCTAACCCTAACCCTACGTGGAATTTTCACCAATAGGATTTCCCCATGTATTTTGCCAGGAAATGTACATAAGTCCGACTGAAAAGGCATGCACCCTCCTAACCATACTGACGGGCTCCGAATCCAATGGCAATGTACGTTTTGCTCTGCGAATTCATGGAAAGCTAACCCTAACCCTAAGTGGAATTTTCCCCAATGGGATTTTCCCATGTATTTTGCCAGGAAATGTACATAAGTCCGACTGAAAAGGCATGCACCCTCCTAACCATACTGACGGGCTCCGAATCCAATGGCGATCTCCGTTTTGCTCTGCGAATTCATGGAGAGCTAACCCTAACCCTAAGTGGAATTTTCCCCAATGGGATTTTCCCATGTATTTTGCCAGGAAATGTACATAAGTCCGACTGAAAAGGCATGCACCCTCCTAACCATACTGACGGGCTCCGAATCCAATGGCAATGTCCGTTTTGCTCTGCGAATTCATGGAGAGCTAACCCTAACCCTAAGTGGAATTTTCCCCAATGGGATTTTCCCATGTATTTTGCCAGGAAATGTACATAAGTCCAACTGAAAAGGCATGCACCCTCCTAACCATACTGACGGGCTCCGAATCCAATGGCAATGTCCGTTTTGCTCTGCGAATTCATGGAGAGCTAACCCTAACCCTAAGTGGAATTTTCCCCAATGGGATTTTCCCATGTATTTTGCCAGGAAATGTACATAAGTCCGACTGAAAAGGCATGCACCCTCCTAACCATACTGACGGGCTCCGAATCCAATGGCGATGTCCGTTTTGCTCTGCGAATTCATGGAGAGCTAACCCTAACCCTAAGTGGAATTTTCCCCAATGGGATTTTCCCATGTATTTTGCCAGGAAATGTACATAAGTCCGACTGAAAAGGCATGCACCCTCCTAACCATACTGACGGGCTCCGAATCCAATGGCGATGTCCGTTTTGCTCTGCGAATTCATGGAGAGCTAACCCTAACCCTAAGTGGAATTTTCCCCAATGGGATTTTCCCATGTATTTTGCCAGGAAATGTACATAAGTCCGACTGAAAAGGCATGCACCCTCCTAACCATACTGAAGGGCTCCGAATCCAATGGCGATGTCCATTTTGCTCTGCGAATTCATGGAGAGCTAACCCTAACCCTAAGTGGAATTTTCCCCAATGGGATTTTCCCATGTATTTTGCCAGGAAATGTACATAAGTCCGACTGAAAAGGCATGCACCCTCCTAACCATACTGACGGGCTCCGAATCCAATGGCGATGTCCGTTTTGCTCTGCGAATTCATGGAGAGCTAACCCTAACCCTAAGTGGAATTTTCCCCAATGGGATTTTCCCATGTATTTTGCCAGGAAATGTACATAAGTCCGACTGAAAAGGCATGCACCCTCCTAACCATACTGACGGGCTCCGAATCCAATGGCGATGTTCACTTGGCTCTGCGAATTCATGGAGAGCTAACCCTAACCCTAAGTGGAATTTTCCCCAATGGGATTTTCCCATGTATTTTGCCAGGAAATGTACGTAAGTCCAACTGAAAAGGCATGCACCCTCCTAACCATACTGACGGGCTCCGAATCCAATGGCAATGTCCGTTTTGCTGTGCGAATTCATGGAGAGCTAACCCTAACCCTAAGTGGAATTTTCCCCAATAGGATTTCCCCATGTATTTTGCCAGGAAATGTACATAAGTCCGACTGAAAAGGCATGCACCCTCCTAACCATACTGACGGGCTCCGAATCCAATGGCGATGTCCACTTTGCTCTGCGAATTCATGGAGAGCTAACCCTAACCCTAAGTGGAATTTTCCCCAATGGGATTTTCCCATGTATTTTGCCAGGAAATGTACATAAGTCCGACTGAAAAGGCATGCACCCTCCTAACCATACTGACGGGCTCCGAATCCAATGGCAATGTCCGTTTTGCTCTGCGAATTCATGGAGAGCTAACCCTAACCCTAAGTGGAATTTTCCCCAATGGGATTTTCCCATGTATTTTGCCAGGAAATGTACATAAGTCCGACTGAAAAGGCATGCACCCTCCTAACCATACTGACGGGCTCCGAATCCAATGGCAATGTCCGTTTTGCTCTGCGAATTCATGGAGAGCTAACCCTAACCCTAAGTGGAATTTTCCCCAATGGGATTTTCCCGTGTATTTTGCCAGGAAATGTACATAAGTCCGACTGAAAAGGCATGCACCCTCCTAACCATACTGACGGGCTCCGAATCCAATGGCGATGTCCGTTTTGCTCTGCGAATTCATGGAGAGCTAACCCTAACCCTAAGTGGAATTTTCCCCAATGGGATTTTCCCATGTATTTTGCCAGGAAATGTACATAAGTCCGACTGAAAAGGCATGCACCCTCCTAACCATACTGACGGGCTCCGAATCCAATGGCGATGTCCGTTTTGCTCTGCGAATTCATGGAGAGCTAACCCTAACCCTAAGTGGAATTTTCCCCAATGGGATTTTCCCATGTATTTTGCCAGGAAATGTACATAAGTCCGACTGAAAAGGCATGCACCCTCCTAACCATACTGACGGGCTCCGAATCCAATGGCGATGTCCGTTTTGCTCTGCGAATTCATGGAGAGCTAACCCTAACCCTACGTGGAATTTTCCCCAATAGGATTTCCCCATGTATTTTGCCAGGAAATGTACATAAGTCCGACTGAAAAGACATGCACCCTCCTAACCATGCTGACGGGCTCCGAATCCAATGGCGATGTCCGTTTTGCTCTGCGAATTCATGGAGAGCTAACCCTAACCCTACGTGGAATTTTCACCAATAGGATTTCCCCATGTATTTTGCCAGGAAATGTACATAAGTCCGACTGAAAAGGCATGCACCCTCCTAACCATACTGACGGGCTCCGAATCCAATGGCAATGTACGTTTTGCTCTGCGAATTCATGGAAAGCTAACCCTAACCCTAAGTGGAATTTTCCCCAATGGGATTTTCCCATGTATTTTGCCAGGAAATGTACATAAGTCCGACTGAAAAGGCATGCACCCTCCTAACCATACTGACGGGCTCCGAATCCAATGGCGATCTCCGTTTTGCTCTGCGAATTCATGGAGAGCTAACCCTAACCCTAAGTGGAATTTTCCCCAATGGGATTTTCCCATGTATTTTGCCAGGAAATGTACATAAGTCCGACTGAAAAGGCATGCACCCTCCTAACCATACTGACGGGCTCCGAATCCAATGGCAATGTACGTTTTGCTCTGCGAATTCATGGAAAGCTAACCCTAACCCTAAGTGGAATTTTCCCCAATGGGATTTTCCCATGTATTTTGCCAGGAAATGTACATAAGTCCGACTGAAAAGGCATGCACCCTCCTAACCATACTGACGGGCTCCGAATCCAATGGCAATGTCCGTTTTGCTCTGCGAATTCATGGAGAGCTAACCCTAACCCTAAGTGGAATTTTCCCCAATGGGATTTTCCCGTGTATTTTGCCAGGAAATGTACATAAGTCCGACTGAAAAGGCATGCACCCTCCTAACCATACTGACGGGCTCCGAATCCAATGGCGATGTCCACTTTGCTCTGCGAATTCATGGAGAGCTAACCCTAACCCTAAGTGGAATTTTCCCCAATGGGATTTTCCCATGTATTTTGCCAGGAAATGTACATAAGTCCGACTGAAAAGGCATGCACCCTCCTAACCATACTGACGGGCTCCGAATCCAATGGCAATGTCCGTTTTGCTCTGCGAATTCATGGAGAGCTAACCCTAACCCTAAGTGGAATTTTCCCCAATGGGATTTTCCCATGTATTTTGCCAGGAAATGTACATAAGTCCGACTGAAAAGGCATGCACCCTCCTAACCATACTGACGGGCTCCGAATCCAATGGCAATGTCCGTTTTGCTCTGCGAATTCATGGAGAGCTAACCCTAACCCTAAGTGGAATTTTCCCCAATGGGATTTTCCCGTGTATTTTGCCAGGAAATGTACATAAGTCCGACTGAAAAGGCATGCACCCTCCTAACCATACTGACGGGCTCCGAATCCAATGGCGATGTCCGTTTTGCTCTGCGAATTCATGGAGAGCTAACCCTAACCCTAAGTGGAATTTTCCCCAATGGGATTTTCCCATGTATTTTGCCAGGAAATGTACATAAGTCCGACTGAAAAGGCATGCACCCTCCTAACCATACTGACGGGCTCCGAATCCAATGGCGATGTCCGTTTTGCTCTGCGAATTCATGGAGAGCTAACCCTAACCCTAAGTGGAATTTTCCCCAATGGGATTTTCCCATGTATTTTGCCAGGAAATGTACATAAGTCCGACTGAAAAGGCATGCACCCTCCTAACCATACTGACGGGCTCCGAATCCAATGGCGATGTCCGTTTTGCTCTGCGAATTCATGGAGAGCTAACCCTAACCCTACGTGGAATTTTCCCCAATAGGATTTCCCCATGTATTTTGCCAGGAAATGTACATAAGTCCGACTGAAAAGACATGCACCCTCCTAACCATGCTGACGGGCTCCGAATCCAATGGCGATATCCGTTTTGCTCTGCGAATTCATGGAGAGCTAACCCTAACCCTACGTGGAATTTTCACCAATAGGATTTCCCCATGTATTTTGCCAGGAAATGTACATAAGTCCGACTGAAAAGGCATGCACCCTCCTAACCATACTGACGGGCTCCGAATCCAATGGCAATGTACGTTTTGCTCTGCGAATTCATGGAAAGCTAACCCTAACCCTAAGTGGAATTTTCCCCAATGGGATTTTCCCATGTATTTTGCCAGGAAATGTACATAAGTCCGACTGAAAAGGCATGCACCCTCCTAACCATACTGACGGGCTCCGAATCCAATGGCGATCTCCGTTTTGCTCTGCGAATTCATGGAGAGCTAACCCTAACCCTAAGTGGAATTTTCCCCAATGGGATTTTCCCATGTATTTTGCCAGGAAATGTACATAAGTCCGACTGAAAAGGCATGCACCCTCCTAACCATACTGACGGGCTCCGAATCCAATGGCAATGTACGTTTTGCTCTGCGAATTCATGGAAAGCTAACCCTAACCCTAAGTGGAATTTTCCCCAATGGGATTTTCCCATGTATTTTGCCAGGAAATGTACATAAGTCCGACTGAAAAGGCATGCACCCTCCTAACCATACTGACGGGCTCCGAATCCAATGGCAATGTCCGTTTTGCTCTGCGAATTCATGGAGAGCTAACCCTAACCCTAAGTGGAATTTTCCCCAATGGGATTTTCCCGTGTATTTTGCCAGGAAATGTACATAAGTCCGACTGAAAAGGCATGCACCCTCCTAACCATACTGACGGGCTCCGAATCCAATGGCGATGTCCGTTTTGCTCTGCGAATTCATGGAGAGCTAACCCTAACCCTAAGTGGAATTTTCCCCAATGGGATTTTCCCATGTATTTTGCCAGGAAATGTACATAAGTCCGACTGAAAAGGCATGCACCCTCCTAACCATACTGACGGGCTCCGAATCCAATGGCGATGTCCGTTTTGCTCTGCGAATTCATGGAGAGCTAACCCTAACCCTAAGTGGAATTTTCCCCAATGGGATTTTCCCATGTATTTTGCCAGGAAATGTACATAAGTCCGACTGAAAAGGCATGCACCCTCCTAACCATACTGACGGGCTCCGAATCCAATGGCGATGTCCGTTTTGCTCTGCGAATTCATGGAGAGCTAACCCTAACCCTACGTGGAATTTTCCCCAATAGGATTTCCCCATGTATTTTGCCAGGAAATGTACATAAGTCCGACTGAAAAGACATGCACCCTCCTAACCATGCTGACGGGCTCCGAATCCAATGGCGATGTCCGTTTTGCTCTGCGAATTCATGGAGAGCTAACCCTAACCCTACGTGGAATTTTCACCAATAGGATTTCCCCATGTATTTTGCCAGGAAATGTACATAAGTCCGACTGAAAAGGCATGCACCCTCCTAACCATACTGACGGGCTCCGAATCCAATGGCAATGTACGTTTTGCTCTGCGAATTCATGGAAAGCTAACCCTAACCCTAAGTGGAATTTTCCCCAATGGGATTTTCCCATGTATTTTGCCAGGAAATGTACATAAGTCCGACTGAAAAGGCATGCACCCTCCTAACCATACTGACGGGCTCCGAATCCAATGGCGATCTCCGTTTTGCTCTGCGAATTCATGGAGAGCTAACCCTAACCCTAAGTGGAATTTTCCCCAATGGGATTTTCCCATGTATTTTGCCAGGAAATGTACATAAGTCCGACTGAAAAGGCATGCACCCTCCTAACCATACTGACGGGCTCCGAATCCAATGGCAATGTACGTTTTGCTCTGCGAATTCATGGAAAGCTAACCCTAACCCTAAGTGGAATTTTCCCCAATGGGATTTTCCCATGTATTTTGCCAGGAAATGTACATAAGTCCGACTGAAAAGGCATGCACCCTCCTAACCATACTGACGGGCTCCAAATCCAATGGCAATGTCCGTTTTGCTCTGCGAATATATGGAGAGCTAACCCTAACCCTACGTGGAATTTTCCCCAATAGGATTAGCCCATGTATTTTGCAAGGAAATGTACATAAGTCCGACTGAAAAGGCATGCACCCTCCTAACCATACTGACGGGCTCCGAATCCAATGGCAATGTCCGTTTTGCTGTGCGAATTCATGGAGAGCTAACCCTAACCCTACGTGGAATTTTCCCCAATAGGATTAGCCCATGTATTTTGCAAGGAAATGTACATAAGTCCAACTGAAAAGGCATGCACCCTCCTAACCATACTGACGGGCTCCGAATCCAATGGCAATGTCCGTTTTGCTGTGCGAATTCATGGAGAGCTAACCCTAACCCTAAGTGGAATTTTCCCCAATAGGATTTCCCCATGTATTTTGCCAGGAAATGTACATAAGTCCGACTGAAAAGGCATGCACCCTCCTAACCATACTGACGGGCTCCGAATCCAATGGCGATGTCCAATTTGCTCTGCGAATTCATGGAGAGCTAACCCTAACCCTAAGTGGAATTTTCCCCAATGGGATTTTCCCATGTATTTTGCCAGGAAATGTACATAAGTCCGACTGAAAAGGCATGCACCCTCCTAACCATACTGACGGGCTCCGAATCCAATGGCAATGTCCGTTTTGCTCTGCGAATTCATGGAGAGCTAACCCTAACCCTAAGTGGAATTTTCCCCAATGGGATTTTCCCATGTATTTTGCCAGGAAATGTACATAAGTCCGACTGAAAAGGCATGCACCCTCCTAACCATACTGACGGGCTCCGAATCCAATGGCAATGTCCGTTTTGCTCTGCGAATTCATGGAGAGCTAACCCTAACCCTAAGTGGAATTTTCCCCAATGGGATTTTCCCATGTATTTTGCCAGGAAATGTACATAAGTCCGACTGAAAAGGCATGCACCCTCCTAACCATACTGACGGGCTCCGAATCCAATGGCGATGTCCGTTTTGCTCTGCGAATTCATGGAGAGCTAACCCTAACCCTACGTGGAATTTTCCCCAATAGGATTTCCCCATGTATTTTGCCAGGAAATGTACATAAGTCCGACTGAAAAGACATGCACCCTCCTAACCATGCTGACGGGCTCCGAATCCAATGGCGATGTCCGTTTTGCTCTGCGAATTCATGGAGAGCTAACCCTAACCCTACGTGGAATTTTCACCAATAGGATTTCCCCATGTATTTTGCCAGGAAATGTACATAAGTCCGACTGAAAAGGCATGCACCCTCCTAACCATACTGACGGGCTCCGAATCCAATGGCAATGTACGTTTTGCTCTGCGAATTCATGGAAAGCTAACCCTAACCCTAAGTGGAATTTTCCCCAATGGGATTTTCCCATGTATTTTGCCAGGAAATGTACATAAGTCCGACTGAAAAGGCATGCACCCTCTTAACCATACTGACGGGCTCCGAATCCAATGGCGATCTCCGTTTTGCTCTGCGAATTCATGGAGAGCTAACCCTAACCCTAAGTGGAATTTTCCCCAATGGGATTTTCCCATGTATTTTGCCAGGAAATGTACATAAGTCCGACTGAAAAGGCATGCACCCTCCTAACCATACTGACGGGATCCGAATCCAATGGCAATGTACGTTTTGCTCTGCGAATTCATGGAAAGCTAACCCTAACCCTAAGTGGAATTTTCCCCAATGGGATTTTCCCATGTATTTTGCCAGGAAATGTACATAAGTGCGACTGAAAAGGCATGCACCCTCCTAACCATACTGACGGGCTCCAAATCCAATGGCAATGTCCGTTTTGCTCTGCGAATATATGGAGAGCTAACCCTAACCCTACGTGGAATTTTCCCCAATAGGATTAGCCCATGTATTTTGCAAGGAAATGTACATAAGTCCGAATGAAAAGGCATGCACCCTCCTAACCATACTGACGGGCTCCGAATCCAATGGCAATGTCCGTTTTGCTCTGCGAATTCATGGAGAGCTAACCCTAACCCTAAGTGGAATTTTCCCCAATGGGATTTTCCCATGTATTTTGCCATGAAATGTACATAAGTCCGACTGAAAAGGCATGCACCCTCCTAATCATACTGACGGGCTCCGAATCCAATGGCAATGTCCGTTTTGCTCTGCGAATTCATGGAGAGCTAACCCTAACCCTAAGTGGAATTTTCCCCAATGGGATTTCCCCATGTATTTTGCCAGGAAATGTACATAAGTCCGACTGAAAAAGCATGCACCCTCCTAACCATACTGACGGGCTCCGAATCCAATGGCAATGTCCGTTTTGCTCTGCGAATTCATGGAGAGCTAACCCTAACCCTAAGTGGAATTTTCCCCAATGGGATTTTCCCATGTATTTTGCCAGGAAATGTACATAAGTCCGACTGAAAAGGCATGCACCCACCTAACCATACTGACGGGCTCCGAATCCAATGGCGATGTCCGTTTTGCTCTGCGAATTCATGGAGAGCTAACCCTAACCCTACGTGGAATTTTCCCCAATAGGATTTCCCCATGTATTTTGCCAGGAAATGTACATAAGTCCGACTGAAAAGACATGCACCCTCCTAACCATACTGACGGGCTCCGAATCCAATGGCAATGTCCGTTTTGCTCTGCGAATTCATGGAGAGCTAACCCTAACCCTACGTGGAATTTTCACCAATAGGATTTCCCCATGTATTTTGCCAGGAAATGTACATAAGTCCGACTGAAAAGGCATGCACCCTCCTAACCATACTGACGGGCTCCGAATCCAATGGCAATGTCCGTTTTGCTCTGCGAATTCATGGAGAGCTAACCCTAACCCTAAGTGGAATTTTCCTCAATGGGATTTCCCCATGTATTTTGCCAGGAAATGTACATAAGTCCGACTGAAAAGGCATGCACCCTCCTAACCATACTGACGGGCTCCAAATCCATTGGCGATGTCCGTTTTGCTCTGCGAATTCATCGAGAGCTAACCCTAACCCTACGTGGAATTTTCCCCAATGGGATTTTCCCATGTATTTTGCCAGGAAATGTACATAAGTCCGACTGAAAAGGCATGCACCCTCCTAACCATACTGACGGGCTCCGAATCCAATGGCAATGTCCGTTTTGCTCTGCGAATTCATGGAGAGCTAACCCTAACCCTAAGTGGAATTTTCCTCAATGGGATTTCCCCATGTATTTTGCCAGGAAATGTACATAAGTCCGACTGAAAAGGCATGCACCCTCCTAACCATACTGACGGGCTCCGAATCCAATGGCGATGTCCACTTTGCTCTGCGAATTCATGGAGAGCTAACCCTAACCCTAAGTGGAATTTTCCCCAATGGGATTTTCCCATGTATTTTGCCAGGAAACGTACATAAGTCCGACTGAAAAGGCATGCACCCTCCTAACCATACTGACGGGCTCCAAATCCATTGGCGATGTCCGTTTTGCTCTGCGAATTCATCGAGAGCTAACCCTAACCCTACGTGGAATTTTTCCCAATGGGATTTTCCCATGTATTTTGCCAGGAAATGTACATAAGTCCGACTGAAAAGGCATGTACCCTCCTAACCATACTGACGGGCTCCGAATCCAATGACAATGTCCATTTTGCTGTGCGAATTCATGGAGAGCTAACCCTAACCCTAAGTGGAATTTTCCCCAATGGGATTTCCCCATGTATTTTGCCAGGAAATGTACATAAGTCCGACTGAAAAGGCATGCACCCTCCTAACCATACTGACGGGCTCTGAATCCAATGGCGATGTCCGTTTTGCTCTGCGAATTCATGGAGAGCTAACCCTAACCCTAAGTGGAATTTTCCCCAATGGGATTTCCCCATGTATTTTGCCAGGAAATGTACATAAGTCCGACTGAAAAGGCATGCACCCTCCTAACCATACTGACGGGCTCCAAATCCATTGGCGATGTCCGTTTTGCTCTGCGAATTCATCGAGAGCTAACCCTAACCCTACGTGGAATTTTCCCCAATGGGATTTTCCCATGTATTTTGCCAGGAAATGTACATAAGTCCGACTGAAAAGGCATGTACCCTCCTAACCATACTGACGGGCTCCGAATCCAATGACAATGTCCATTTTGCTGTGCGAATTCATGGAGAGCTAACCCTAACCCTAAGTGGAATTTTCCCCAATGGGATTTCCCCATGTATTTTGCCAGGAAATGTACATAAGTCCGACTGAAAAGGCATGCACCCTCCTAACCATACTGACGGGCTCTGAATCCAATGGCGATGTCCGTTTTGCTCTGCGAATTCATGGAGAGCTAACCCTAACCCTAAGTGGAATTTTCCCCAATGGGATTTTCCCATGTATTTTGCCAGGAAATGTACATAAGTCCGACTGAAAAGGCATGCACCCTCCTAACCATACTGACGGGCTCTGAATCCAATGGCGATGTCCGTTTTGCTCTGCGAATTCATGGAGAGCTAACCCTAACCCTAAGTGGAATTTTCCCCAATGGGATTTTCCCATGTATTTTGCCAGGAAATGTACATAAGTCCGACTGAAAAGGCATGCACCCTCCTAACCATACTGACGGGCTCTGAATCCAATGGCGATGTCCGTTTTGCTCTGCGAATTCATGGAGAGCTAACCCTAAGCCTAAGTGGAATTTTCCCCAATGGGATTTTCCCATGTATTTTGCCAGGAAATGTACATAAGTCCGACTGAAAAGGCATGCACCCTCCTAACCATACTTACTGGCTCCGAATCCAATGGCAATGTCCGTTTTGCTCTGCGAATTCATGGAGAGCTAACCCTAACCCTAAGTGGAATTTTCCCCAATGGGATTTTCCCATGTATTTTGCCAGGAAATGTACATAAGTCCGACTGAAAAGGCATGCACCCTCCTAACCATACTGACGGGCTCCAAATCCATTGGCGATGTCCGTTTTGCTCTGCGAATTCATCGAGAGCTAACCCTAACCCTACGTGGAATTTTCCCCAATGGGATTTTCCCATGTATTTTGCCAGGAAATGTACATAAGTCCCCTCCTAACCATACTGACGGGCTCCGAATCCAATGGCAATGTCCGTTTTAATCTGCGAATTCATGGAGAGCTAACCCTAACCCTAAGTGGAATTTTCCTCATTGGGATTTCCCCATGTATTTTGCCAGGAAATGTACATAAGTCCGACTGAAAAGGCATGCACCCTCCTAACCATACTGACGGGCTCCGAATCCAATGGCGATGTCCACTTTGCTCTGCGAATTCATGGAGAGCTAACCCTAACCCTAAGTGGAATTTTCCCCAATGGGATTTTCCCATGTATTTTGCCAGGAAACGTACATAAGTCCGACTGAAAAGGCATGCACCCTCCTAACCATACTGACGGGCTCCAAATCCATTGGCGATGTGCGTTTTGCTCTGCGAATTCATCGAGAGCTAACCCTAACCCTACGTGGAATTTTCCCCAATGGGATTTTCCCATGTATTTTGCCAGGAAATGTACATAAGTCCGACTGAAAAGGCATGTACCCTCCTAACCATACTGACGGGCTCCGAATCCAATGACAATGTCCATTTTGCTGTGCGAATTCATGGAGAGCTAACCCTAACCCTAAGTGGAATTTTCCCCAATGGGATTTCCCCATGTATTTTGCCAGGAAATGTACATAAGTCCGACTGAAAAGGCATGCACCCTCCTAACCATACTGACGGGCTCTGAATCCAATGGCGATGTCCGTTTTGCTCTGCGAATTCATGGAGAGCTAACCCTAACCCTAAGTGGAATTTTCCCCAATGGGATTTCCCCATGTATTTTGCCAGGAAATGTACATAAGTCCGACTGAAAAGGCATGCACCCTCCTAACCATACTGACGGGCTCCAAATCCATTGGCGATGTCCGTTTTGCTCTGCGAATTCATCGAGAGCTAACCCTAACCCTACGTGGAATTTTCCCCAATGGGATTTTCCCATGTATTTTGCCAGGAAATGTACATAAGTCCGACTGAAAAGGCATGTACCCTCCTAACCATACTGACGGGCTCCGAATCCAATGACAATGTCCATTTTGCTGTGCGAATTCATGGAGAGCTAACCCTAACCCTAAGTGGAATTTTCCCCAATGGGATTTCCCCATGTATTTTGCCAGGAAATGTACACAAGTCCGACTGAAAAGGCATGCACCCTCCTAACCATACTGACGGGCTCTGAATCCAATGGCGATGTCCGTTTTGCTCTGCGAATTCATGGAGAGCTAACCCTAACCCTAAGTGGAATTTTCCCCAATGGGATTTTCCCATGTATTTTGCCAGGAAATGTACATAAGTCCGACTGAAAAGGCATGCACCCTCCTAACCATACTGACGGGCTCTGAATCCAATGGCGATGTCCGTTTTGCTCTGCGAATTCATGGAGAGCTAACCCTAACCCTAAGTGGAATTTTCCCCAATGGGATTTTCCCATGTATTTTGCCAGGAAATGTACATAAGTCCGACTGAAAAGGCATGCACCCTCCTAACCATACTGACGGGCTCTGAATCCAATGGCGATGTCCGTTTTGCTCTGCGAATTCATGGAGAGCTAACCCTAAGCCTAAGTGGAATTTTCCCCAATGGGATTTTCCCATGTATTTTGCCAGGAAATGTACATAAGTCCGACTGAAAAGGCATGCACCCTCCTAACCATACTGATGGGCTCCGAATCCAATGGCGATGCCCGTTTTGCTCTGCGAATTCATGGAGAGCTAACCCTAGCCCTAAGTGGAATTTTCCCCAATGGGATTTTCCCATGTATTTTGCCAGGAAATGTACATAAGTCTGACTGAAAAGGCATGCACCCTCCTAACCATACTTACGGGCTCCGAATTCAATGGCAATGTCCGTTTTGCTCTGCGAATTCATGGAGAGCTAACCCTAACCCTAAGTGGAATTTTCCCCAATGGGATTTTCCCATGTATTTTGCCAGGAAATGTACATAAGTCCGACTGAAAAGGCATGCAGCCTCCTAATCATACTGACGGGCTCCGAATCCAATGGCAATGTCCGTTTTGCTCTGCGAATTCATGGAGAGCTAACCCTAATCCTAAATGGAATTTTCCCCAATGGGATTTTCCCATGTATTTTGCCAGGAAATGTACATAAGTCCGACTGAAAAGGCATGCACCCTCCTAACCATACTGACAGGCTCTGAATCCAATGGCGATGTCCGTTTTGCTCTGCGAATTCATGGAGAGCTAACCCTAAGCCTAAGTGGAATTTTCCCCAATGGGATTTTCCCATGTATTTTGCCAGGAAATGTACATAAGTCCGACTGAAAAGGCATGCACCCTCCTAACAATACTGATGGGCTCCGAATCCAATGGCAATGCCCGTTTTGCTCTGCGAATTCATGGAGAGCTAACCCTAGCCCTAAGTGGAATTTTCCCCAATGGGATTTTCCCATGTATTTTGCCAGGAAATGTACATAAGTCCGACTGAAAAGGCATGCACCCTCCTAACCATACTTACGGGCTCCGAATCCAATGGCAATGTCCGTTTTGCTCTGCGAATTCATGGAGAGCTAACCCTAACCCTAAGTGGAATTTTCCCCAATGGGATTTTCCCATGTATTTTGCCAGGAAATGTACATAAGTCCGACTGAAAAGGCATGCAGCCTCCTAATCATACTGACGGGCTCCGAATCCAATGGCGATGTCCGTTTTGCTCTGCGAATTCATGGAGAGCTAACCCTAATCCTAAGTGGAATTTTCCCCAATGGGATTTTCCCATGTATTTTGCCAGGAAATGTACATAAGTCCGACTGAAAAGGCATGCACCCTCCTAACCATACTGACGGGCTCCGAATCCAATGGCGATGTCCGTTTTGCTCTGCGAATTCATGGAGAGCTAACCCTAACCCTAAGTGGAATTTTCCCCAATGGGATTTTCCCATGTATTTTGCCAGGAAATGTACATAAGTCCGACTGAAAAGGCATGCACCCTCCTAACCATACTGACGGGCTCCGAATCCAATGGCAATGTCCGTTTTGCTCTGCGAATTCATGGAGAGCTAACCCTAACCCTAAGTGGAATTTTCCCCAATGGGATTTTCCCATGTATTTTGCCAGGAAATGTACATAAGTCCGACTGAAAAGGCATGCACCCTCCTAACCATACTGACGGGCTCCGAATCCAATGGCGATGCCCGTTTTGCTCTGCGAATTCATGGAGAGCTAACCCTAACCCTAAGTGGAATTTTCCCCAATGGGATTTTCCCATGTATTTTGCCAGGAAATGTACATAAGTCCGACTGAAAAGGCATGCACCCTCCTAACCATACTGACGGGCTCCGAATCCAATGGCGATGCCCGTTTTGCTCTGCGAATTCATGGAGAGCTAACCCTAACCCTAAGTGGAATTTTCCCCAATGGGATTTTCCCATGTATTTTGCCAGGAAATTTACATAAGTCCGACTGAAAAGGCCTGTACCCTCCTAACCATACTGACGGGCTCCGAATCCAATGGCGATGTCCACTTTGCTCTGCGAATTCATGGAGAGCTAACCCTAACCCTAAGTGGAATTTTCCCCAATGGGATTTTCCCATGTATTTTGCCAGGAAATGTACATAAGTCCGACTGAAAGGCATGCACCCTCCTAACCATACTGACGGGCTCCGAATCCAATGGCGATGTCCGTTTTGCTCTGCGAATTCATGGAGAGCTAACCCTAACCCTAAGTGGAATTTTCCCCAATGGGATTTTCCCATGTATTTTGCCAGGAAACGTACATAAGTCCGACTGAAAAGGCATGCACCCTCCTAACCATACTGACGGGCTCCGAATCCATTGGCGATGTCCGTTTTGCTCTGCGAATTCATGGAGAGCTAACCCTAATCCTAAGTGGAATTTTCCCCAATGGGATTTTCCCATGTATTTTGCCAGGAAATGTACATAAGTCCGACTGAAAAGGCATGTACCCTCCTAACCATACTGACGGGCTCCGAATCCAATGGCGATGTCCATTTTGCTCTGCGAATTCATGGAGAGCTAACCCTAACCCTAAGTGGAATTTTCCCCAATGGGATTTTCCCATGTATTTTGCCAGGAAATGTACATAAGTCCGACTGAAAAGGCATGCACCCTCCTAACCATACTGACGGGCTCCGAATCCAATGGCAATGTCCGTTTTGCTCTGCGAATTCATGGAGAGCTAACCCTAACCCTAAGTGGAATTTTCCCCAATGGGATTTTCCCATGTATTTTGCCAGGAAATGTACATAAGTCCGACTGAAAAGGCATGCACCCTCCTAACCATACTGACGGGCTCCGAATCCAATGGCGATGCCCGTTTTGCTCTGCGAATTCATGGAGAGCTAACCCTAACCCTAAGTGGAATTTTCCCCAATGGGATTTTCCCATGTATTTTGCCAGGAAATGTACATAAGTCCGACTGAAAAGGCATGCACCCTCCTAACCATACTGACGGGCTCCGAATCCAATGGCGATGCCCGTTTTGCTCTGCGAATTCATGGAGAGCTAACCCTAACCCTAAGTGGAATTTTCCCCAATGGGATTTTCCCATGTATTTTGCCAGGAAATGTACATAAGTCCGACTGAAAAGGCCTGTACCCTCCTAACCATACTGACGGGCTCCGAATCCAATGGCGATGTCCACTTTGCTCTGCGAATTCATGGAGAGCTAACCCTAACCCTAAGTGGAATTTTCCCCAATGGGATTTTCCCATGTATTTTGCCAGGAAATGTACATAAGTCCGACTGAAAGGCATGCATCCTCCTAACCATACTGACGGGCTCCGAATCCAATGGCGATGTCCGTTTTGCTCTGCGAATTCATGGAGAGCTAACCCTAACCCTAAGTGGAATTTTCCCCAATGGGATTTTCCCATGTATTTTGCCAGGAAACGTACATAAGTCCGACTGAAAAGGCATGCACCCTCCTAACCATACTGACGGGCTCCGAATCCATTGGCGATGTCCGTTTTGCTCTGCGAATTCATGGAGAGCTAACCCTAACCCTACGTGGAATTTTCCCCAATGGGATTTTCCCATGTATTTTGCCAGGAAATGTACATAAGTCCGACTGAAAAGGCATGTACCCTCCTAACCATACTGACGGGCTCCGAATCCAATGACAATGTCCATTTTGCTGTGCGAATTCATGGAGAGCTAACCCTAACCCTACGTGGAATTTTCCCCAATGGGATTTCCCCATGTATTTTGCCAGGAAATGTACATAAGTCCGACTGAAAAGGCATGCACCCTCCTAACCATACTGATGGGCTCTGAATCCAATGGCGATGTCCGTTTTGCTCTGCGAATTCATGGAGAGCTAACCCTAACCCTAAGTGGAATTTTCCCCAATGGGATTTTCCCATGTATTTTGCCAGGAAATGTACATAACTCCGACTGAAAAGGCATGCACCCTCCTAACCATACTGACGGGCTCTGAATCCAATGGCGATGTCCGTTTTGCTCTGCGAATTCATGGAGAGCTAACCCTAAGCCTAAGTGGAATTTTCCCCAATGGGATTTTCCCATGTATTTTGCCAGGAAATGTACATAAGTCCGACTGAAAAGGCATGCACCCTCCTAACCATACTGATGGGCTCCGAATCCAATGGCGATACCCGTTTTGCTCTGCGAATTCATGGAGAGCTAACCCTAACCCTAAGTGGAATTTTCCCCAATGGGATTTTCCCATGTATTTTGCCAGGAAATGTACATAAGTCCGACTGAAAAGGCATGCACCCTCCTAACCATACTGACGGGCTCCGAATCCAATGGAAATGTCCGTTTTGCTCTGCGAATTCATGGAGAGCTAACCCTAACCCTAAGTGGAATTTTCCCCAATGGGATTTTCCCATGTATTTTGCCAGGAAATGTACATAAGTCCGACTGAAAAGGCATGCACCCTCCTAACCATACTGACGGGCTCCGAATCCAATGGCGATGTCCGTTTTGCTCTGCAAATTCATGGAGAGCTAACCCTAACCCTAAGTGGAATTTTGCCCAATGGGATTTTCCCATGTATTTTGCCAGGAAATGTACATAAGTCCGACTGAAAAGGCATGCACCCTCCTAACCATACTGACGGGCTCCGAATCCAATGGCGATGCCCGTTTTGCTCTGCGAATTCATGGAGAGCTAACCCTAACCCTACGTGGAATTTTCCCCAATGGGATTTTCCCATGTATTTTGCCAGGAAATGTACATAAGTCCGACTGAAAAGGCATGCACCCTCCTAACCATACTGACGGGCTCCGAATCCAATGGCAATGTCCGTTTTGCTCTGCGAATTCATGGAGAGCTAACCCTAACCCTACGTGGAATTTTCCCCAATAGGATTTCCCCATGTATTTTGCCAGGAAATGTACATAAGTCCGACTGAAAAGGCATGCACCCTCCTAACCATACTGACGGGCTCCGAATCCAATGGCAATGTCCGTTTTGCTCTGCGAATTCATGGAGAGCTAACCCTAACCCTACGTGGAATTTTCCCCAATGGGATTTTCCCATGTATTTTGCCAGGAAATGTACATAAGTCCGACTGAAAAGGCATGCACCCTCCTAACCATACTGACGGGCTCTGAATCCAATGGCGATGTCCGTTTTGCTCTGCGAATTCATGGAGAGCTAACCCTAAGCCTAAGTGGAATTTTCCCCAATGGGATTTTCCCATGTATTTTGCCAGGAAATGTACATAAGTCCGACTGAAAAGGCATGCACCCTCCTAACCATACTGACGGGCTCCGAATCCAATGGCGATGTCCGTTTTGCTCTGCCAATTCATGGAGAGCTAACCCTAACCCTAAGTGGAATTTTCCCCAATGGGATTTTCCCATGTATTTTGCCAGGAAATGTACATAAGTCCGACTGAAAAGGCATGCACCCTCCTAACCATACTGACGGGCTCCGAATCCAATGGCGATGCCCGTTTTGCTCTGCGAATTCATGGAGAGCTAACCCTAACCCTAAGTGGAATTTTACCCAATGGGATTTTCCCATGTATTTTGCCAGGAAATGTACATAAGTCCGACTGAAAAGGCATGCACCCTCCTAACCATACTGACGGGCTCCGAATCCAATGGCGATGTCCGTTTTGCTCTGCGAATTCATGGAGAGCTAACCCTAACCCTAAGTGGAATTTTCCCCAATGGGATTTTCCCATGTATTTTGCCAGGAAATGTACATAAGTCCGACTGAAAAGGCATGCACCCTCCTAACCATACTGACAGGCTCCGAATCCAATGGCGATGTCCGTTTTGCTCTGCGAATTCATGGAGAGCTAACCCTAACCCTAAGTGGAATTTTGCCCAATGGGATTTTCCCATGTATTTTGCCAGGAAATGTACATAAGTCCGACTGAAAAGGCATGCACCCTCCTAACCATACTGACGGGCTCCGAATCCAATGGCGATGCCCGTTTTGCTCTGCGAATTCATGGAGAGCTAACCCTAACCCTACGTGGAATTTTCCCCAATGGGATTTTCCCATGTATTTTGCCAGGAAATGTACATAAGTCCGACTGAAAAGGCATGCACCCTCCTAACCATACTGACGGGCTCCGAATCCAATGGCGATGTCCGTTTTGCTCTGCGAATTCATGGAGAGCTAACCCTAACCCTACGTGGAATTTTCCCCAATAGGATTTCCCCATGTATTTTGCCAGGAAATGTACATAAGTCCGACTGAAAAGGCATGCACCCTCCTAACCATACTGACGGGCTCCGAATCCAATGGCAATGTCCGTTTTGCTCTGCGAATTCATGGAGAGCTAACCCTAACCCTACGTGGAATTTTCCCCAATGGGATTTTCCCATGTATTTTGCCAGGAAATGTACATAAGTCCGACTGAAAAGGCATGCACCCTCCTAACCATACTGACGGGCTCCGAATCCAATGGCAATGTCCGTTTTGCTCTGCGAATTCATGGAGAGCTAACCCTAACCCTAAGTGGAATTTTCCCCAATGGGATTTCCCCATGTATTTTGCCAGGAAATGTACATAAGTCCGACTGAAAAGGCATGCACCCTCCTAACCATACTGACGGGCTCTGAATCCAATGGCGATGTCCGTTTTGCTCTGCGAATTCATGGAGAGCTAACCCTAACCCTAAGTGGAATTTTCCCCAATGGGATTTTCCCATGTATTTTGCCAGGAAATGTACATAAGTCCGACTGAAAAGGCATGCACCCTCCTAACCATACTGACGGGCTCTGAATCCAATGGCGATGTCCGTTTTGCTCTGCGAATTCATGGAGAGCTAACCCTAACCCTAAGTGGAATTTTCCCCAATGGGATTTTCCCATGTATTTTGCCAGGAAATGTACATAAGTCCGACTGAAAAGGCATGCACCCTCCTAACCATACTGACGGGCTCTGAATCCAATGGCGATGTCCGTTTTGCTCTGCGAATTCATGGAGAGCTAACCCTAAGCCTAAGTGGAATTTTCCCCAATGGGATTTTCCCATGTATTTTGCCAGGAAATGTACATAAGTCCGACTGAAAAGGCATGCACCCTCCTAACCATACTGATGGGCTCCGAATCCAATGGCGATGCCCGTTTTGCTCTGCGAATTCATGGAGAGCTAACCCTAGCCCTAAGTGGAATTTTCCCCAATGGGATTTTCCCATGTATTTTGCCAGGAAATGTACATAAGTCCGACTGAAAAGGCATGTACCCTCCTAACCATACTGACGGGCTCCGAATCCAATGACAATGTCCATTTTGCTGTGCGAATTCATGGAGAGCTAACCCTAACCCTAAGTGGAATTTTCCCCAATGGGATTTCCCCATGTATTTTGCCAGGAAATGTACATAAGTCCGACTGAAAAGGCATGCACCCTCCTAACCATACTGACGGGCTCTGAATCCAATGGCGATGTCCGTTTTGCTCTGCGAATTCATGGAGAGCTAACCCTAACCCTAAGTGGAATTTTCCCCAATGGGATTTTCCCATGTATTTTGCCAGGAAATGTACATAAGTCCGACTGAAAAGGCATGCACCCTCCTAACCATACTGACGGGCTCTGAATCCAATGGCGATGTCCGTTTTGCTCTGCGAATTCATGGAGAGCTAACCCTAACCCTAAGTGGAATTTTCCCCAATGGGATTTTCCCATGTATTTTGCCAGGAAATGTACATAAGTCCGACTGAAAAGGCATGCACCCTCCTAACCATACTGACGGGCTCTGAATCCAATGGCGATGTCCGTTTTGCTCTGCGAATTCATGGAGAGCTAACCCTAAGCCTAAGTGGAATTTTCCCCAATGGGATTTTCCCATGTATTTTGCCAGGAAATGTACATAAGTCCGACTGAAAAGGCATGCACCCTCCTAACCATACTGATGGGCTCCGAATCCAATGGCGATGCCCGTTTTGCTCTGCGAATTCATGGAGAGCTAACCCTAGCCCTAAGTGGAATTTTCCCCAATGGGATTTTCCCATGTATTTTGCCAGGAAATGTACATAAGTCTGACTGAAAAGGCATGCACCCTCCTAACCATACTTACGGGCTCCGAATCCAATGGCAATGTCCGTTTTGCTCTGCGAATTCATGGAGAGCTAACCCTAACCCTAAGTGGAATTTTCCCCAATGGGATTTTCCCATGTATTTTGCCAGGAAATGTACATAAGTCCGACTGAAAAGGCATGCAGCCTCCTAATCATACTGACGGGCTCCGAATCCAATGGCAATGTCCGTTTTGCTCTGCGAATTCATGGAGAGCTAACCCTAATCCTAAATGGAATTTTCCCCAATGGGATTTTCCCATGTATTTTGCCAGGAAATGTACATAAGTCCGACTGAAAAGGCATGCACCCTCCTAACCATACTGACGGGCTCCGAATCCAATGGCGATGCCCGTTTTGCTCTGCGAATTCATGGAGAGCTAACCCTAACCCTACGTGGAATTTTCCCCAATGGGATTTTCCCATGTATTTTGCCAGGAAATGTACATAAGTCCGACTGAAAAGGCATGTACCCTCCTAACCATACTGACGGGCTCCGAATCCAATGACAATGTCCATTTTGCTGTGCGAATTCATGGAGAGCTAACCCTAACCCTACGTGGAATTTTCCCCAATGGGATTTCCCCATGTATTTTGCCAGGAAATGTACATAAGTCCGACTGAAAAGGCATGCACCCTCCTAACCATACTGATGGGCTCTGAATCCAATGGCGATGTCCGTTTTGCTCTGCGAATTCATGGAGAGCTAACCCTAACCCTAAGTGGAATTTTCCCCAATGGGATTTTCCCATGTATTTTGCCAGGAAATGTACATAAATCCGACTGAAAAGGCATGTACCCTCCTAACCATACTGACGGGCTCTGAATCCAATGGCGATGTCCGTTTTGCTCTGCGAATTCATGGAGAGCTAACCCTAAGCCTAAGTGGAATTTTCCCCAATGGGATTTTCCCATGTATTTTGCCAGGAAATGTACATAAGTCCGACTGAAAAGGCATGCACCCTCCTAACCATACTGACGGGCTCCGAATCCAATGGCGATGCCCGTTTTGCTCTGCGAATTCATGGAGAGCTAACCCTAACCCTACGTGGAATTTTCCCCAATGGGATTTTCCCATGTATTTTGCCAGGAAATGTACATAAGTCCGACTGAAAAGGCATGCACCCTCCTAACCATACTGACGGGCTCCGAATCCAATGGCAATGTCCGTTTTGCTCTGCGAATTCATGGAGAGCTAACCCTAACCCTACGTGGAATTTTCCCAAATAGGATTTCCCCATGTATTTTGCCAGGAAATGTACATAAGTCCGACTGAAAAGGCATGCACCCTCCTAACCATACTGACGGGCTCCGAATCCAATGGCAATGTCCGTTTTGCTCTGCGAATTCATGGAGAGCTAACCCTAACCCTACGTGGAATTTTCCCCAATGGGATTTTCCCATGTATTTTGCCAGGAAATGTACATAAGTCCGACTGAAAAGGCATGCACCCTCCTAACCATACTGACGGGCTCTGAATCCAATGGCGATGTCCGTTTTGCTCTGCGAATTCATGGAGAGCTAACCCTAAGCCTAAGTGGAATTTTCCCCAATGGGATTTTCCCATGTATTTTGCCAGGAAATGTACATAAGTCCGACTGAAAAGGCATGCACCCTCCTAACCATACAGATGGGCTCCGAATCCAATGGCGATGCCCGTTTTGCTCTGCGAATTCATGGAGAGCTAACCCTAACCCTAAGTGGAATTTTACCCAATGGGATTTTCCCATGTATTTTGCCAGGAAATGTACATAAGTCCGACTGAAAAGGCATGCACCCTCCTAACCATACTGACGGGCTCCGAATCCAATGGCAATGTCGGTTTTGCTCTGCGAATTCATGGAGAGCTAACCCTAACCCTAAGTGGAATTTTCCCCAATGGGATTTTCCCATGTATTTTGCCAGGAAATGTACATAAGTCCGACTGAAAAGGCATGCACCCTCCTAACCATACTGACAGGCTCCGAATCCAATGGCGATGTCCGTTTTGCTCTGCGAATTCATGGAGAGCTAACCCTAACCCTAAGTGGAATTTTGCCCAATGGGATTTTCCCATGTATTTTGCCAGGAAATGTACATAAGTCCGACTGAAAAGGCATGCACCCTCCTAACCATACTGACGGGCTCCGAATCCAATGGCGATGCCCGTTTTGCTCTGCGAATTCATGGAGAGCTAACCCTAACCCTACGTGGAATTTTCCCCAATGGGATTTTCCCATGTATTTTGCCAGGAAATGTACATAAGTCCGACTGAAAAGGCATGCACCCTCCTAACCATACTGACGGGCTCCGAATCCAATGGCAATGTCCGTTTTGCTCTGCGAATTCATGGAGAGCTAACCCTAACCCTACGTGGAATTTTCCCCAATAGGATTTCCCCATGTATTTTGCCAGGAAATGTACATAAGTCCGACTGAAAAGGCATGCACCCTCCTAACCATACTGACGGGCTCCGAATCAAATGGCGATGTCCGTTTTGCTCTGCGAATTCATGGAGAGCTAACCCTAACCCTAAGTGGAATTTTCCCCAATGGGATTTTCCCATGTATTTTGCCAGGAAATGTACATAAGTCCGACTGAAAAGGCATGCACCCTCCTAACCATACTGACAGGCTCTGAATCCAATGGCGATGTCCGTTCTGCTCTGCGAATTCATGGAGAGCTAACCCTAACCCTAAGTGGAATTTTGCCCAATGGGATTTTCCCATGTATTTTGCCAGGAAATGTACATAAGTCCGACTGAAAAGGCATGCACCCTCCTAACCATACTGACGGGCTCCGAATCCAATGGCGATGCCCGTTTTGCTCTGCGAATTCATGGAGAGCTAACCCTAACCCTAAGTGGAATTTTGCCCAATGGGATTTTCCCATGTATTTTGCCAGGAAATGTACATACGTCCGACTGAAAAGGCATGCACCCTCCTAACCATACTGACGGGCTCCGAATCCAATGGCGATGCCCGTTTTGCTCTGCGAATTCATGGAGAGCTAACCCTAACCCTAAGTGGAATTTTGCCCAATGGGATTTTCCCATGTATTTTGCCAGGAAATGTACATAAGTCCGACTGAAAAGGCATGCACCCTCCTAACCATACTGACGGGCTCCGAATCCAATGGCAATGTCCGTTTTGCTCTGCGAATTCATGGAGAGCTAACCCTAACCCTACGTGGAATTTTCCCCAATAGGATTTCCCCATGTATTTTGCCAGGAAATGTACATAAGTACGACTGAAAAGGCATGCACCCTCCTAACCATACTGACGGGCTCCGAATCCAATGGCAATGTCCGTTTTGCTCTGCGAATTCATGGAGAGCTAACCCTAACCCTACGTGGAATTTTCCCCAATGGGATTTTCCCATGTATTTTGCCAGGAAATGTACATAAGTCCGACTGAAAAGGCATGCACCCTCCTAACCATACTGACGGGCTCCGAATCCAATGGCAATGTCCGTTTTGCTCTGCAAATTCATGGAGAGCTAACCCTAACCCTACGTGGAAATTTCCCCAATGGGATTTTCCCATGTATTTTGCCAGGAAATGTACATAAGTCCGACTGAAAAGGCATGCACCCTCCTAACCATACTGACGGGCTCTGAATCCAATGGCGATGTCCGTTTTGCTCTGCGAATTCATGGAGAGCTAACCCTAAGCCTAAGTGGAATTTTCCCCAATGGGATTTTCCCATGTATTTTGCCAGGAAATGTACATAAGTCTGACTGAAAAGGCATGCACCCTCCTAACCATACTGATGGGCTCCGAATCCAATGGCGATGCCCGTTTTGCTCTGCGAATTCATGGAGAGCTAACCCTAACCCTAAGTGGAATTTTCCCCAATGGGATTTTCCCATGTATTTTGCCAGGAAATGTACATAAGTCCGACTGAAAAGGCATGCACCCTCCTAACCATACTGACGGGCTCCGAATCCAATGGCAATGTCCGTTTTGCTCTGCGAATTCATGGAGAGCTAACCCTAACCCTACGTGGAATTTTCCCCAATGGGATTTTCCCATGTATTTTGCCAGGAAATGTACATGTCCGACTGAAAAGGCATGCACCCTCCTAACCATACTGACGGGCTCTGAATCCAATGGCGATGTCCGTTTTGCTCTGCGAATTCATGGAGAGCTAACCCTAAGCCTAAGTGGAATTTTCCCCAATGGGATTTTCCCATGTATTTTGCCAGGAAATGTACATAAGTCCGACTGAAAAGGCATGCACCCTCCTAACCATACTGATGGGCTCCGAATCCAATGGCGATGCCCGTTTTGCTCTGCGAATTCATGGAGAGCTAACCCTAACCCTAAGTGGAATTTTCCCCAATGGGATTTTCCCATGTATTTTGCCAGGAAATGTACATAAGTCCGACTGAAAAGGCATGCACCCTCCTAACCATACTGATGGGCTCCGAATCCAATGGCGATGCCCGTTTTGCTCTGCGAATTCATGGAGAGCTAACCCTAACCCTAAGTGGAATTTTCCCCAATGGGATTTTCCCATGTATTTTGCCAGGAAATGTACATAAGTCCGACTGAAAAGGCATGCACCCTCCTAACCATACTGACGGGCTCCGAATCCAATGGCAATGTCCGTTTTGCTCTGCGAATTCATGGAGAGCTAACCCTAACCCTAAGTGGAATTTTCCCCAATGGGATTTTCCCATGTATTTTGCCAGGAAATGTACATAAGTCCGACTGAAAAGGCATGCACCCTCCTAACCATACTGACGGGCTCCGAATCCAATGGCGATGTCCGTTTTGCTCTGCGAATTCATGGAGAGCTAACCCTAACCCTAAGTGGAATTTTGCCCAATGGGATTTTCCCATGTATTTTGCCAGGAAATGTACATAAGTCCGACTGAAAAGGCATGCACCCTCCTAACCATACTGACGGGCTCCGAATCCAATGGCGATGCCCGTTTTGCTCTGCGAATTCATGGAGAGCTAACCCTAACCCTAAGTGGAATTTTGCCCAATGGGATTTTCCCATGTATTTTGCCAGGAAATGTACATACGTCCGACTGAAAAGGCATGCACCCTCCTAACCATACTGACGGGCTCCGAATCCAATGGCGATGTCCGTTTTGCTCTGCGAATTCATGGAGAGCTAACCCTAACCCTAAGTGGAATTTTGCCCAATGGGATTTTCCCATGTATTTTGCCAGGAAATGTACATAAGTCCGACTGAAAAGGCATGCACCCTCCTAACCATACTGATGGGCTCCGAATCCAATGGCGATGCCCGTTTTGCTCTGCGAATTCATGGAGAGCTAACCCTAACCCTAAGTGGAATTTTCCCCAATGGGATTTTCCCATGTATTTTGCCAGGAAATGTACATAAGTCCGACTGAAAAGGCATGCACCCTCCTAACCATACTGATGGGCTCCGAATCCAATGGCGATGCCCGTTTTGCTCTGCGAATTCATGGAGAGCTAACCCTAACCCTAAGTGGAATTTTCCCCAATGGGATTTTCCCATGTATTTTGCCAGGAAATGTACATAAGTCCGACTGAAAAGGCATGCACCCTCCTAACCATACTGACGGGCTCCGAATCCAATGGCAATGTCCGTTTTGCTCTGCGAATTCATGGAGAGCTAACCCTAACCCTAAGTGGAATTTTCCCCAATGGGATTTTCCCATGTATTTTGCCAGGAAATGTACATAAGTCCGACTGAAAAGGCATGCACCCTCCTAACCATACTGACGGGCTCCGAATCCAATGGCGATGTCCGTTTTGCTCTGCGAATTCATGGAGAGCTAACCCTAACCCTAAGTGGAATTTTGCCCAATGGGATTTTCCCATGTATTTTGCCAGGAAATGTACATAAGTCCGACTGAAAAGGCATGCACCCTCCTAACCATACTGACGGGCTCCGAATCCAATGGCGATGCCCGTTTTGCTCTGCGAATTCATGGAGAGCTAACCCTAACCCTAAGTGGAATTTTGCCCAATGGGATTTTCCCATGTATTTTGCCAGGAAATGTACATACGTCCGACTGAAAAGGCATGCACCCTCCTAACCATACTGACGGGCTCCGAATCCAATGGCGATGCCCGTTTTGCTCTGCGAATTCATGGAGAGCTAACCCTAACCCTAAGTGGAATTTTGCCCAATGGGATTTTCCCATGTATTTTGCCAGGAAATGTACATAAGTCCGACTGAAAAGGCATGCACCCTCCTAACCATACTGACGGGCTCCGAATCCAATGGCAATGTCCGTTTTGCTCTGCGAATTCATGGAGAGCTAACCCTAACCCTACGTGGAATTTTCCCCAATAGGATTTCCCCATGTATTTTGCCAGGAAATGTACATAAGTACGACTGAAAAGGCATGCACCCTCCTAACCATACTGACGGGCTCCGAATCCAATGGCAATGTCCGTTTTGCTCTGCGAATTCATGGAGAGCTAACCCTAACCCTACGTGGAATTTTCCCCAATGGGATTTTCCCATGTATTTTGCCAGGAAATGTACATAAGTCCGACTGAAAAGGCATGCACCCTCCTAACCATACTGACGGGCTCCGAATCCAATGGCAATGTCCGTTTTGCTCTGCAAATTCATGGAGAGCTAACCCTAACCCTACGTGGAAATTTCCCCAATGGGATTTTCCCATGTATTTTGCCAGGAAATGTACATAAGTCCGACTGAAAAGGCATGCACCCTCCTAACCATACTGACGGGCTCTGAATCCAATGGCGATGTCCGTTTTGCTCTGCGAATTCATGGAGAGCTAACCCTAAGCCTAAGTGGAATTTTCCCCAATGGGATTTTCCCATGTATTTTGCCAGGAAATGTACATAAGTCTGACTGAAAAGGCATGCACCCTCCTAACCATACTGACGGGCTCCGAATCAAATGGCGATGTCCGTTTTGCTCTGCGAATTCATGGAGAGCTAACCCTAACCCTAAGTGGAATTTTCCCCAATGGGATTTTCCCATGTATTTTGCCAGGAAATGTACATAAGTCCGACTGAAAAGGCATGCACCCTCCTAACCATACTGACAGGCTCTGAATCCAATGGCGATGTCCGTTCTGCTCTGCGAATTCATGGAGAGCTAACCCTAACCCTAAGTGGAATTTTGCCCAATGGGATTTTCCCATGTATTTTGCCAGGAAATGTACATAAGTCCGACTGAAAAGGCATGCACCCTCCTAACCATACTGACGGGCTCCGAATCCAATGGCGATGCCCGTTTTGCTCTGCGAATTCATGGAGAGCTAACCCTAACCCTAAGTGGAATTTTGCCCAATGGGATTTTCCCATGTATTTTGCCAGGAAATGTACATACGTCCGACTGAAAAGGCATGCACCCTCCTAACCATACTGACGGGCTCCGAATCCAATGGCGATGCCCGTTTTGCTCTGCGAATTCATGGAGAGCTAACCCTAACCCTAAGTGGAATTTTGCCCAATGGGATTTTCCCATGTATTTTGCCAGGAAATGTACATAAGTCCGACTGAAAAGGCATGCACCCTCCTAACCATACTGACGGGCTCCGAATCCAATGGCAATGTCCGTTTTGCTCTGCGAATTCATGGAGAGCTAACCCTAACCCTACGTGGAATTTTCCCCAATAGGATTTCCCCATGTATTTTGCCAGGAAATGTACATAAGTACGACTGAAAAGGCATGCACCCTCCTAACCATACTGACGGGCTCCGAATCCAATGGCAATGTCCGTTTTGCTCTGCGAATTCATGGAGAGCTAACCCTAACCCTACGTGGAATTTTCCCCAATGGGATTTTCCCATGTATTTTGCCAGGAAATGTACATAAGTCCGACTGAAAAGGCATGCACCCTCCTAACCATACTGACGGGCTCCGAATCCAATGGCAATGTCCGTTTTGCTCTGCAAATTCATGGAGAGCTAACCCTAACCCTACGTGGAAATTTCCCCAATGGGATTTTCCCATGTATTTTGCCAGGAAATGTACATAAGTCCGACTGAAAAGGCATGCACCCTCCTAACCATACTGACGGGCTCTGAATCCAATGGCGATGTCCGTTTTGCTCTGCGAATTCATGGAGAGCTAACCCTAAGCCTAAGTGGAATTTTCCCCAATGGGATTTTCCCATGTATTTTGCCAGGAAATGTACATAAGTCCGACTGAAAAGGCATGCACCCTCCTAACCATACTGATGGGCTCCGAATCCAATGGCGATGCCCGTTTTGCTCTGCGAATTCATGGAGAGCTAACCCTAACCCTAAGTGGAATTTTCCCCAATGGGATTTTCCCATGTATTTTGCCAGGAAATGTACATAAGTCCGACTGAAAAGGCATGCACCCTCCTAACCATACTGACGGGCTCCGAATCCAATGGCAATGTCCGTTTTGCTCTGCGAATTCATGGAGAGCTAACCCTAACCCTAAGTGGAATTTTCCCCAATGGGATTTTCCCATGTATTTTGCCAGGAAATGTACATAAGTCCGACTGAAAAGGCATGCACCCTCCTAACCATACTGACGGGCTCCGAATCCAATGGCGATGTCCGTTTTGCTCTGCGAATTCATGGAGAGCTAACCCTAACCCTAAGTGGAATTTTGCCCAATGGGATTTTCCCATGTATTTTGCCAGGAAATGTACATAAGTCCGACTGAAAAGGCATGCACCCTCCTAACCATACTGACGGGCTCCGAATCCAATGGCGATGCCCGTTTTGCTCTGCGAATTCATGGAGAGCTAACCCTAACCCTACGTGGAATTTTCCCCAATGGGATTTTCCCATGTATTTTGCCAGGAAATGTACATAAGTCCGACTGAAAAGGCATGCACCCTCCTAACCATACTGACGGGCTCCGAATCCAATGGCAATGTCCGTTTTGCTCTGCGAATTCATGGAGAGCTAACCCTAACCCTACGTGGAATTTTCCCCAATAGGATTTCCCCATGTATTTTGCCAGGAAATGTACATAAGTCCGACTGAAAAGGCATGCACCCTCCTAACCATACTGACGGGCTCCGAATCCAATGGCGATGTCCGTTTTGCTCTGCGAATTCATGGAGAGCTAACCCTAACCCTAAGTGGAATTTTCCCCAATGGGATTTTCCCATGTATTTTGCCAGGAAATGTACATAAGTCCGACTGAAAAGGCATGCACCCTCCTAACCATACTGACGGGCTCTGAATCCAATGGCGATGCCCGTTTTGCTCTGCGAATTCATGGAGAGCTAACCCTAACCCTAAGTGGAATTTTCCCCAATGGGATTTTCCCATGTATTTTGCCAGGAAATGTACATGAGTCCGACTGAAAAGGCATGCACCCTCCTAACCATACTGACGGGCTCCGAATCCAATGGCAATGTCCGTTTTGCTCTGCGAATTCATGGAGAGCTAACCCTAACCCTAAGTGGAATTTTCCCCAATGGGATTTTCCCATGTATTTTGCCAGGAAATGTACATAAGTCCGACTGAAAAGGCATGCACCCTCCTAACCATACTGACGGGCTCCGAATCAAATGGCGATGTCCGTTTTGCTCTGCGAATTCATGGAGAGCTAACCCTAACCCTAAGTGGAATTTTCCCCAATGGGATTTTCCCATGTATTTTGCCAGGAAATGTACATAAGTCCGATTGAAAAGGCATGCACCCTCCTAACCATACTGACGGGCTCCGAATCCAATGGCGATGTCCGTTTTGCTCTGCGAATTCATGGAGAGCTAACCCTAACCCTAAGTGGAATTTTGCCCAATGGGATTTTCCCATGTATTTTGCCAGGAAATGTACATAAGTCCGACTGAAAAGGCATGCACCCTCCTAACCATACTGACGGGCTCCGAATCCAATGGCGATGCCCGTTTTGCTCTGCGAATTCATGGAGAGCTAACCCTAACCCTACGTGGAATTTTCCCCAATGGGATTTTCCCATGTATTTTGCCAGGAAATGTACATAAGTCCGACTGAAAAGGCATGCACCCTCCTAACCATACTGACGGGCTCCGAATCCAATGGCAATGTCCGTTTTGCTCTGCGAATTCATGGAGAGCTAACCCTAACCCTACGTGGAATTTTCCCCAATAGGATTTCCCAATGTATTTTGCCAGGAAATGTACATAAGTCCGACTGAAAAGGCATGCACCCTCCTAACCATACTGACGGGCTCCGAATCCAATGGCGATGTCCGTTTTGCTCTGCGAATTCATGGAGAGCTAACCCTAACCCTAAGTGGAATTTTCCCCAATGGGATTTTCCCATGTATTTTGCCAGGAAATGTACATAAGTCCGACTGAAAAGGCATGCACCCTCCTAACCATACTGACGGGCTCTGAATCCAATGGCGATGCCCGTTTTGCTCTGCGAATTCATGGAGAGCTAACCCTAACCCTAAGTGGAATTTTCCCCAATGGGATTTTCCCATGTATTTTGCCAGGAAATGTACATGAGTCCGACTGAAAAGGCATGCACCCTCCTAACCATACTGACGGGCTCCGAATCCAATGGCAATGTCCGTTTTGCTCTGCGAATTCATGGAGAGCTAACCCTAACCCTAAGTGGAATTTTCCCCAATGGGATTTTCCCATGTATTTTGCCAGGAAATGTACATAAGTCCGACTGAAAAGGCATGCACCCTCCTAACCATACTGACGGGCTCCGAATCAAATGGCGATGTCCGTTTTGCTCTGCGAATTCATGGAGAGCTAACCCTAACCCTAAGTGGAATTTTCCCCAATGGGATTTTCCCATGTATTTTGCCAGGAAATGTACATAAGTCCGACTGAAAAGGCATGCACCCTCCTAACCATACTGACAGGCTCTGAATCCAATGGCGATGTCCGTTCTGCTCTGCGAATTCATGGAGAGCTAACCCTAACCCTAAGTGGAATTTTGCCCAATGGGATTTTCCCATGTATTTTGCCAGGAAATGTACATAAGTCCGACTGAAAAGGCATGCACCCTCCTAACCATACTGACGGGCTCCGAATCCAATGGCAATGTCCGTTTTGCTCTGCGAATTCATGGAGAGCTAACCCTAACCCTACGTGGAATTTTCCCCAATAGGATTTCCCCATGTATTTTGCCAGGAAATGTACATAAGTCCGACTGAAAAGGCATGCACCCTCCTAACCATACTGACGGGCTCCGAATCCAATGGCAATGTCCGTTTTGCTCTGCGAATTCATGGAGAGCTAACCCTAACCCTACGTGGAATTTTCCCCAATGGGATTTTCCCATGTATTTTGCCAGGAAATGTACATAAGTCCGACTGAAAAGGCATGCACCCTCCTAACCATACTGACGGGCTCCGAATCCAATGGCAATGTCCGTTTTGCTCTGCAAATTCATGGAGAGCTAACCCTAACCCTACGTGGAATTTTCCCCAATGGGATTTTCCCATGTATTTTGCCAGGAAATGTACATAAGTCCGACTGAAAAGGCATGCACCCTCCTAACCATACTGACGGGCTCTGAATCCAATGGCGATGTCCGTTTTGCTCTGCGAATTCATGGAGAGCTAACCCTAAGCCTAAGTGGAATTTTCCCCAATGGGATTTTCCCATGTATTTTGCCAGGAAATGTACATAAGTCTGACTGAAAAGGCATGCACCCTCCTAACCATACTGATGGGCTCCGAATCCAATGGCGATGCCCGTTTTGCTCTGCGAATTCATGGAGAGCTAACCCTAACCCTAAGTGGAATTTTCCCCAATGGGATTTTCCCATGTATTTTGCCAGGAAATGTACATAAGTCCGACTGAAAAGGCATGCACCCTCCTAACCATACTGACGGGCTCCGAATCCAATGGCAATGTCCGTTTTGCTCTGCGAATTCATGGAGAGCTAACCCTAACCCTAAGTGGAATTTTCCCCAATGGGATTTTCCCATGTATTTTGCCAGGAAATGTACATAAGTCCGACTGAAAAGGCATGCACCCTCCTAACCATACTGACGGGCTCCGAATCCAATGGCGATGTCCGTTTTGCTCTGCGAATTCATGGAGAGCTAACCCTAACCCTAAGTGGAATTTTGCCCAATGGGATTTTCCCATGTATTTTGCCAGGAAATGTACATAAGTCCGACTGAAAAGGCATGCACCCTCCTAACCATACTGACGGGCTCCGAATCCAATGGCGATGCCCGTTTTGCTCTGCGAATTCATGGAGAGCTAACCCTAACCCTACGTGGAATTTTCCCCAATGGGATTTTCCCATGTATTTTGCCAGGAAATGTACATAAGTCCGACTGAAAAGGCATGCACCCTCCTAACCATACTGACGGGCTCCGAATCCCATGGCAATGTCCGTTTTGCTCTGCGAATTCATGGAGAGCTAACCCTAACCCTACGTGGAATTTTCCCCAATAGGATTTCCCCATGTATTTTGCCAGGAAATGTACATAAGTCCGACTGAAAAGGCATGCACCCTCCTAACCATACTGACGGGCTCCGAATCCAATGGCGATGTCCGTTTTGCTCTGCGAATTCATGGAGAGCTAACCCTAACCCTAAGTGGAATTTTCCCCAATGGGATTTTCCCATGTATTTTGCCAGGAAATGTACATAAGTCCGACTGAAAAGGCATGCACCCTCCTAACCATACTGACGGGCTCTGAATCCAATGGCGATGCCCGTTTTGCTCTGCGAATTCATGGAGAGCTAACCCTAACCCTAAGTGGAATTTTCCCCAATGGGATTTTCCCATGTATTTTGCCAGGAAATGTACATGAGTCCGACTGAAAAGGCATGCACCCTCCTAACCATACTGACGGGCTCCGAATCCAATGGCAATGTCCGTTTTGCTCTGCGAATTCATGGAGAGCTAACCCTAACCCTAAGTGGAATTTTCCCCAATGGGATTTTCCCATGTATTTTGCCAGGAAATGTACATAAGTCCGACTGAAAAGGCATGCACCCTCCTAACCATACTGACGGGCTCCGAATCCAATGGCGATGTCCGTTTTGCTCTGCGAATTCATGGAGAGCTAACCCTAACCCTAAGTGGAATTTTGCCCAATGGGATTTTCCCATGTATTTTGCCAGGAAATGTACATAAGTCCGACTGAAAAGGCATGCACCCTCCTAACCATACTGACGGGCTCCGAATCCAATGGCAATGTCCGTTTTGCTCTGCGAATTCATGGAGAGCTAACCCTAACCCTACGTGGAATTTTCCCCAATGGGATTTTCCCATGTATTTTGCCAGGAAATGTACATAAGTCCGACTGAAAAGGCATGCACCCTCCTAACCATACTGACGGGCTCTGAATCCAATGGCGATGTCCGTTTTGCTCTGCGAATTCATGGAGAGCTAACCCTAAGCCTAAGTGGAATTTTCCCCAATGGGATTTTCCCATGTATTTTGCCAGGAAATGTACATAAGTCCGACTGAAAAGGCATGCACCCTCCTAACCATACTGATGGGCTCCGAATCCAATGGCGATGCCCGTTTTGCTCTGCGAAATCATGGAGAGCTAACCCTAACCCTAAGTGGAATTTTACCCAATGGGATTTTCCCATGTATTTTGCCAGGAAATGTACATAAGTCCGACTGAAAAGGCATGCACCCTCCTAACCATACTGACGGGCTCCGAATCCAATGGCGATGTCCGTTCTGCTCTGCGAATTCATGGAGAGCTAACCCTAACCCTAAGTGGAATTTTGCCCAATGGGATTTTCCCATGTATTTTGCCAGGAAATGTACATAAGTCCGACTGAAAAGGCATGCACCCTCCTAACCATACTGACGGGCTCTGAATCCAATGGCGATGTCCGTTTTGCTCTGCGAATTCATGGAGAGCTAACCCTAAGCCTAAGTGGAATTTTCCCCAATGGGATTTTCCCATGTATTTTGCCAGGAAATGTACATAAGTCCGACTGAAAAGGCATGCACCCTCCTAACCATACTGATGGGCTCCGAATCCAATGGCGATGCCCGTTTTGCTCTGCGAAATCATGGAGAGCTAACCCTAACCCTAAGTGGAATTTTACCCAATGGGATTTTCCCATGTATTTTGCCAGGAAATGTACATAAGTCCGACTGAAAAGGCATGCACCCTCCTAACCATACTGACGGGCTCCGAATCCAATGGCGATGTCCGTTTTGCTCTGCGAATTCATGGAGAGCTAACCCTAACCCTAAGTGGAATTTTCCCCAATGGGATTTTCCCATGTATTTTGCCAGGAAATGTACATAAGTCCGACTGAAAAGGCATGCACCCTCCTAACCATACTGACGGGCTCCGAATCCAATGGCAATGTCCCTTTTGCTCTGCGAATTCATGGAGAGCTAACCCTAACCCTAAGTGGAATTTTCCCCAATGGGATTTTCCCATGTATTTTGCCAGGAAATGTACATAAGTCCGACTGAAAAGGCATGCACCCTCCTAACCATACTGACGGGCTCCGAATCCAATGGCGATGTCCGTTTTGCTCTGCGAATTCATGGAGAGCTAACCCTAACCGTAAGTGGAATTTTCCCCAATGGGATTTTCCCATGTATTTTGCCAGGAAATGTACATAAGTCCGACTGAAAAGGCATGCACCCTCCTAACCATACTGACGGGCTCCGAATCCAATGGCAATGTCCCTTTTGCTCTGCGAATTCATGGAGAGCTAACCCTAACCCTAAGTGGAATTTTCCCCAATGGGATTTTCCCATGTATTTTGCCAGGAAATGTACATAAGTCCGACTGAAAAGGCATGCACCCTCCTAACCATACTGAAGGGCTCCGATTCCAATGGCGATGTCCATTTTGCTCTGCGAATTCATGGAGAGCTAACCCTAACCCTAAGTGGAATTTTCCCCAATGGGATTTTCCCATGTATTTTGCCAGGAAATGTACATAAGTCCGACTGAAAAGGCATGCACCCTCCTAACCATACTGACGGGCTCCGAATCCAATGGCGATGTCCACTTTGCTCTGCGAATTCATGGAGAGCTAACCCTAACCCTAAGTGGAATTTTCCCCAATGGGATTTTCCCATGTATTTTGCCAGGAAATGTACATAAGTCCGACTGAAAAGGCATGCACCCTCCTAACCATACTGACGGGCTCCGAATCCAATGGCAATGTCCGTTTTGCTCTGCGAATTCATGGAGAGCTAACCCTAACCCTAAGTGGAATTTTCCCCAATGGGATTTTCCCATGTATTTTGCCAGGAAATGTACATAAGTCCGACTGAAAAGGCATGCACCCTCCTAACCATACTGACGGGCTCCGAATCCAATGGCGATGTCCACTTTGCTCTGCGAATTCATGGAGAGCTAACCCTAACCCTAAGTGGAATTTTCCCCAATGGGATTTTCCCATGTATTTTGCCAGGAAATGTACATAAGTCCGACTGAAAAGGCATGCACCCTCCTAACCATACTGACGGGCTCCGAATCCAATGGCGATGTCCGTTTTGCTCTGCGAATTCATGGAGAGCTAACCCTAACCCTAAGTGGAATTTTCCCCATTGGGTTTTCCCATGTATTTTGCCAGGAAATGTACATAAGTCCGACTGAAAAGGCATGCACCCTCCTAACCATACTGACGGGCTCTGAATCCAATGGCGATGTCCACTTGGCTCTGCGAATTCATGGAGAGCTAACCCTAACCCTAAGTGGAATTTTCCCCAATGGGATTTTCCCATGTATTTTGCCAGGAAATGTACGTAAGTCCAACTGAAAAGGCATGCACCCTCCTAACCATACTGACGGGCTCCGAATCCAATGGCAATGTCCGTTTTGCTCTGCGAATTCATGGAGAGCTAACCCTAACCCTACGTGGAATTTTCCCCAATAGGATTTCCCCATGTATTTTGCCAGGAAATGTACATAAGTCCGACTGAAAAGGCATGCACCCTCCTAACCATACTGATGGGCTCCGAATCCAATGGCAATGTCCGTTTTGCTCTGCGAATTCATGGAGAGCTAACCCTAACCCTAAGTGGAATTTTCCCCAATGGGATTTCCCCATGTATTTTGCCAGGAAATGTACATAAGTCCGACTGAAAAGGCATGTACCCTCCTAACCATACTGACGGGCTCCGAATCCAATGGCGATGTCCACTTTGCTCTGCGAATTCATGGAGAGCTAACCCTAACCCTAAGTGGAATTTTCCCCAATGGGATTTTCCCATGTATTTTGCCGGGAAATGTACATAAGTCCGACTGAAAAGGCATGGACCCTCCTAACCATACTGACGGGCTCCGAATCCAATGGCGATGTCCGTTTTGCTCTGCAAATTCATGGAGAGCTAACCCTAACCCTACGTGGAATTTTCCCCAATGGGATTTTCCCATGTATTTTGCCAGGAAATGTACATAAGTCCGACTGAAAAGGCATGTACCCTCCTAACCATACTGACGGGCTCCGAATCCAATGACAATGTCCATTTTGCTGTGCGAATTCATGGAGAGCTAACCCTAACCCTAAGTGGAATTTTCCCCAATAGGATTTCCCCATGTATTTTGCCAGGAAATGTACATAAGTCCGACTGAAAAGGCATGCACCCTCCTAACCATACTGACGGGCTCCGAATCCAATGGCAATGTCCACTTTGCTCTGCGAATTCATGGAGAGCTAACCCTAACCCTAAGTGGAATTTTCCCCAATGGGATTTTCCCATGTATTTTGCCAGGAAATGTACATAAGTCCGACTGAAAAGGCATGCACCCTCCTAACCATACTGACGGGCTCCGAATCCAATGGCAATGTCCGTTTTGCTCTGCGAATTCATGGAGAGCTAACCCTAACCCTAAGTGGAATTTTCCCCAATGGGATTTTCCCATGTATTTTGCCAGGAAATGTACATAAGTCAGACTGAAAAGGCATGCACCCTCCTAACCATACTGACGGGCTCCGAATCCAATGGCAATGTCCGTTTTGCTCTGCGAATTCATGGAGAGCTAACCCTAACCCTAAGTGGAATTTTCCCCAATGGGATTTTCCCATGTATTTTGCCAGGAAATGTACATAAGTCCGACTGAAAAGGCATGCACCCTCCTAACCATACTGACGGGCTCCGAATCCAATGGCGATGTCCGTTTTGCTCTGCGAATTCATGGAGAGCTAACCCTAACCCTAAGTGGAATTTTGCCCAATGGGATTTTCCCATGTATTTTGCCAGGAAATGTACATAAGTCCGACTGAAAAGGCATGCACCCTCCTAACCATACTGACGGGCTCCGAATCCAATGGCGATGTCCGTTTTGCTCTGCGAATTCATGGAGAGCTAACCCTAACCCTAAGTGGAATTTTCCCCAATGGGATTTTCCCATGTATTTTGCCAGGAAATGTACATAAGTCCGACTGAAAAGGCATGCACCCTCCTAACCATACTGACGGGCTCCGAATCCAATGGCGATGTCCGTTTTGCTCTGCGAATTCATGGAGAGCTAACCCTAACCCTAAGTGGAATTTTCCCCAATGGGATTTTCCCATGTATTTTGCCAGGAAATGTACATAAGTCCGACTGAAAAGGCATGCACCCTCCTAACCATACTGACGGGCTCCGAATCCAATGGCGATGTCCGTTTTGCTCTGCGAATTCATGGAGAGCTAACCCTAACCCTACGTGGAATTTTCCCCAATAGGATTTCCCCATGTATTTTGCCAGGAAATGTACATAAGTCCGACTGAAAAGACATGCACCCTCCTAACCATGCTGACGGGCTCCGAATCCAATGGCGATGTCCGTTTTGCTCTGCGAATTCATGGAGAGCTAACCCTAACCCTACGTGGAATTTTCACCAATCGGATTTCCCCATGTATTTTGCCAGGAAATGTACATAAGTCCGACTGAAAAGGCATGCACCCTCCTAACCATACTGACGGGCTCCGAATCCAATGGCAATGTACGTTTTGCTCTGCGAATTCATGGAGAGCTAACCCTAACCCTAAGTGGAATTTTCCCCAATGGGATTTTCCCATGTATTTTGCCAGAAAATTTACATAAGTCCGACTGAAAAGGCATGCACCCTCCTAACCATACTGACGGGCTCCGAATCCAATGGCGATGTCCGTTTTGCTCTGCGAATTCATGGAGAGCTAACCCTAACCCTACGTGGAATTTTCCCCAATAGGATTTCCCCATGTATTTTGCCAGGAAATGTACATAAGTCCGACTGAAAAGACATGCACCCTCCTAACCATGCTGACGGGCTCCGAATCCAATGGCGATGTCCGTTTTGCTCTGCGAATTCATGGAGAGCTAACCCTAACCCTACGTGGAATTTTCACCAATAGGATTTCCCCATGTATTTTGCCAGGAAATGTACATAAGTCCGACTGAAAAGGCATGCACCCTCCTAACCATACTGACGGGCTCCGAATCCAATGGCAATGTACGTTTTGCTCTGCGAATTCATGGAAAGCTAACCCTAACCCTAAGTGGAATTTTCCCCAATGGGATTTTCCCATGTATTTTGCCAGGAAATGTACATAAGTCCGACTGAAAAGGCATGCACCCTCCTAACCATACTGACGGGCTCCGAATCCAATGGCGATCTCCGTTTTGCTCTGCGAATTCATGGAGAGCTAACCCTAACCCTAAGTGGAATTTTCCCCAATGGGATTTTCCCATGTATTTTGCCAGGAAATGTACATAAGTCCGACTGAAAAGGCATGCACCCTCCTAACCATACTGACGGGCTCCGAATCCAATGGCAATGTCCGTTTTGCTCTGCGAATTCATGGAGAGCTAACCCTAACCCTAAGTGGAATTTTCCCCAATGGGATTTTCCCATGTATTTTGCCAGGAAATGTACATAAGTCCAACTGAAAAGGCATGCACCCTCCTAACCATACTGACGGGCTCCGAATCCAATGGCAATGTCCGTTTTGCTCTGCGAATTCATGGAGAGCTAACCCTAACCCTAAGTGGAATTTTCCCCAATGGGATTTTCCCATGTATTTTGCCAGGAAATGTACATAAGTCCGACTGAAAAGGCATGCACCCTCCTAACCATACTGACGGGCTCCGAATCCAATGGCGATGTCCGTTTTGCTCTGCGAATTCATGGAGAGCTAACCCTAACCCTAAGTGGAATTTTCCCCAATGGGATTTTCCCATGTATTTTGCCAGGAAATGTACATAAGTCCGACTGAAAAGGCATGCACCCTCCTAACCATACTGACGGGCTCCGAATCCAATGGCGATGTCCGTTTTGCTCTGCGAATTCATGGAGAGCTAACCCTAACCCTAAGTGGAATTTTCCCCAATGGGATTTTCCCATGTATTTTGCCAGGAAATGTACATAAGTCCGACTGAAAAGGCATGCACCCTCCTAACCATACTGAAGGGCTCCGAATCCAATGGCGATGTCCATTTTGCTCTGCGAATTCATGGAGAGCTAACCCTAACCCTAAGTGGAATTTTCCCCAATGGGATTTTCCCATGTATTTTGCCAGGAAATGTACATAAGTCCGACTGAAAAGGCATGCACCCTCCTAACCATACTGACGGGCTCCGAATCCAATGGCGATGTCCGTTTTGCTCTGCGAATTCATGGAGAGCTAACCCTAACCCTAAGTGGAATTTTCCCCAATGGGATTTTCCCATGTATTTTGCCAGGAAATGTACATAAGTCCGACTGAAAAGGCATGCACCCTCCTAACCATACTGACGGGCTCCGAATCCAATGGCGATGTTCACTTGGCTCTGCGAATTCATGGAGAGCTAACCCTAACCCTAAGTGGAATTTTCCCCAATGGGATTTTCCCATGTATTTTGCCAGGAAATGTACGTAAGTCCAACTGAAAAGGCATGCACCCTCCTAACCATACTGACGGGCTCCGAATCCAATGGCAATGTCCGTTTTGCTGTGCGAATTCATGGAGAGCTAACCCTAACCCTAAGTGGAATTTTCCCCAATAGGATTTCCCCATGTATTTTGCCAGGAAATGTACATAAGTCCGACTGAAAAGGCATGCACCCTCCTAACCATACTGACGGGCTCCGAATCCAATGGCGATGTCCACTTTGCTCTGCGAATTCATGGAGAGCTAACCCTAACCCTAAGTGGAATTTTCCCCAATGGGATTTTCCCATGTATTTTGCCAGGAAATGTACATAAGTCCGACTGAAAAGGCATGCACCCTCCTAACCATACTGACGGGCTCCGAATCCAATGGCAATGTCCGTTTTGCTCTGCGAATTCATGGAGAGCTAACCCTAACCCTAAGTGGAATTTTCCCCAATGGGATTTTCCCATGTATTTTGCCAGGAAATGTACATAAGTCCGACTGAAAAGGCATGCACCCTCCTAACCATACTGACGGGCTCCGAATCCAATGGCAATGTCCGTTTTGCTCTGCGAATTCATGGAGAGCTAACCCTAACCCTAAGTGGAATTTTCCCCAATGGGATTTTCCCGTGTATTTTGCCAGGAAATGTACATAAGTCCGACTGAAAAGGCATGCACCCTCCTAACCATACTGACGGGCTCCGAATCCAATGGCGATGTCCGTTTTGCTCTGCGAATTCATGGAGAGCTAACCCTAACCCTAAGTGGAATTTTCCCCAATGGGATTTTCCCATGTATTTTGCCAGGAAATGTACATAAGTCCGACTGAAAAGGCATGCACCCTCCTAACCATACTGACGGGCTCCGAATCCAATGGCGATGTCCGTTTTGCTCTGCGAATTCATGGAGAGCTAACCCTAACCCTAAGTGGAATTTTCCCCAATGGGATTTTCCCATGTATTTTGCCAGGAAATGTACATAAGTCCGACTGAAAAGGCATGCACCCTCCTAACCATACTGACGGGCTCCGAATCCAATGGCGATGTCCGTTTTGCTCTGCGAATTCATGGAGAGCTAACCCTAACCCTACGTGGAATTTTCCCCAATAGGATTTCCCCATGTATTTTGCCAGGAAATGTACATAAGTCCGACTGAAAAGACATGCACCCTCCTAACCATGCTGACGGGCTCCGAATCCAATGGCGATGTCCGTTTTGCTCTGCGAATTCATGGAGAGCTAACCCTAACCCTACGTGGAATTTTCACCAATAGGATTTCCCCATGTATTTTGCCAGGAAATGTACATAAGTCCGACTGAAAAGGCATGCACCCTCCTAACCATACTGACGGGCTCCGAATCCAATGGCAATGTACGTTTTGCTCTGCGAATTCATGGAAAGCTAACCCTAACCCTAAGTGGAATTTTCCCCAATGGGATTTTCCCATGTATTTTGCCAGGAAATGTACATAAGTCCGACTGAAAAGGCATGCACCCTCCTAACCATACTGACGGGCTCCGAATCCAATGGCGATCTCCGTTTTGCTCTGCGAATTCATGGAGAGCTAACCCTAACCCTAAGTGGAATTTTCCCCAATGGGATTTTCCCATGTATTTTGCCAGGAAATGTACATAAGTCCGACTGAAAAGGCATGCACCCTCCTAACCATACTGACGGGCTCCGAATCCAATGGCAATGTACGTTTTGCTCTGCGAATTCATGGAAAGCTAACCCTAACCCTAAGTGGAATTTTCCCCAATGGGATTTTCCCATGTATTTTGCCAGGAAATGTACATAAGTCCGACTGAAAAGGCATGCACCCTCCTAACCATACTGACGGGCTCCGAATCCAATGGCAATGTCCGTTTTGCTCTGCGAATTCATGGAGAGCTAACCCTAACCCTAAGTGGAATTTTCCCCAATGGGATTTTCCCGTGTATTTTGCCAGGAAATGTACATAAGTCCGACTGAAAAGGCATGCACCCTCCTAACCATACTGACGGGCTCCGAATCCAATGGCGATGTCCACTTTGCTCTGCGAATTCATGGAGAGCTAACCCTAACCCTAAGTGGAATTTTCCCCAATGGGATTTTCCCATGTATTTTGCCAGGAAATGTACATAAGTCCGACTGAAAAGGCATGCACCCTCCTAACCATACTGACGGGCTCCGAATCCAATGGCAATGTCCGTTTTGCTCTGCGAATTCATGGAGAGCTAACCCTAACCCTAAGTGGAATTTTCCCCAATGGGATTTTCCCATGTATTTTGCCAGGAAATGTACATAAGTCCGACTGAAAAGGCATGCACCCTCCTAACCATACTGACGGGCTCCGAATCCAATGGCAATGTCCGTTTTGCTCTGCGAATTCATGGAGAGCTAACCCTAACCCTAAGTGGAATTTTCCCCAATGGGATTTTCCCGTGTATTTTGCCAGGAAATGTACATAAGTCCGACTGAAAAGGCATGCACCCTCCTAACCATACTGACGGGCTCCGAATCCAATGGCGATGTCCGTTTTGCTCTGCGAATTCATGGAGAGCTAACCCTAACCCTAAGTGGAATTTTCCCCAATGGGATTTTCCCATGTATTTTGCCAGGAAATGTACATAAGTCCGACTGAAAAGGCATGCACCCTCCTAACCATACTGACGGGCTCCGAATCCAATGGCGATGTCCGTTTTGCTCTGCGAATTCATGGAGAGCTAACCCTAACCCTAAGTGGAATTTTCCCCAATGGGATTTTCCCATGTATTTTGCCAGGAAATGTACATAAGTCCGACTGAAAAGGCATGCACCCTCCTAACCATACTGACGGGCTCCGAATCCAATGGCGATGTCCGTTTTGCTCTGCGAATTCATGGAGAGCTAACCCTAACCCTACGTGGAATTTTCCCCAATAGGATTTCCCCATGTATTTTGCCAGGAAATGTACATAAGTCCGACTGAAAAGACATGCACCCTCCTAACCATGCTGACGGGCTCCGAATCCAATGGCGATATCCGTTTTGCTCTGCGAATTCATGGAGAGCTAACCCTAACCCTACGTGGAATTTTCACCAATAGGATTTCCCCATGTATTTTGCCAGGAAATGTACATAAGTCCGACTGAAAAGGCATGCACCCTCCTAACCATACTGACGGGCTCCGAATCCAATGGCAATGTACGTTTTGCTCTGCGAATTCATGGAAAGCTAACCCTAACCCTAAGTGGAATTTTCCCCAATGGGATTTTCCCATGTATTTTGCCAGGAAATGTACATAAGTCCGACTGAAAAGGCATGCACCCTCCTAACCATACTGACGGGCTCCGAATCCAATGGCGATCTCCGTTTTGCTCTGCGAATTCATGGAGAGCTAACCCTAACCCTAAGTGGAATTTTCCCCAATGGGATTTTCCCATGTATTTTGCCAGGAAATGTACATAAGTCCGACTGAAAAGGCATGCACCCTCCTAACCATACTGACGGGCTCCGAATCCAATGGCAATGTACGTTTTGCTCTGCGAATTCATGGAAAGCTAACCCTAACCCTAAGTGGAATTTTCCCCAATGGGATTTTCCCATGTATTTTGCCAGGAAATGTACATAAGTCCGACTGAAAAGGCATGCACCCTCCTAACCATACTGACGGGCTCCGAATCCAATGGCAATGTCCGTTTTGCTCTGCGAATTCATGGAGAGCTAACCCTAACCCTAAGTGGAATTTTCCCCAATGGGATTTTCCCGTGTATTTTGCCAGGAAATGTACATAAGTCCGACTGAAAAGGCATGCACCCTCCTAACCATACTGACGGGCTCCGAATCCAATGGCGATGTCCGTTTTGCTCTGCGAATTCATGGAGAGCTAACCCTAACCCTAAGTGGAATTTTCCCCAATGGGATTTTCCCATGTATTTTGCCAGGAAATGTACATAAGTCCGACTGAAAAGGCATGCACCCTCCTAACCATACTGACGGGCTCCGAATCCAATGGCGATGTCCGTTTTGCTCTGCGAATTCATGGAGAGCTAACCCTAACCCTAAGTGGAATTTTCCCCAATGGGATTTTCCCATGTATTTTGCCAGGAAATGTACATAAGTCCGACTGAAAAGGCATGCACCCTCCTAACCATACTGACGGGCTCCGAATCCAATGGCGATGTCCGTTTTGCTCTGCGAATTCATGGAGAGCTAACCCTAACCCTACGTGGAATTTTCCCCAATAGGATTTCCCCATGTATTTTGCCAGGAAATGTACATAAGTCCGACTGAAAAGACATGCACCCTCCTAACCATGCTGACGGGCTCCGAATCCAATGGCGATGTCCGTTTTGCTCTGCGAATTCATGGAGAGCTAACCCTAACCCTACGTGGAATTTTCACCAATAGGATTTCCCCATGTATTTTGCCAGGAAATGTACATAAGTCCGACTGAAAAGGCATGCACCCTCCTAACCATACTGACGGGCTCCGAATCCAATGGCAATGTACGTTTTGCTCTGCGAATTCATGGAAAGCTAACCCTAACCCTAAGTGGAATTTTCCCCAATGGGATTTTCCCATGTATTTTGCCAGGAAATGTACATAAGTCCGACTGAAAAGGCATGCACCCTCCTAACCATACTGACGGGCTCCGAATCCAATGGCGATCTCCGTTTTGCTCTGCGAATTCATGGAGAGCTAACCCTAACCCTAAGTGGAATTTTCCCCAATGGGATTTTCCCATGTATTTTGCCAGGAAATGTACATAAGTCCGACTGAAAAGGCATGCACCCTCCTAACCATACTGACGGGCTCCGAATCCAATGGCAATGTACGTTTTGCTCTGCGAATTCATGGAAAGCTAACCCTAACCCTAAGTGGAATTTTCCCCAATGGGATTTTCCCATGTATTTTGCCAGGAAATGTACATAAGTCCGACTGAAAAGGCATGCACCCTCCTAACCATACTGACGGGCTCCAAATCCAATGGCAATGTCCGTTTTGCTCTGCGAATATATGGAGAGCTAACCCTAACCCTACGTGGAATTTTCCCCAATAGGATTAGCCCATGTATTTTGCAAGGAAATGTACATAAGTCCGACTGAAAAGGCATGCACCCTCCTAACCATACTGACGGGCTCCGAATCCAATGGCAATGTCCGTTTTGCTGTGCGAATTCATGGAGAGCTAACCCTAACCCTACGTGGAATTTTCCCCAATAGGATTAGCCCATGTATTTTGCAAGGAAATGTACATAAGTCCAACTGAAAAGGCATGCACCCTCCTAACCATACTGACGGGCTCCGAATCCAATGGCAATGTCCGTTTTGCTGTGCGAATTCATGGAGAGCTAACCCTAACCCTAAGTGGAATTTTCCCCAATAGGATTTCCCCATGTATTTTGCCAGGAAATGTACATAAGTCCGACTGAAAAGGCATGCACCCTCCTAACCATACTGACGGGCTCCGAATCCAATGGCGATGTCCAATTTGCTCTGCGAATTCATGGAGAGCTAACCCTAACCCTAAGTGGAATTTTCCCCAATGGGATTTTCCCATGTATTTTGCCAGGAAATGTACATAAGTCCGACTGAAAAGGCATGCACCCTCCTAACCATACTGACGGGCTCCGAATCCAATGGCAATGTCCGTTTTGCTCTGCGAATTCATGGAGAGCTAACCCTAACCCTAAGTGGAATTTTCCCCAATGGGATTTTCCCATGTATTTTGCCAGGAAATGTACATAAGTCCGACTGAAAAGGCATGCACCCTCCTAACCATACTGACGGGCTCCGAATCCAATGGCAATGTCCGTTTTGCTCTGCGAATTCATGGAGAGCTAACCCTAACCCTAAGTGGAATTTTCCCCAATGGGATTTTCCCATGTATTTTGCCAGGAAATGTACATAAGTCCGACTGAAAAGGCATGCACCCTCCTAACCATACTGACGGGCTCCGAATCCAATGGCGATGTCCGTTTTGCTCTGCGAATTCATGGAGAGCTAACCCTAACCCTACGTGGAATTTTCCCCAATAGGATTTCCCCATGTATTTTGCCAGGAAATGTACATAAGTCCGACTGAAAAGACATGCACCCTCCTAACCATGCTGACGGGCTCCGAATCCAATGGCGATGTCCGTTTTGCTCTGCGAATTCATGGAGAGCTAACCCTAACCCTACGTGGAATTTTCACCAATAGGATTTCCCCATGTATTTTGCCAGGAAATGTACATAAGTCCGACTGAAAAGGCATGCACCCTCCTAACCATACTGACGGGCTCCGAATCCAATGGCAATGTACGTTTTGCTCTGCGAATTCATGGAAAGCTAACCCTAACCCTAAGTGGAATTTTCCCCAATGGGATTTTCCCATGTATTTTGCCAGGAAATGTACATAAGTCCGACTGAAAAGGCATGCACCCTCTTAACCATACTGACGGGCTCCGAATCCAATGGCGATCTCCGTTTTGCTCTGCGAATTCATGGAGAGCTAACCCTAACCCTAAGTGGAATTTTCCCCAATGGGATTTTCCCATGTATTTTGCCAGGAAATGTACATAAGTCCGACTGAAAAGGCATGCACCCTCCTAACCATACTGACGGGATCCGAATCCAATGGCAATGTACGTTTTGCTCTGCGAATTCATGGAAAGCTAACCCTAACCCTAAGTGGAATTTTCCCCAATGGGATTTTCCCATGTATTTTGCCAGGAAATGTACATAAGTGCGACTGAAAAGGCATGCACCCTCCTAACCATACTGACGGGCTCCAAATCCAATGGCAATGTCCGTTTTGCTCTGCGAATATATGGAGAGCTAACCCTAACCCTACGTGGAATTTTCCCCAATAGGATTAGCCCATGTATTTTGCAAGGAAATGTACATAAGTCCGAATGAAAAGGCATGCACCCTCCTAACCATACTGACGGGCTCCGAATCCAATGGCAATGTCCGTTTTGCTCTGCGAATTCATGGAGAGCTAACCCTAACCCTAAGTGGAATTTTCCCCAATGGGATTTTCCCATGTATTTTGCCATGAAATGTACATAAGTCCGACTGAAAAGGCATGCACCCTCCTAATCATACTGACGGGCTCCGAATCCAATGGCAATGTCCGTTTTGCTCTGCGAATTCATGGAGAGCTAACCCTAACCCTAAGTGGAATTTTCCCCAATGGGATTTCCCCATGTATTTTGCCAGGAAATGTACATAAGTCCGACTGAAAAAGCATGCACCCTCCTAACCATACTGACGGGCTCCGAATCCAATGGCAATGTCCGTTTTGCTCTGCGAATTCATGGAGAGCTAACCCTAACCCTAAGTGGAATTTTCCCCAATGGGATTTTCCCATGTATTTTGCCAGGAAATGTACATAAGTCCGACTGAAAAGGCATGCACCCACCTAACCATACTGACGGGCTCCGAATCCAATGGCGATGTCCGTTTTGCTCTGCGAATTCATGGAGAGCTAACCCTAACCCTACGTGGAATTTTCCCCAATAGGATTTCCCCATGTATTTTGCCAGGAAATGTACATAAGTCCGACTGAAAAGACATGCACCCTCCTAACCATACTGACGGGCTCCGAATCCAATGGCAATGTCCGTTTTGCTCTGCGAATTCATGGAGAGCTAACCCTAACCCTACGTGGAATTTTCACCAATAGGATTTCCCCATGTATTTTGCCAGGAAATGTACATAAGTCCGACTGAAAAGGCATGCACCCTCCTAACCATACTGACGGGCTCCGAATCCAATGGCAATGTCCGTTTTGCTCTGCGAATTCATGGAGAGCTAACCCTAACCCTAAGTGGAATTTTCCTCAATGGGATTTCCCCATGTATTTTGCCAGGAAATGTACATAAGTCCGACTGAAAAGGCATGCACCCTCCTAACCATACTGACGGGCTCCAAATCCATTGGCGATGTCCGTTTTGCTCTGCGAATTCATCGAGAGCTAACCCTAACCCTACGTGGAATTTTCCCCAATGGGATTTTCCCATGTATTTTGCCAGGAAATGTACATAAGTCCGACTGAAAAGGCATGCACCCTCCTAACCATACTGACGGGCTCCGAATCCAATGGCAATGTCCGTTTTGCTCTGCGAATTCATGGAGAGCTAACCCTAACCCTAAGTGGAATTTTCCTCAATGGGATTTCCCCATGTATTTTGCCAGGAAATGTACATAAGTCCGACTGAAAAGGCATGCACCCTCCTAACCATACTGACGGGCTCCGAATCCAATGGCGATGTCCACTTTGCTCTGCGAATTCATGGAGAGCTAACCCTAACCCTAAGTGGAATTTTCCCCAATGGGATTTTCCCATGTATTTTGCCAGGAAACGTACATAAGTCCGACTGAAAAGGCATGCACCCTCCTAACCATACTGACGGGCTCCAAATCCATTGGCGATGTCCGTTTTGCTCTGCGAATTCATCGAGAGCTAACCCTAACCCTACGTGGAATTTTTCCCAATGGGATTTTCCCATGTATTTTGCCAGGAAATGTACATAAGTCCGACTGAAAAGGCATGTACCCTCCTAACCATACTGACGGGCTCCGAATCCAATGACAATGTCCATTTTGCTGTGCGAATTCATGGAGAGCTAACCCTAACCCTAAGTGGAATTTTCCCCAATGGGATTTCCCCATGTATTTTGCCAGGAAATGTACATAAGTCCGACTGAAAAGGCATGCACCCTCCTAACCATACTGACGGGCTCTGAATCCAATGGCGATGTCCGTTTTGCTCTGCGAATTCATGGAGAGCTAACCCTAACCCTAAGTGGAATTTTCCCCAATGGGATTTCCCCATGTATTTTGCCAGGAAATGTACATAAGTCCGACTGAAAAGGCATGCACCCTCCTAACCATACTGACGGGCTCCAAATCCATTGGCGATGTCCGTTTTGCTCTGCGAATTCATCGAGAGCTAACCCTAACCCTACGTGGAATTTTCCCCAATGGGATTTTCCCATGTATTTTGCCAGGAAATGTACATAAGTCCGACTGAAAAGGCATGTACCCTCCTAACCATACTGACGGGCTCCGAATCCAATGACAATGTCCATTTTGCTGTGCGAATTCATGGAGAGCTAACCCTAACCCTAAGTGGAATTTTCCCCAATGGGATTTCCCCATGTATTTTGCCAGGAAATGTACATAAGTCCGACTGAAAAGGCATGCACCCTCCTAACCATACTGACGGGCTCTGAATCCAATGGCGATGTCCGTTTTGCTCTGCGAATTCATGGAGAGCTAACCCTAACCCTAAGTGGAATTTTCCCCAATGGGATTTTCCCATGTATTTTGCCAGGAAATGTACATAAGTCCGACTGAAAAGGCATGCACCCTCCTAACCATACTGACGGGCTCTGAATCCAATGGCGATGTCCGTTTTGCTCTGCGAATTCATGGAGAGCTAACCCTAACCCTAAGTGGAATTTTCCCCAATGGGATTTTCCCATGTATTTTGCCAGGAAATGTACATAAGTCCGACTGAAAAGGCATGCACCCTCCTAACCATACTGACGGGCTCTGAATCCAATGGCGATGTCCGTTTTGCTCTGCGAATTCATGGAGAGCTAACCCTAAGCCTAAGTGGAATTTTCCCCAATGGGATTTTCCCATGTATTTTGCCAGGAAATGTACATAAGTCCGACTGAAAAGGCATGCACCCTCCTAACCATACTTACTGGCTCCGAATCCAATGGCAATGTCCGTTTTGCTCTGCGAATTCATGGAGAGCTAACCCTAACCCTAAGTGGAATTTTCCCCAATGGGATTTTCCCATGTATTTTGCCAGGAAATGTACATAAGTCCGACTGAAAAGGCATGCACCCTCCTAACCATACTGACGGGCTCCAAATCCATTGGCGATGTCCGTTTTGCTCTGCGAATTCATCGAGAGCTAACCCTAACCCTACGTGGAATTTTCCCCAATGGGATTTTCCCATGTATTTTGCCAGGAAATGTACATAAGTCCCCTCCTAACCATACTGACGGGCTCCGAATCCAATGGCAATGTCCGTTTTAATCTGCGAATTCATGGAGAGCTAACCCTAACCCTAAGTGGAATTTTCCTCATTGGGATTTCCCCATGTATTTTGCCAGGAAATGTACATAAGTCCGACTGAAAAGGCATGCACCCTCCTAACCATACTGACGGGCTCCGAATCCAATGGCGATGTCCACTTTGCTCTGCGAATTCATGGAGAGCTAACCCTAACCCTAAGTGGAATTTTCCCCAATGGGATTTTCCCATGTATTTTGCCAGGAAACGTACATAAGTCCGACTGAAAAGGCATGCACCCTCCTAACCATACTGACGGGCTCCAAATCCATTGGCGATGTGCGTTTTGCTCTGCGAATTCATCGAGAGCTAACCCTAACCCTACGTGGAATTTTCCCCAATGGGATTTTCCCATGTATTTTGCCAGGAAATGTACATAAGTCCGACTGAAAAGGCATGTACCCTCCTAACCATACTGACGGGCTCCGAATCCAATGACAATGTCCATTTTGCTGTGCGAATTCATGGAGAGCTAACCCTAACCCTAAGTGGAATTTTCCCCAATGGGATTTCCCCATGTATTTTGCCAGGAAATGTACATAAGTCCGACTGAAAAGGCATGCACCCTCCTAACCATACTGACGGGCTCTGAATCCAATGGCGATGTCCGTTTTGCTCTGCGAATTCATGGAGAGCTAACCCTAACCCTAAGTGGAATTTTCCCCAATGGGATTTCCCCATGTATTTTGCCAGGAAATGTACATAAGTCCGACTGAAAAGGCATGCACCCTCCTAACCATACTGACGGGCTCCAAATCCATTGGCGATGTCCGTTTTGCTCTGCGAATTCATCGAGAGCTAACCCTAACCCTACGTGGAATTTTCCCCAATGGGATTTTCCCATGTATTTTGCCAGGAAATGTACATAAGTCCGACTGAAAAGGCATGTACCCTCCTAACCATACTGACGGGCTCCGAATCCAATGACAATGTCCATTTTGCTGTGCGAATTCATGGAGAGCTAACCCTAACCCTAAGTGGAATTTTCCCCAATGGGATTTCCCCATGTATTTTGCCAGGAAATGTACACAAGTCCGACTGAAAAGGCATGCACCCTCCTAACCATACTGACGGGCTCTGAATCCAATGGCGATGTCCGTTTTGCTCTGCGAATTCATGGAGAGCTAACCCTAACCCTAAGTGGAATTTTCCCCAATGGGATTTTCCCATGTATTTTGCCAGGAAATGTACATAAGTCCGACTGAAAAGGCATGCACCCTCCTAACCATACTGACGGGCTCTGAATCCAATGGCGATGTCCGTTTTGCTCTGCGAATTCATGGAGAGCTAACCCTAACCCTAAGTGGAATTTTCCCCAATGGGATTTTCCCATGTATTTTGCCAGGAAATGTACATAAGTCCGACTGAAAAGGCATGCACCCTCCTAACCATACTGACGGGCTCTGAATCCAATGGCGATGTCCGTTTTGCTCTGCGAATTCATGGAGAGCTAACCCTAAGCCTAAGTGGAATTTTCCCCAATGGGATTTTCCCATGTATTTTGCCAGGAAATGTACATAAGTCCGACTGAAAAGGCATGCACCCTCCTAACCATACTGATGGGCTCCGAATCCAATGGCGATGCCCGTTTTGCTCTGCGAATTCATGGAGAGCTAACCCTAGCCCTAAGTGGAATTTTCCCCAATGGGATTTTCCCATGTATTTTGCCAGGAAATGTACATAAGTCTGACTGAAAAGGCATGCACCCTCCTAACCATACTTACGGGCTCCGAATTCAATGGCAATGTCCGTTTTGCTCTGCGAATTCATGGAGAGCTAACCCTAACCCTAAGTGGAATTTTCCCCAATGGGATTTTCCCATGTATTTTGCCAGGAAATGTACATAAGTCCGACTGAAAAGGCATGCAGCCTCCTAATCATACTGACGGGCTCCGAATCCAATGGCAATGTCCGTTTTGCTCTGCGAATTCATGGAGAGCTAACCCTAATCCTAAATGGAATTTTCCCCAATGGGATTTTCCCATGTATTTTGCCAGGAAATGTACATAAGTCCGACTGAAAAGGCATGCACCCTCCTAACCATACTGACAGGCTCTGAATCCAATGGCGATGTCCGTTTTGCTCTGCGAATTCATGGAGAGCTAACCCTAAGCCTAAGTGGAATTTTCCCCAATGGGATTTTCCCATGTATTTTGCCAGGAAATGTACATAAGTCCGACTGAAAAGGCATGCACCCTCCTAACAATACTGATGGGCTCCGAATCCAATGGCAATGCCCGTTTTGCTCTGCGAATTCATGGAGAGCTAACCCTAGCCCTAAGTGGAATTTTCCCCAATGGGATTTTCCCATGTATTTTGCCAGGAAATGTACATAAGTCCGACTGAAAAGGCATGCACCCTCCTAACCATACTTACGGGCTCCGAATCCAATGGCAATGTCCGTTTTGCTCTGCGAATTCATGGAGAGCTAACCCTAACCCTAAGTGGAATTTTCCCCAATGGGATTTTCCCATGTATTTTGCCAGGAAATGTACATAAGTCCGACTGAAAAGGCATGCAGCCTCCTAATCATACTGACGGGCTCCGAATCCAATGGCGATGTCCGTTTTGCTCTGCGAATTCATGGAGAGCTAACCCTAATCCTAAGTGGAATTTTCCCCAATGGGATTTTCCCATGTATTTTGCCAGGAAATGTACATAAGTCCGACTGAAAAGGCATGCACCCTCCTAACCATACTGACGGGCTCCGAATCCAATGGCGATGTCCGTTTTGCTCTGCGAATTCATGGAGAGCTAACCCTAACCCTAAGTGGAATTTTCCCCAATGGGATTTTCCCATGTATTTTGCCAGGAAATGTACATAAGTCCGACTGAAAAGGCATGCACCCTCCTAACCATACTGACGGGCTCCGAATCCAATGGCAATGTCCGTTTTGCTCTGCGAATTCATGGAGAGCTAACCCTAACCCTAAGTGGAATTTTCCCCAATGGGATTTTCCCATGTATTTTGCCAGGAAATGTACATAAGTCCGACTGAAAAGGCATGCACCCTCCTAACCATACTGACGGGCTCCGAATCCAATGGCGATGCCCGTTTTGCTCTGCGAATTCATGGAGAGCTAACCCTAACCCTAAGTGGAATTTTCCCCAATGGGATTTTCCCATGTATTTTGCCAGGAAATGTACATAAGTCCGACTGAAAAGGCATGCACCCTCCTAACCATACTGACGGGCTCCGAATCCAATGGCGATGCCCGTTTTGCTCTGCGAATTCATGGAGAGCTAACCCTAACCCTAAGTGGAATTTTCCCCAATGGGATTTTCCCATGTATTTTGCCAGGAAATTTACATAAGTCCGACTGAAAAGGCCTGTACCCTCCTAACCATACTGACGGGCTCCGAATCCAATGGCGATGTCCACTTTGCTCTGCGAATTCATGGAGAGCTAACCCTAACCCTAAGTGGAATTTTCCCCAATGGGATTTTCCCATGTATTTTGCCAGGAAATGTACATAAGTCCGACTGAAAGGCATGCACCCTCCTAACCATACTGACGGGCTCCGAATCCAATGGCGATGTCCGTTTTGCTCTGCGAATTCATGGAGAGCTAACCCTAACCCTAAGTGGAATTTTCCCCAATGGGATTTTCCCATGTATTTTGCCAGGAAACGTACATAAGTCCGACTGAAAAGGCATGCACCCTCCTAACCATACTGACGGGCTCCGAATCCATTGGCGATGTCCGTTTTGCTCTGCGAATTCATGGAGAGCTAACCCTAATCCTAAGTGGAATTTTCCCCAATGGGATTTTCCCATGTATTTTGCCAGGAAATGTACATAAGTCCGACTGAAAAGGCATGTACCCTCCTAACCATACTGACGGGCTCCGAATCCAATGGCGATGTCCATTTTGCTCTGCGAATTCATGGAGAGCTAACCCTAACCCTAAGTGGAATTTTCCCCAATGGGATTTTCCCATGTATTTTGCCAGGAAATGTACATAAGTCCGACTGAAAAGGCATGCACCCTCCTAACCATACTGACGGGCTCCGAATCCAATGGCAATGTCCGTTTTGCTCTGCGAATTCATGGAGAGCTAACCCTAACCCTAAGTGGAATTTTCCCCAATGGGATTTTCCCATGTATTTTGCCAGGAAATGTACATAAGTCCGACTGAAAAGGCATGCACCCTCCTAACCATACTGACGGGCTCCGAATCCAATGGCGATGCCCGTTTTGCTCTGCGAATTCATGGAGAGCTAACCCTAACCCTAAGTGGAATTTTCCCCAATGGGATTTTCCCATGTATTTTGCCAGGAAATGTACATAAGTCCGACTGAAAAGGCATGCACCCTCCTAACCATACTGACGGGCTCCGAATCCAATGGCGATGCCCGTTTTGCTCTGCGAATTCATGGAGAGCTAACCCTAACCCTAAGTGGAATTTTCCCCAATGGGATTTTCCCATGTATTTTGCCAGGAAATGTACATAAGTCCGACTGAAAAGGCCTGTACCCTCCTAACCATACTGACGGGCTCCGAATCCAATGGCGATGTCCACTTTGCTCTGCGAATTCATGGAGAGCTAACCCTAACCCTAAGTGGAATTTTCCCCAATGGGATTTTCCCATGTATTTTGCCAGGAAATGTACATAAGTCCGACTGAAAGGCATGCATCCTCCTAACCATACTGACGGGCTCCGAATCCAATGGCGATGTCCGTTTTGCTCTGCGAATTCATGGAGAGCTAACCCTAACCCTAAGTGGAATTTTCCCCAATGGGATTTTCCCATGTATTTTGCCAGGAAACGTACATAAGTCCGACTGAAAAGGCATGCACCCTCCTAACCATACTGACGGGCTCCGAATCCATTGGCGATGTCCGTTTTGCTCTGCGAATTCATGGAGAGCTAACCCTAACCCTACGTGGAATTTTCCCCAATGGGATTTTCCCATGTATTTTGCCAGGAAATGTACATAAGTCCGACTGAAAAGGCATGTACCCTCCTAACCATACTGACGGGCTCCGAATCCAATGACAATGTCCATTTTGCTGTGCGAATTCATGGAGAGCTAACCCTAACCCTACGTGGAATTTTCCCCAATGGGATTTCCCCATGTATTTTGCCAGGAAATGTACATAAGTCCGACTGAAAAGGCATGCACCCTCCTAACCATACTGATGGGCTCTGAATCCAATGGCGATGTCCGTTTTGCTCTGCGAATTCATGGAGAGCTAACCCTAACCCTAAGTGGAATTTTCCCCAATGGGATTTTCCCATGTATTTTGCCAGGAAATGTACATAACTCCGACTGAAAAGGCATGCACCCTCCTAACCATACTGACGGGCTCTGAATCCAATGGCGATGTCCGTTTTGCTCTGCGAATTCATGGAGAGCTAACCCTAAGCCTAAGTGGAATTTTCCCCAATGGGATTTTCCCATGTATTTTGCCAGGAAATGTACATAAGTCCGACTGAAAAGGCATGCACCCTCCTAACCATACTGATGGGCTCCGAATCCAATGGCGATACCCGTTTTGCTCTGCGAATTCATGGAGAGCTAACCCTAACCCTAAGTGGAATTTTCCCCAATGGGATTTTCCCATGTATTTTGCCAGGAAATGTACATAAGTCCGACTGAAAAGGCATGCACCCTCCTAACCATACTGACGGGCTCCGAATCCAATGGAAATGTCCGTTTTGCTCTGCGAATTCATGGAGAGCTAACCCTAACCCTAAGTGGAATTTTCCCCAATGGGATTTTCCCATGTATTTTGCCAGGAAATGTACATAAGTCCGACTGAAAAGGCATGCACCCTCCTAACCATACTGACGGGCTCCGAATCCAATGGCGATGTCCGTTTTGCTCTGCAAATTCATGGAGAGCTAACCCTAACCCTAAGTGGAATTTTGCCCAATGGGATTTTCCCATGTATTTTGCCAGGAAATGTACATAAGTCCGACTGAAAAGGCATGCACCCTCCTAACCATACTGACGGGCTCCGAATCCAATGGCGATGCCCGTTTTGCTCTGCGAATTCATGGAGAGCTAACCCTAACCCTACGTGGAATTTTCCCCAATGGGATTTTCCCATGTATTTTGCCAGGAAATGTACATAAGTCCGACTGAAAAGGCATGCACCCTCCTAACCATACTGACGGGCTCCGAATCCAATGGCAATGTCCGTTTTGCTCTGCGAATTCATGGAGAGCTAACCCTAACCCTACGTGGAATTTTCCCCAATAGGATTTCCCCATGTATTTTGCCAGGAAATGTACATAAGTCCGACTGAAAAGGCATGCACCCTCCTAACCATACTGACGGGCTCCGAATCCAATGGCAATGTCCGTTTTGCTCTGCGAATTCATGGAGAGCTAACCCTAACCCTACGTGGAATTTTCCCCAATGGGATTTTCCCATGTATTTTGCCAGGAAATGTACATAAGTCCGACTGAAAAGGCATGCACCCTCCTAACCATACTGACGGGCTCTGAATCCAATGGCGATGTCCGTTTTGCTCTGCGAATTCATGGAGAGCTAACCCTAAGCCTAAGTGGAATTTTCCCCAATGGGATTTTCCCATGTATTTTGCCAGGAAATGTACATAAGTCCGACTGAAAAGGCATGCACCCTCCTAACCATACTGACGGGCTCCGAATCCAATGGCGATGTCCGTTTTGCTCTGCCAATTCATGGAGAGCTAACCCTAACCCTAAGTGGAATTTTCCCCAATGGGATTTTCCCATGTATTTTGCCAGGAAATGTACATAAGTCCGACTGAAAAGGCATGCACCCTCCTAACCATACTGACGGGCTCCGAATCCAATGGCGATGCCCGTTTTGCTCTGCGAATTCATGGAGAGCTAACCCTAACCCTAAGTGGAATTTTACCCAATGGGATTTTCCCATGTATTTTGCCAGGAAATGTACATAAGTCCGACTGAAAAGGCATGCACCCTCCTAACCATACTGACGGGCTCCGAATCCAATGGCGATGTCCGTTTTGCTCTGCGAATTCATGGAGAGCTAACCCTAACCCTAAGTGGAATTTTCCCCAATGGGATTTTCCCATGTATTTTGCCAGGAAATGTACATAAGTCCGACTGAAAAGGCATGCACCCTCCTAACCATACTGACAGGCTCCGAATCCAATGGCGATGTCCGTTTTGCTCTGCGAATTCATGGAGAGCTAACCCTAACCCTAAGTGGAATTTTGCCCAATGGGATTTTCCCATGTATTTTGCCAGGAAATGTACATAAGTCCGACTGAAAAGGCATGCACCCTCCTAACCATACTGACGGGCTCCGAATCCAATGGCGATGCCCGTTTTGCTCTGCGAATTCATGGAGAGCTAACCCTAACCCTACGTGGAATTTTCCCCAATGGGATTTTCCCATGTATTTTGCCAGGAAATGTACATAAGTCCGACTGAAAAGGCATGCACCCTCCTAACCATACTGACGGGCTCCGAATCCAATGGCGATGTCCGTTTTGCTCTGCGAATTCATGGAGAGCTAACCCTAACCCTACGTGGAATTTTCCCCAATAGGATTTCCCCATGTATTTTGCCAGGAAATGTACATAAGTCCGACTGAAAAGGCATGCACCCTCCTAACCATACTGACGGGCTCCGAATCCAATGGCAATGTCCGTTTTGCTCTGCGAATTCATGGAGAGCTAACCCTAACCCTACGTGGAATTTTCCCCAATGGGATTTTCCCATGTATTTTGCCAGGAAATGTACATAAGTCCGACTGAAAAGGCATGCACCCTCCTAACCATACTGACGGGCTCCGAATCCAATGGCAATGTCCGTTTTGCTCTGCGAATTCATGGAGAGCTAACCCTAACCCTAAGTGGAATTTTCCCCAATGGGATTTCCCCATGTATTTTGCCAGGAAATGTACATAAGTCCGACTGAAAAGGCATGCACCCTCCTAACCATACTGACGGGCTCTGAATCCAATGGCGATGTCCGTTTTGCTCTGCGAATTCATGGAGAGCTAACCCTAACCCTAAGTGGAATTTTCCCCAATGGGATTTTCCCATGTATTTTGCCAGGAAATGTACATAAGTCCGACTGAAAAGGCATGCACCCTCCTAACCATACTGACGGGCTCTGAATCCAATGGCGATGTCCGTTTTGCTCTGCGAATTCATGGAGAGCTAACCCTAACCCTAAGTGGAATTTTCCCCAATGGGATTTTCCCATGTATTTTGCCAGGAAATGTACATAAGTCCGACTGAAAAGGCATGCACCCTCCTAACCATACTGACGGGCTCTGAATCCAATGGCGATGTCCGTTTTGCTCTGCGAATTCATGGAGAGCTAACCCTAAGCCTAAGTGGAATTTTCCCCAATGGGATTTTCCCATGTATTTTGCCAGGAAATGTACATAAGTCCGACTGAAAAGGCATGCACCCTCCTAACCATACTGATGGGCTCCGAATCCAATGGCGATGCCCGTTTTGCTCTGCGAATTCATGGAGAGCTAACCCTAGCCCTAAGTGGAATTTTCCCCAATGGGATTTTCCCATGTATTTTGCCAGGAAATGTACATAAGTCCGACTGAAAAGGCATGTACCCTCCTAACCATACTGACGGGCTCCGAATCCAATGACAATGTCCATTTTGCTGTGCGAATTCATGGAGAGCTAACCCTAACCCTAAGTGGAATTTTCCCCAATGGGATTTCCCCATGTATTTTGCCAGGAAATGTACATAAGTCCGACTGAAAAGGCATGCACCCTCCTAACCATACTGACGGGCTCTGAATCCAATGGCGATGTCCGTTTTGCTCTGCGAATTCATGGAGAGCTAACCCTAACCCTAAGTGGAATTTTCCCCAATGGGATTTTCCCATGTATTTTGCCAGGAAATGTACATAAGTCCGACTGAAAAGGCATGCACCCTCCTAACCATACTGACGGGCTCTGAATCCAATGGCGATGTCCGTTTTGCTCTGCGAATTCATGGAGAGCTAACCCTAACCCTAAGTGGAATTTTCCCCAATGGGATTTTCCCATGTATTTTGCCAGGAAATGTACATAAGTCCGACTGAAAAGGCATGCACCCTCCTAACCATACTGACGGGCTCTGAATCCAATGGCGATGTCCGTTTTGCTCTGCGAATTCATGGAGAGCTAACCCTAAGCCTAAGTGGAATTTTCCCCAATGGGATTTTCCCATGTATTTTGCCAGGAAATGTACATAAGTCCGACTGAAAAGGCATGCACCCTCCTAACCATACTGATGGGCTCCGAATCCAATGGCGATGCCCGTTTTGCTCTGCGAATTCATGGAGAGCTAACCCTAGCCCTAAGTGGAATTTTCCCCAATGGGATTTTCCCATGTATTTTGCCAGGAAATGTACATAAGTCTGACTGAAAAGGCATGCACCCTCCTAACCATACTTACGGGCTCCGAATCCAATGGCAATGTCCGTTTTGCTCTGCGAATTCATGGAGAGCTAACCCTAACCCTAAGTGGAATTTTCCCCAATGGGATTTTCCCATGTATTTTGCCAGGAAATGTACATAAGTCCGACTGAAAAGGCATGCAGCCTCCTAATCATACTGACGGGCTCCGAATCCAATGGCAATGTCCGTTTTGCTCTGCGAATTCATGGAGAGCTAACCCTAATCCTAAATGGAATTTTCCCCAATGGGATTTTCCCATGTATTTTGCCAGGAAATGTACATAAGTCCGACTGAAAAGGCATGCACCCTCCTAACCATACTGACGGGCTCCGAATCCAATGGCGATGCCCGTTTTGCTCTGCGAATTCATGGAGAGCTAACCCTAACCCTACGTGGAATTTTCCCCAATGGGATTTTCCCATGTATTTTGCCAGGAAATGTACATAAGTCCGACTGAAAAGGCATGTACCCTCCTAACCATACTGACGGGCTCCGAATCCAATGACAATGTCCATTTTGCTGTGCGAATTCATGGAGAGCTAACCCTAACCCTACGTGGAATTTTCCCCAATGGGATTTCCCCATGTATTTTGCCAGGAAATGTACATAAGTCCGACTGAAAAGGCATGCACCCTCCTAACCATACTGATGGGCTCTGAATCCAATGGCGATGTCCGTTTTGCTCTGCGAATTCATGGAGAGCTAACCCTAACCCTAAGTGGAATTTTCCCCAATGGGATTTTCCCATGTATTTTGCCAGGAAATGTACATAAATCCGACTGAAAAGGCATGTACCCTCCTAACCATACTGACGGGCTCTGAATCCAATGGCGATGTCCGTTTTGCTCTGCGAATTCATGGAGAGCTAACCCTAAGCCTAAGTGGAATTTTCCCCAATGGGATTTTCCCATGTATTTTGCCAGGAAATGTACATAAGTCCGACTGAAAAGGCATGCACCCTCCTAACCATACTGACGGGCTCCGAATCCAATGGCGATGCCCGTTTTGCTCTGCGAATTCATGGAGAGCTAACCCTAACCCTACGTGGAATTTTCCCCAATGGGATTTTCCCATGTATTTTGCCAGGAAATGTACATAAGTCCGACTGAAAAGGCATGCACCCTCCTAACCATACTGACGGGCTCCGAATCCAATGGCAATGTCCGTTTTGCTCTGCGAATTCATGGAGAGCTAACCCTAACCCTACGTGGAATTTTCCCAAATAGGATTTCCCCATGTATTTTGCCAGGAAATGTACATAAGTCCGACTGAAAAGGCATGCACCCTCCTAACCATACTGACGGGCTCCGAATCCAATGGCAATGTCCGTTTTGCTCTGCGAATTCATGGAGAGCTAACCCTAACCCTACGTGGAATTTTCCCCAATGGGATTTTCCCATGTATTTTGCCAGGAAATGTACATAAGTCCGACTGAAAAGGCATGCACCCTCCTAACCATACTGACGGGCTCTGAATCCAATGGCGATGTCCGTTTTGCTCTGCGAATTCATGGAGAGCTAACCCTAAGCCTAAGTGGAATTTTCCCCAATGGGATTTTCCCATGTATTTTGCCAGGAAATGTACATAAGTCCGACTGAAAAGGCATGCACCCTCCTAACCATACAGATGGGCTCCGAATCCAATGGCGATGCCCGTTTTGCTCTGCGAATTCATGGAGAGCTAACCCTAACCCTAAGTGGAATTTTACCCAATGGGATTTTCCCATGTATTTTGCCAGGAAATGTACATAAGTCCGACTGAAAAGGCATGCACCCTCCTAACCATACTGACGGGCTCCGAATCCAATGGCAATGTCGGTTTTGCTCTGCGAATTCATGGAGAGCTAACCCTAACCCTAAGTGGAATTTTCCCCAATGGGATTTTCCCATGTATTTTGCCAGGAAATGTACATAAGTCCGACTGAAAAGGCATGCACCCTCCTAACCATACTGACAGGCTCCGAATCCAATGGCGATGTCCGTTTTGCTCTGCGAATTCATGGAGAGCTAACCCTAACCCTAAGTGGAATTTTGCCCAATGGGATTTTCCCATGTATTTTGCCAGGAAATGTACATAAGTCCGACTGAAAAGGCATGCACCCTCCTAACCATACTGACGGGCTCCGAATCCAATGGCGATGCCCGTTTTGCTCTGCGAATTCATGGAGAGCTAACCCTAACCCTACGTGGAATTTTCCCCAATGGGATTTTCCCATGTATTTTGCCAGGAAATGTACATAAGTCCGACTGAAAAGGCATGCACCCTCCTAACCATACTGACGGGCTCCGAATCCAATGGCAATGTCCGTTTTGCTCTGCGAATTCATGGAGAGCTAACCCTAACCCTACGTGGAATTTTCCCCAATAGGATTTCCCCATGTATTTTGCCAGGAAATGTACATAAGTCCGACTGAAAAGGCATGCACCCTCCTAACCATACTGACGGGCTCCGAATCAAATGGCGATGTCCGTTTTGCTCTGCGAATTCATGGAGAGCTAACCCTAACCCTAAGTGGAATTTTCCCCAATGGGATTTTCCCATGTATTTTGCCAGGAAATGTACATAAGTCCGACTGAAAAGGCATGCACCCTCCTAACCATACTGACAGGCTCTGAATCCAATGGCGATGTCCGTTCTGCTCTGCGAATTCATGGAGAGCTAACCCTAACCCTAAGTGGAATTTTGCCCAATGGGATTTTCCCATGTATTTTGCCAGGAAATGTACATAAGTCCGACTGAAAAGGCATGCACCCTCCTAACCATACTGACGGGCTCCGAATCCAATGGCGATGCCCGTTTTGCTCTGCGAATTCATGGAGAGCTAACCCTAACCCTAAGTGGAATTTTGCCCAATGGGATTTTCCCATGTATTTTGCCAGGAAATGTACATACGTCCGACTGAAAAGGCATGCACCCTCCTAACCATACTGACGGGCTCCGAATCCAATGGCGATGCCCGTTTTGCTCTGCGAATTCATGGAGAGCTAACCCTAACCCTAAGTGGAATTTTGCCCAATGGGATTTTCCCATGTATTTTGCCAGGAAATGTACATAAGTCCGACTGAAAAGGCATGCACCCTCCTAACCATACTGACGGGCTCCGAATCCAATGGCAATGTCCGTTTTGCTCTGCGAATTCATGGAGAGCTAACCCTAACCCTACGTGGAATTTTCCCCAATAGGATTTCCCCATGTATTTTGCCAGGAAATGTACATAAGTACGACTGAAAAGGCATGCACCCTCCTAACCATACTGACGGGCTCCGAATCCAATGGCAATGTCCGTTTTGCTCTGCGAATTCATGGAGAGCTAACCCTAACCCTACGTGGAATTTTCCCCAATGGGATTTTCCCATGTATTTTGCCAGGAAATGTACATAAGTCCGACTGAAAAGGCATGCACCCTCCTAACCATACTGACGGGCTCCGAATCCAATGGCAATGTCCGTTTTGCTCTGCAAATTCATGGAGAGCTAACCCTAACCCTACGTGGAAATTTCCCCAATGGGATTTTCCCATGTATTTTGCCAGGAAATGTACATAAGTCCGACTGAAAAGGCATGCACCCTCCTAACCATACTGACGGGCTCTGAATCCAATGGCGATGTCCGTTTTGCTCTGCGAATTCATGGAGAGCTAACCCTAAGCCTAAGTGGAATTTTCCCCAATGGGATTTTCCCATGTATTTTGCCAGGAAATGTACATAAGTCTGACTGAAAAGGCATGCACCCTCCTAACCATACTGATGGGCTCCGAATCCAATGGCGATGCCCGTTTTGCTCTGCGAATTCATGGAGAGCTAACCCTAACCCTAAGTGGAATTTTCCCCAATGGGATTTTCCCATGTATTTTGCCAGGAAATGTACATAAGTCCGACTGAAAAGGCATGCACCCTCCTAACCATACTGACGGGCTCCGAATCCAATGGCAATGTCCGTTTTGCTCTGCGAATTCATGGAGAGCTAACCCTAACCCTACGTGGAATTTTCCCCAATGGGATTTTCCCATGTATTTTGCCAGGAAATGTACATGTCCGACTGAAAAGGCATGCACCCTCCTAACCATACTGACGGGCTCTGAATCCAATGGCGATGTCCGTTTTGCTCTGCGAATTCATGGAGAGCTAACCCTAAGCCTAAGTGGAATTTTCCCCAATGGGATTTTCCCATGTATTTTGCCAGGAAATGTACATAAGTCCGACTGAAAAGGCATGCACCCTCCTAACCATACTGATGGGCTCCGAATCCAATGGCGATGCCCGTTTTGCTCTGCGAATTCATGGAGAGCTAACCCTAACCCTAAGTGGAATTTTCCCCAATGGGATTTTCCCATGTATTTTGCCAGGAAATGTACATAAGTCCGACTGAAAAGGCATGCACCCTCCTAACCATACTGACGGGCTCCGAATCCAATGGCAATGTCCGTTTTGCTCTGCGAATTCATGGAGAGCTAACCCTAACCCTAAGTGGAATTTTCCCCAATGGGATTTTCCCATGTATTTTGCCAGGAAATGTACATAAGTCCGACTGAAAAGGCATGCACCCTCCTAACCATACTGACGGGCTCCGAATCCAATGGCGATGTCCGTTTTGCTCTGCGAATTCATGGAGAGCTAACCCTAACCCTAAGTGGAATTTTGCCCAATGGGATTTTCCCATGTATTTTGCCAGGAAATGTACATAAGTCCGACTGAAAAGGCATGCACCCTCCTAACCATACTGACGGGCTCCGAATCCAATGGCGATGCCCGTTTTGCTCTGCGAATTCATGGAGAGCTAACCCTAACCCTACGTGGAATTTTCCCCAATGGGATTTTCCCATGTATTTTGCCAGGAAATGTACATAAGTCCGACTGAAAAGGCATGCACCCTCCTAACCATACTGACGGGCTCCGAATCCAATGGCAATGTCCGTTTTGCTCTGCGAATTCATGGAGAGCTAACCCTAACCCTACGTGGAATTTTCCCCAATAGGATTTCCCCATGTATTTTGCCAGGAAATGTACATAAGTCCGACTGAAAAGGCATGCACCCTCCTAACCATACTGACGGGCTCCGAATCCAATGGCGATGTCCGTTTTGCTCTGCGAATTCATGGAGAGCTAACCCTAACCCTAAGTGGAATTTTCCCCAATGGGATTTTCCCATGTATTTTGCCAGGAAATGTACATAAGTCCGACTGAAAAGGCATGCACCCTCCTAACCATCCTGACGGGCTCTGAATCCAATGGCGATGTCCGTTTTGCTCTGCGAATTCATGGAGAGCTAACCCTAAGCCTAAGTGGAATTTTCCCCAATGGGATTTTCCCATGTATTTTGCCAGGAAATGTACATAAGTCCGACTGAAAAGGCATGCACCCTCCTAACCATACTGACGGGCTCCGAATCCAATGGCAATGTCCGTTTTGCTCTGCGAATTCATGGAGAGCTAACCCTAACCCTAAGTGGAATTTTCCCCAATGGGATTTTCCCATGTATTTTGCCAGGAAATGTACATAAGTCCGACTGAAAAGGCATGCACCCTCCTAACCATACTGACGGGCTCCGAATCCAATGGCGATATCCGTTTTGCTCTGCGAATTCATGGAGAGCTAACCCTAACCCTAAGTGGAATTTTGCCCAATGGGATTTTCCCATGTATTTTGCCAGGAAATGTACATAAGTCCGACTGAAAAGGCATGCACCCTCCTAACCATACTGACGGGCTCCGAATCCAATGGCGATGCCCGTTTTGCTCTGCAAATTCATGGAGAGCTAACCCTAACCCTACGTGGAATTTTCCCCAATGGGATTTTCCCATGTATTTTGCCAGGAAATGTACATAAGTCCGACTGAAAAGGCATGCACCCTCCTAACCATACTGACGGGCTCCGAATCCAATGGCAATGTCCGTTTTGCTCTGCGAATTCATGGAGAGCTAACCCTAACCCTACGTGGAATTTTCCCCAATAGGATTTCCCCATGTATTTTGCCAGGAAATGTACATAAGTCCGACTGAAAAGGCATGCACCCTCCTAACCATACTGACGGGCTCCGAATCCAATGGCAATGTCCGTTTTGCTCTGCGAATTCATGGAGAGCTAACCCTAACCCTACGTGGAATTTTCCCCAATGGGATTTTCCCATGTATTTTGCCAGGAAATGTACATAAGTCCGACTGAAAAGGCATGCACCCTCCTAACCATACTGACGGGCTCTGAATCCAATGGCGATGTCCGTTTTGCTCTGCGAATTCATGGAGAGCTAACCCTAAGCCTAAGTGGAATTTTCCCCAATGGGATTTTCCCATGTATTTTGCCAGGAAATGTACATAAGTCCGACTGAAAAGGCATGCACCCTCCTAACCATACTGATGGGCTCCGAATCCAATGGCGATGCCCGTTTTGCTCTGCGAAATCATGGAGAGCTAACCCTAACCCTAAGTGGAATTTTACCCAATGGGATTTTCCCATGTATTTTGCCAGGAAATGTACATAAGTCCGACTGAAAAGGCATGCACCCTCCTAACCATACTGACGGGCTCCGAATCCAATGGCGATGTCCGTTCTGCTCTGCGAATTCATGGAGAGCTAACCCTAACCCTAAGTGGAATTTTCCCCAATGGGATTTTCCCATGTATTTTGCCAGGAAATGTACATAAGTCCGACTGAAAAGGCATGCACCCTCCTAACCATACTGATGGGCTCCGAATCCAATGGCGATGCCCGTTTTGCTCTGCGAAATCATGGAGAGCTAACCCTAACCCTAAGTGGAATTTTACCCAATGGGATTTTCCCATGTATTTTGCCAGGAAATGTACATAAGTCCGACTGAAAAGGCATGCACCCTCCTAACCATACTGACGGGCTCCGAATCCAATGGCGATGTCCGTTCTGCTCTGCGAATTCATGGAGAGCTAACCCTAACCCTAAGTGGAATTTTGCCCAATGGGATTTTCCCATGTATTTTGCCAGGAAATGTACATAAGTCCGACTGAAAAGGCATGCACCCTCCTAACCATACTGACGGGCTCCGAATCCAATGGCGATGCCCGTTTTGCTCTGCGAATTCATGGAGAGCTAACCCTAACCCTACGTGGAATTTTCCCCAATGGGATTTTCCCATGTATTTTGCCAGGAAATGTACATAAGTCCGACTGAAAAGGCATGCACCCTCCTAACCATACTGACGGGCTCCGAATCCAATGGCAATGTCCGTTTTGCTCTGCGAATTCATGGAGAGCTAACCCTAACCCTACGTGGAATTTTCCCCAATAGGATTTCCCCATGTATTTTGCCAGGAAATGTACATAAGTCCGACTGAAAAGGCATGCACCCTCCTAACCATACTGACGGGCTCCGAATCCAATGGCAATGTCCGTTTTGCTCTGCGAATTCATGGAGAGCTAACCCTAACCCTACGTGGAATTTTCCCCAATGGGATTTTCCCATGTATTTTGCCAGGAAATGTACATAAGTCCGACTGAAAAGGCATGCACCCTCCTAACCATACTGACGGGCTCCGAATCCAATGGCAATGTCCGTTTTGCTCTGCGAATTCATGGAGAGCTAACCCTAACCCTACGTGGAATTTTCCCCAATGGGATTTTCCCATGTATTTTGCCAGGAAATGTACATAAGTCCGACTGAAAAGGCATGCACCCTCCTAACCATACTGACGGGCTCTGAATCCAATGGCGATGTCCGTTTTGCTCTGCGAATTCATGGAGAGCTAACCCTAAGCCTAAGTGGAATTTTCCCCAATGGGATTTTCCCATGTATTTTGCCAGGAAATGTACATAAGTCCGACTGAAAAGGCATGCACCCTCCTAACCATACTGATGGGCTCCGAATCCAATGGCGATGCCCGTTTTGCTCTGCGAATTCATGGAGAGCTAACCCTAACCCTAAGTGGAATTTTCCCCAATGGGATTTTCCCATGTATTTTGCCAGGAAATGTACATAAGTCCGACTGAAAAGGCATGCACCCTCCTAACCATACTGACGGGCTCCGAATCCAATGGCAATGTCCGTTTTGCTCTGCGAATTCATGGAGAGCTAACCCTAACCCTAAGTGGAATTTTCCCCAATGGGATTTTCCCATGTATTTTGCCAGGAAATGTACATAAGTCCGACTGAAAAGGCATGCACCCTCCTAACCATACTGACGGGCTCCGAATCCAATGGCGATGTCCGTTTTGCTCTGCGAATTCATGGAGAGCTAACCCTAACCCTAAGTGGAATTTTGCCCAATGGGATTTTCCCATGTATTTTGCCAGGAAATGTACATAAGTCCGACTGAAAAGGCATGCACCCTCCTAACCATACTGACGGGCTCCGAATCCAATGGCGATGCCCGTTTTGCTCTGCGAATTCATGGAGAGCTAACCCTAACCCTACGTGGAATTTTCCCCAATGGGATTTTCCCATGTATTTTGCCAGGAAATGTACATAAGTCCGACTGAAAAGGCATGCACCCTCCTAACCATACTGACGGGCTCCGAATCCAATGGCAATGTCCGTTTTGCTCTGCGAATTCATGGAGAGCTAACCCTAACCCTACGTGGAATTTTCCCCAATGGGATTTTCCCATGTATTTTGCCAGGAAATGTACATAAGTCCGACTGAAAAGGCATGCACCCTCCTAACCATACTGACGGGCTCTGAATCCAATGGCGATGTCCGTTTTGCTCTGCGAATTCATGGAGAGCTAACCCTAAGCCTAAGTGGAATTTTCCCCAATGGGATTTTCCCATGTATTTTGCCAGGAAATGTACATAAGTCCGACTGAAAAGGCATGCACCCTCCTAACCATACTGATGGGCTCCGAATCCAATGGCGATGCCCGTTTTGCTCTGCGAAATCATGGAGAGCTAACCCTAACCCTAAGTGGAATTTTACCCAATGGGATTTTCCCATGTATTTTGCCAGGAAATGTACATAAGTCCGACTGAAAAGGCATGCACCCTCCTAACCATACTGACGGGCTCCGAATCCAATGGCGATGTCCGTTCTGCTCTGCGAATTCATGGAGAGCTAACCCTAACCCTAAGTGGAATTTTGCCCAATGGGATTTTCCCATGTATTTTGCCAGGAAATGTACATAAGTCCGACTGAAAAGGCATGCACCCTCCTAACCATACTGACGGGCTCTGAATCCAATGGCGATGTCCGTTTTGCTCTGCGAATTCATGGAGAGCTAACCCTAAGCCTAAGTGGAATTTTCCCCAATGGGATTTTCCCATGTATTTTGCCAGGAAATGTACATAAGTCCGACTGAAAAGGCATGCACCCTCCTAACCATACTGATGGGCTCCGAATCCAATGGCGATGCCCGTTTTGCTCTGCGAAATCATGGAGAGCTAACCCTAACCCTAAGTGGAATTTTACCCAATGGGATTTTCCCATGTATTTTGCCAGGAAATGTACATAAGTCCGACTGAAAAGGCATGCACCCTCCTAACCATACTGACGGGCTCCGAATCCAATGGCGATGTCCGTTCTGCTCTGCGAATTCATGGAGAGCTAACCCTAACCCTAAGTGGAATTTTGCCCAATGGGATTTTCCCATGTATTTTGCCAGGAAATGTACATAAGTCCGACTGAAAAGGCATGCACCCTCCTAACCATACTGACGGGCTCCGAATCCAATGGCGATGCCCGTTTTGCTCTGCGAATTCATGGAGAGCTAACCCTAACCCTACGTGGAATTTTCCCCAATGGGATTTTCCCATGTATTTTGCCAGGAAATGTACATAAGTCCGACTGAAAAGGCATGCACCCTCCTAACCATACTGACGGGCTCCGAATCCAATGGCAATGTCCGTTTTGCTCTGCGAATTCATGGAGAGCTAACCCTAACCCTACGTGGAATTTTCCCCAATAGGATTTCCCCATGTATTTTGCCAGGAAATGTACATAAGTCCGACTGAAAAGGCATGCACCCTCCTAACCATACTGACGGGCTCCGAATCCAATGGCAATGTCCGTTTTGCTCTGCGAATTCATGGAGAGCTAACCCTAACCCTACGTGGAATTTTCCCCAATGGGATTTTCCCATGTATTTTGCCAGGAAATGTACATAAGTCCGACTGAAAAGGCATGCACCCTCCTAACCATACTGACGGGCTCCGAATCCAATGGCAATGTCCGTTTTGCTCTGCGAATTCATGGAGAGCTAACCCTAACCCTACGTGGAATTTTCCCCAATGGGATTTTCCCATGTATTTTGCCAGGAAATGTACATAAGTCCGACTGAAAAGGCATGCACCCTCCTAACCATACTGACGGGCTCTGAATCCAATGGCGATGTCCGTTTTGCTCTGCGAATTCATGGAGAGCTAACCCTAAGCCTAAGTGGAATTTTCCCCAATGGGATTTTCCCATGTATTTTGCCAGGAAATGTACATAAGTCCGACTGAAAAGGCATGCACCCTCCTAACCATACTGATGGGCTCCGAATCCAATGGCGATGCCCGTTTTGCTCTGCGAATTCATGGAGAGCTAACCCTAACCCTAAGTGGAATTTTCCCCAATGGGATTTTCCCATGTATTTTGCCAGGAAATGTACATAAGTCCGACTGAAAAGGCATGCACCCTCCTAACCATACTGACGGGCTCCGAATCCAATGGCAATGTCCGTTTTGCTCTGCGAATTCATGGAGAGCTAACCCTAACCCTAAGTGGAATTTTCCCCAATGGGATTTTCCCATGTATTTTGCCAGGAAATGTACATAAGTCCGACTGAAAAGGCATGCACCCTCCTAACCATACTGACGGGCTCCGAATCCAATGGCGATGTCCGTTTTGCTCTGCGAATTCATGGAGAGCTAACCCTAACCCTAAGTGGAATTTTGCCCAATGGGATTTTCCCATGTATTTTGCCAGGAAATGTACATAAGTCCGACTGAAAAGGCATGCACCCTCCTAACCATACTGACGGGCTCCGAATCCAATGGCGATGCCCGTTTTGCTCTGCGAATTCATGGAGAGCTAACCCTAACCCTACGTGGAATTTTCCCCAATGGGATTTTCCCATGTATTTTGCCAGGAAATGTACATAAGTCCGACTGAAAAGGCATGCACCCTCCTAACCATACTGACGGGCTCCGAATCCAATGGCAATGTCCGTTTTGCTCTGCGAATTCATGGAGAGCTAACCCTAACCCTACGTGGAATTTTCCCCAATAGGATTTCCCCATGTATTTTGCCAGGAAATGTACATAAGTCCGACTGAAAAGGCATGCACCCTCCTAACCATACTGACGGGCTCCGAATCCAATGGCGATGTCCGTTTTGCTCTGCGAATTCATGGAGAGCTAACCCTAACCCTAAGTGGAATTTTCCCCAATGGGATTTTCCCATGTATTTTGCCAGGAAATGTACATAAGTCCGACTGAAAAGGCATGCACCCTCCTAACCATACTGACGGGCTCTGAATCCAATGGCGATGCCCGTTTTGCTCTGCGAATTCATGGAGAGCTAACCCTAACCCTAAGTGGAATTTTCCCCAATGGGATTTTCCCATGTATTTTGCCAGGAAATGTACATGAGTCCGACTGAAAAGGCATGCACCCTCCTAACCATACTGACGGGCTCCGAATCCAATGGCAATGTCCGTTTTGCTCTGCGAATTCATGGAGAGCTAACCCTAACCCTAAGTGGAATTTTCCCCAATGGGATTTTCCCATGTATTTTGCCAGGAAATGTACATAAGTCCGACTGAAAAGGCATGCACCCTCCTAACCATACTGACGGGCTCCGAATCAAATGGCGATGTCCGTTTTGCTCTGCGAATTCATGGAGAGCTAACCCTAACCCTAAGTGGAATTTTCCCCAATGGGATTTTCCCATGTATTTTGCCAGGAAATGTACATAAGTCCGATTGAAAAGGCATGCACCCTCCTAACCATACTGACGGGCTCCGAATCCAATGGCGATGTCCGTTTTGCTCTGCGAATTCATGGAGAGCTAACCCTAACCCTAAGTGGAATTTTGCCCAATGGGATTTTCCCATGTATTTTGCCAGGAAATGTACATAAGTCCGACTGAAAAGGCATGCACCCTCCTAACCATACTGACGGGCTCCGAATCCAATGGCGATGCCCGTTTTGCTCTGCGAATTCATGGAGAGCTAACCCTAACCCTACGTGGAATTTTCCCCAATGGGATTTTCCCATGTATTTTGCCAGGAAATGTACATAAGTCCGACTGAAAAGGCATGCACCCTCCTAACCATACTGACGGGCTCCGAATCCAATGGCAATGTCCGTTTTGCTCTGCGAATTCATGGAGAGCTAACCCTAACCCTACGTGGAATTTTCCCCAATAGGATTTCCCAATGTATTTTGCCAGGAAATGTACATAAGTCCGACTGAAAAGGCATGCACCCTCCTAACCATACTGACGGGCTCCGAATCCAATGGCGATGTCCGTTTTGCTCTGCGAATTCATGGAGAGCTAACCCTAACCCTAAGTGGAATTTTCCCCAATGGGATTTTCCCATGTATTTTGCCAGGAAATGTACATAAGTCCGACTGAAAAGGCATGCACCCTCCTAACCATACTGACGGGCTCTGAATCCAATGGCGATGCCCGTTTTGCTCTGCGAATTCATGGAGAGCTAACCCTAACCCTAAGTGGAATTTTCCCCAATGGGATTTTCCCATGTATTTTGCCAGGAAATGTACATGAGTCCGACTGAAAAGGCATGCACCCTCCTAACCATACTGACGGGCTCCGAATCCAATGGCAATGTCCGTTTTGCTCTGCGAATTCATGGAGAGCTAACCCTAACCCTAAGTGGAATTTTCCCCAATGGGATTTTCCCATGTATTTTGCCAGGAAATGTACATAAGTCCGACTGAAAAGGCATGCACCCTCCTAACCATACTGACGGGCTCCGAATCAAATGGCGATGTCCGTTTTGCTCTGCGAATTCATGGAGAGCTAACCCTAACCCTAAGTGGAATTTTCCCCAATGGGATTTTCCCATGTATTTTGCCAGGAAATGTACATAAGTCCGACTGAAAAGGCATGCACCCTCCTAACCATACTGACAGGCTCTGAATCCAATGGCGATGTCCGTTCTGCTCTGCGAATTCATGGAGAGCTAACCCTAACCCTAAGTGGAATTTTGCCCAATGGGATTTTCCCATGTATTTTGCCAGGAAATGTACATAAGTCCGACTGAAAAGGCATGCACCCTCCTAACCATACTGACGGGCTCCGAATCCAATGGCAATGTCCGTTTTGCTCTGCGAATTCATGGAGAGCTAACCCTAACCCTACGTGGAATTTTCCCCAATAGGATTTCCCCATGTATTTTGCCAGGAAATGTACATAAGTCCGACTGAAAAGGCATGCACCCTCCTAACCATACTGACGGGCTCCGAATCCAATGGCAATGTCCGTTTTGCTCTGCGAATTCATGGAGAGCTAACCCTAACCCTACGTGGAATTTTCCCCAATGGGATTTTCCCATGTATTTTGCCAGGAAATGTACATAAGTCCGACTGAAAAGGCATGCACCCTCCTAACCATACTGACGGGCTCCGAATCCAATGGCAATGTCCGTTTTGCTCTGCAAATTCATGGAGAGCTAACCCTAACCCTACGTGGAATTTTCCCCAATGGGATTTTCCCATGTATTTTGCCAGGAAATGTACATAAGTCCGACTGAAAAGGCATGCACCCTCCTAACCATACTGACGGGCTCTGAATCCAATGGCGATGTCCGTTTTGCTCTGCGAATTCATGGAGAGCTAACCCTAAGCCTAAGTGGAATTTTCCCCAATGGGATTTTCCCATGTATTTTGCCAGGAAATGTACATAAGTCTGACTGAAAAGGCATGCACCCTCCTAACCATACTGATGGGCTCCGAATCCAATGGCGATGCCCGTTTTGCTCTGCGAATTCATGGAGAGCTAACCCTAACCCTAAGTGGAATTTTCCCCAATGGGATTTTCCCATGTATTTTGCCAGGAAATGTACATAAGTCCGACTGAAAAGGCATGCACCCTCCTAACCATACTGACGGGCTCCGAATCCAATGGCAATGTCCGTTTTGCTCTGCGAATTCATGGAGAGCTAACCCTAACCCTAAGTGGAATTTTCCCCAATGGGATTTTCCCATGTATTTTGCCAGGAAATGTACATAAGTCCGACTGAAAAGGCATGCACCCTCCTAACCATACTGACGGGCTCCGAATCCAATGGCGATGTCCGTTTTGCTCTGCGAATTCATGGAGAGCTAACCCTAACCCTAAGTGGAATTTTGCCCAATGGGATTTTCCCATGTATTTTGCCAGGAAATGTACATAAGTCCGACTGAAAAGGCATGCACCCTCCTAACCATACTGACGGGCTCCGAATCCAATGGCGATGCCCGTTTTGCTCTGCGAATTCATGGAGAGCTAACCCTAACCCTACGTGGAATTTTCCCCAATGGGATTTTCCCATGTATTTTGCCAGGAAATGTACATAAGTCCGACTGAAAAGGCATGCACCCTCCTAACCATACTGACGGGCTCCGAATCCCATGGCAATGTCCGTTTTGCTCTGCGAATTCATGGAGAGCTAACCCTAACCCTACGTGGAATTTTCCCCAATAGGATTTCCCCATGTATTTTGCCAGGAAATGTACATAAGTCCGACTGAAAAGGCATGCACCCTCCTAACCATACTGACGGGCTCCGAATCCAATGGCGATGTCCGTTTTGCTCTGCGAATTCATGGAGAGCTAACCCTAACCCTAAGTGGAATTTTCCCCAATGGGATTTTCCCATGTATTTTGCCAGGAAATGTACATAAGTCCGACTGAAAAGGCATGCACCCTCCTAACCATACTGACGGGCTCTGAATCCAATGGCGATGCCCGTTTTGCTCTGCGAATTCATGGAGAGCTAACCCTAACCCTAAGTGGAATTTTCCCCAATGGGATTTTCCCATGTATTTTGCCAGGAAATGTACATGAGTCCGACTGAAAAGGCATGCACCCTCCTAACCATACTGACGGGCTCCGAATCCAATGGCAATGTCCGTTTTGCTCTGCGAATTCATGGAGAGCTAACCCTAACCCTAAGTGGAATTTTCCCCAATGGGATTTTCCCATGTATTTTGCCAGGAAATGTACATAAGTCCGACTGAAAAGGCATGCACCCTCCTAACCATACTGACGGGCTCCGAATCCAATGGCGATGTCCGTTTTGCTCTGCGAATTCATGGAGAGCTAACCCTAACCCTAAGTGGAATTTTGCCCAATGGGATTTTCCCATGTATTTTGCCAGGAAATGTACATAAGTCCGACTGAAAAGGCATGCACCCTCCTAACCATACTGACGGGCTCCGAATCCAATGGCGATGCCCGTTTTGCTCTGCAAATTCATGGAGAGCTAACCCTAACCCTACGTGGAATTTTCCCCAATGGGATTTTCCCATGTATTTTGCCAGGAAATGTACATAAGTCCGACTGAAAAGGCATGCACCCTCCTAACCATACTGATGGGCTCCGAATCCAATGGCAATGTCCGTTTTGCTCTGCGAATTCATGGAGAGCTAACCCTAACCCTACGTGGAATTTTCCCCAATAGGATTTCCCCATGTATTTTGCCAGGAAATGTACATAAGTCCGACTGAAAAGGCATGCACCCTCCTAACCATACTGACGGGCTCCGAATCCAATGGCGATGTCCGTTTTGCTCTGCGAATTCATGGAGAGCTAACCCTAACCCTAAGTGGAATTTTCCCCAATGGGATTTTCCCATGTATTTTGCCAGGAAATGTACATAAGTCCGACTGAAAAGGCATGCACCCTCCTAACCATACTGACGGGCTCCGAATCCAATGGCGATGCCCGTTTTGCTCTGCGAATTCATGGAGAGCTAACCCTAACCCTAAGTGGAATTTTCCCCAATGGGATTTTCCCATGTATTTTGCCAGGAAATGTACATAAGTCCGACTGAAAAGGCATGCACCCTCCTAACCATACTGACGGGCTCCGAATCCAATGGCGATGTCCGTTTTGCTCTGCGAATTCATGGAGAGCTAACCCTAACCCTAAGTGGAATTTTCCCCAATGGGATTTTCCCATGTATTTTGCCAGGAAATGTACATAAGTCCGAATGAAAAGGCATGCACCCTCCTAACCATACTGACGGGCTCCGAATCCAATGGCGATGCCCGTTTTGCTCTGCGAATTCATGGAGAGCTAACCCTAACCCTACGTGGAATTTTCCCCAATGGGATTTTCCCATGTATTTTGCCAGGAAATGTACATAAGTCCGACTGAAAAGGCATGCACCCTCCTAACCATACTGACGGGCTCCGAATCCAATGGCGATGTCCGTTTTGCTCTGCGAATTCATGGAGAGCTAACCCTAACCCTAAGTGGAATTTTCCCCAATGGGATTTTCCCATGTATTTTGCCAGGAAATGTACATAAGTCCGACTGAAAAGGCATGCACCCTCCTAACCATACTGACGGGCTCTGAATCCAATGGCGATGCCCGTTTTGCTCTGCGAATTCATGGAGAGCTAACCCTAACCCTAAGTGGAATTTTCCCCAATGGGATTTTCCCATGTATTTTGCCAGGAAATGTACATGAGTCCGACTGAAAAGGCATGCACCCTCCTAACCATACTGACGGGCTCCGAATCCAATGGCAATGTCCGTTTTGCTCTGCGAATTCATGGAGAGCTAACCCTAACCCTAAGTGGAATTTTCCCCAATGGGATTTTCCCATGTATTTTGCCAGGAAATGTACATAAGTCCGACTGAAAAGGCATGCACCCTCCTAACCATACTGACGGGCTCCGAATCCAATGGCGATGTCCGTTTTGCTCTGCGAATTCATGGAGAGCTAACCCTAACCCTAAGTGGAATTTTGCCCAATGGGATTTTCCCATGTATTTTGCCAGGAAATGTACATAAGTCCGACTGAAAAGGCATGCACCCTCCTAACCATACTGACGGGCTCCGAATCCAATGGCGATGCCCGTTTTGCTCTGCGAATTCATGGAGAGCTAACCCTAACCCTACGTGGAATTTTCCCCAATAGGATTTCCCCATGTATTTTGCCAGGAAATGTACATAAGTCCGACTGAAAAGGCATGCACCCTCCTAACCATACTGACGGGCTCCGAATCCAATGGCGATGTCCGTTTTGCTCTGCGAATTCATGGAGAGCTAACCCTAACCCTAAGTGGAATTTTCCCCAATGGGATTTTCCCATGTATTTTGCCAGGAAATGTACATAAGTCCGACTGAAAAGCCATGCACCCTCCTAACCATACTGACGGGCTCCGAATCCAATGGCGATGCCCGTTTTGCTCTGCGAATTCATGGAGAGCTAACCCTAACCCTAAGTGGAATTTTCCCCAATGGGATTTTCCCATGTATTTTGCCAGGAAATGTACAAAAGTCCGACTGAAAAGGCATGCACCCTCCTAACCATACTGACGGGCTCCGAATCCAATGGCGATGTCCGTTTTGCTCTGCGAATTCATGGAGAGCTAACCCTAACCCTAAGTGGAATTTTCCCCAATGGGATTTTCCCATGTATTTTGCCAGGAAATGTACATAAGTCCGAATGAAAAGGCATGCACCCTCCTAACCATACTGACGGGCTCCGAATCCAATGGCGATGCCCGTTTTGCTCTGCGAATTCATGGAGAGCTAACCCTAACCCTACGTGGAATTTTCCCCAATGGGATTTTCCCATGTATTTTGCCAGGAAATGTACATAAGTCCGACTGAAAAGGCATGCACCCTCCTAACCATACTGACGGGCTCCGAATCCAATGGCAATGTCCGTTTTGCTCTGCAAATTCATGGAGAGCTAACCCTAATCCTACGTGGAATTTTCCCCAATAGGATTTCCCCATGTATTTTGCCAGGAAATGTACATAAGTCCGACTGAAAAGGCATGCACCCTCCTAACCATACTGACGGGCTCCGAATCCAATGGCGATGTCCGTTTTGCTCTGCGAATTCATGGAGAGCTAACCCTAACCCTAAGTGGAATTTTCCCCAATGGGATTTTCCCATGTATTTTGCCAGGAAATGTACATAAGTCCGACTGAAAAGGCATGCACCCTCCTAACCATACTGACGGGCTCCGAATCCCATGGCAATGTCCGTTTTGCTCTGCGAATTCATGGAGAGCTAACCCTAACCCTACGTGGAATTTTCCCCAATAGGATTTCCCCATGTATTTTGCCAGGAAATGTACATAAGTCCGACTGAAAAGGCATGCACCCTCCTAACCATACTGACGGGCTCCGAATCCAATGGCGATGTCCGTTTTGCTCTGCGAATTCATGGAGAGCTAACCCTAACCCTAAGTGGAATTTTCCCCAATGGGATTTTCCCATGTATTTTGCCAGGAAATGTACATAAGTCCGACTGAAAAGGCATGCACCCTCCTAACCATACTGACGGGCTCTGAATCCAATGGCGATGCCCGTTTTGCTCTGCGAATTCATGGAGAGCTAACCCTAACCCTAAGTGGAATTTTCCCCAATGGGATTTTCCCATGTATTTTGCCAGGAAATGTACATGAGTCCGACTGAAAAGGCATGCACCCTCCTAACCATACTGACGGGCTCCGAATCCAATGGCAATGTCCGTTTTGCTCTGCGAATTCATGGAGAGCTAACCCTAACCCTAAGTGGAATTTTCCCCAATGGGATTTTCCCATGTATTTTGCCAGGAAATGTACATAAGTCCGACTGAAAAGGCATGCACCCTCCTAACCATACTGACGGGCTCCGAATCCAATGGCGATGTCCGTTTTGCTCTGCGAATTCATGGAGAGCTAACCCTAACCCTAAGTGGAATTTTGCCCAATGGGATTTTCCCATGTATTTTGCCAGGAAATGTACATAAGTCCGACTGAAAAGGCATGCACCCTCCTAACCATACTGACGGGCTCCGAATCCAATGGCGATGCCCGTTTTGCTCTGCAAATTCATGGAGAGCTAACCCTAACCCTACGTGGAATTTTCCCCAATGGGATTTTCCCATGTATTTTGCCAGGAAATGTACATAAGTCCGACTGAAAAGGCATGCACCCTCCTAACCATACTGATGGGCTCCGAATCCAATGGCAATGTCCGTTTTGCTCTGCGAATTCATGGAGAGCTAACCCTAACCCTACGTGGAATTTTCCCCAATAGGATTTCCCCATGTATTTTGCCAGGAAATGTACATAAGTCCGACTGAAAAGGCATGCACCCTCCTAACCATACTGACGGGCTCCGAATCCAATGGCGATGTCCGTTTTGCTCTGCGAATTCATGGAGAGCTAACCCTAACCCTAAGTGGAATTTTCCCCAATGGGATTTTCCCATGTATTTTGCCAGGAAATGTACATAAGTCCGACTGAAAAGGCATGCACCCTCCTAACCATACTGACGGGCTCCGAATCCAATGGCGATGCCCGTTTTGCTCTGCGAATTCATGGAGAGCTAACCCTAACCCTAAGTGGAATTTTCCCCAATGGGATTTTCCCATGTATTTTGCCAGGAAATGTACATAAGTCCGACTGAAAAGGCATGCACCCTCCTAACCATACTGACGGGCTCCGAATCCAATGGCGATGTCCGTTTTGCTCTGCGAATTCATGGAGAGCTAACCCTAACCCTAAGTGGAATTTTCCCCAATGGGATTTTCCCATGTATTTTGCCAGGAAATGTACATAAGTCCGACTGAAAAGGCATGCACCCTCCTAACCATACTGACGGGCTCCGAATCCAATGGCAATGTCCGTTTTGCTCTGCAAATTCATGGAGAGCTAACCCTAACCCTACGTGGAATTTTCCCCAATAGGATTTCCCCATGTATTTTGCCAGGAAATGTACATAAGTCCGACTGAAAAGGCATGCACCCTCCTAACCATACTGACGGGCTCCGAATCCAATGGCGATGTCCGTTTTGCTCTGCGAATTCATGGAGAGCTAACCCTAACCCTAAGTGGAATTTTCCCCAATGGGATTTTCCCATGTATTTTGCCAGGAAATGTACATAAGTCCGACTGAAAAGGCATGCACCCTCCTAACCATACTGACGGGCTCCGAATCCAATGGCGATGCCCGTTTTGCTCTGCGAATTCATGGAGAGCTAACCCTAACCCTAAGTGGAATTTTCCCCAATGGGATTTTCCCATGTATTTTGCCAGGAAATGTACATAAGTCCGACTGAAAAGGCATGCACCCTCCTAACCATACTGACGGGCTCCGAATCCAATGGCGATGCCCGTTTTGCTCTGCGAATTCATGGAGAGCTAACCCTAACCCTAAGTGGAATTTTCCCCAATGGGATTTTCCCATGTATTTTGCCAGGAAATGTACATAAGTCCGACTGAAAAGGCATGCACCCTCCTAACCATACTGACGGGCTCCGAATCCAATGGCAATGTCCGTTTTGCTCTGCGAATTCATGGAGAGCTAACCCTAACCCTACGTGGAATTTTCCCCAATAGGATTTCCCCATGTATTTTGCCAGGAAATGTACATAAGTCCGACTGAAAAGGCATGCACCCTCCTAACCATACTGACGGGCTCCGAATCCAATGGCAATGTCCGTTTTGCTCTGCGAATTCATGGAGAGCTAACCCTAACCCTAAGTGGAATTTTCCCCAATGGGATTTCCCCATGTATTTTGCCAGGAAATGTACATAAGTCCGACTGAAAGGCATGCACCCTCCTAACCATACTGACGGGCTCCGAATCCAATGGCGATGTCCACTTTGCTCTGCGAATTCATGGAGAGCTAACCCTAACCCTAAGTGGAATTTTCCCCAATGGGATTTTCCCATGTATTTTGCCAGGAAATGTACATAAGTCCGACTGAAAAGGCATGCACCCTCCTAACCATACTGACGGGCTCCGAATCCAATGTCGATGTCCGTTTTGCTCTGCGAATTCATGGAGAGCTAACCCTAACCCTACGTGGAATTTTCCCCAATGGGATTTTCCCATGTATTTTGCCAGGAAATGTACATAGGTCCGACTGAAAAGGCATGTACCGTCCTAACCATACTGACGGGCTCCGAATCCAATGGCGATGTCCACTTTGCTCTGCGAATTCATGGAGAGCTAACCCTAACCCTAAGTGGAATTTTCCCCAATGGGATTTCCCCATGTATTTTGCCAGGAAACGTACATAAGTCCGACTGAAAAGGCATGCACCCTCCTAACCATACTGACGGGCTCCGAATCCATTGGCGATGTCAGTTTTGCTCTGCGAATTCATGGAGAGCTAACCCTAACCCTAAGTGGAATTTTCCCCAATGGGATTTTCCCATGTATTTTGCCAGGAAATGTACATAAGTCCGACTGAAAAGGCATGCACCCTCCTAACCATACTGACGGGCTCCGAATCCAATGGCAATGTCCGTTTTGCTCTGCAAATTCATGGAGAGCTAACCCTAATCCTACGTGGAATTTTCCCCAATAGGATTTCCCCATGTATTTTGCCAGGAAATGTACATAAGTCCGACTGAAAAGGCATGCACCCTCCTAACCATACTGACGGGCTCCGAATCCAATGGCGATGTCCGTTTTGCTCTGCGAATTCATGGAGAGCTAACCCTAACCCTAAGTGGAATTTTCCCCAATGGGATTTTCCCATGTATTTTGCCAGGAAATGTACATAAGTCCGACTGAAAAGGCATGCACCCTCCTAACCATACTGACGGGCTCCGAATCCCATGGCAATGTCCGTTTTGCTCTGCGAATTCATGGAGAGCTAACCCTAACCCTACGTGGAATTTTCCCCAATAGGATTTCCCCATGTATTTTGCCAGGAAATGTACATAAGTCCGACTGAAAAGGCATGCACCCTCCTAACCATACTGACGGGCTCCGAATCCAATGGCGATGTCCGTTTTGCTCTGCGAATTCATGGAGAGCTAACCCTAACCCTAAGTGGAATTTTCCCCAATGGGATTTTCCCATGTATTTTGCCAGGAAATGTACATAAGTCCGACTGAAAAGGCATGCACCCTCCTAACCATACTGACGGGCTCTGAATCCAATGGCGATGCCCGTTTTGCTCTGCGAATTCATGGAGAGCTAACCCTAACCCTAAGTGGAATTTTCCCCAATGGGATTTTCCCATGTATTTTGCCAGGAAATGTACATGAGTCCGACTGAAAAGGCATGCACCCTCCTAACCATACTGACGGGCTCCGAATCCAATGGCAATGTCCGTTTTGCTCTGCGAATTCATGGAGAGCTAACCCTAACCCTAAGTGGAATTTTCCCCAATGGGATTTTCCCATGTATTTTGCCAGGAAATGTACATAAGTCCGACTGAAAAGGCATGCACCCTCCTAACCATACTGACGGGCTCCGAATCCAATGGCGATGTCCGTTTTGCTCTGCGAATTCATGGAGAGCTAACCCTAACCCTAAGTGGAATTTTGCCCAATGGGATTTTCCCATGTATTTTGCCAGGAAATGTACATAAGTCCGACTGAAAAGGCATGCACCCTCCTAACCATACTGACGGGCTCCGAATCCAATGGCGATGCCCGTTTTGCTCTGCAAATTCATGGAGAGCTAACCCTAACCCTACGTGGAATTTTCCCCAATGGGATTTTCCCATGTATTTTGCCAGGAAATGTACATAAGTCCGACTGAAAAGGCATGCACCCTCCTAACCATACTGATGGGCTCCGAATCCAATGGCAATGTCCGTTTTGCTCTGCGAATTCATGGAGAGCTAACCCTAACCCTACGTGGAATTTTCCCCAATAGGATTTCCCCATGTATTTTGCCAGGAAATGTACATAAGTCCGACTGAAAAGGCATGCACCCTCCTAACCATACTGACGGGCTCCGAATCCAATGGCGATGTCCGTTTTGCTCTGCGAATTCATGGAGAGCTAACCCTAACCCTAAGTGGAATTTTCCCCAATGGGATTTTCCCATGTATTTTGCCAGGAAATGTACATAAGTCCGACTGAAAAGGCATGCACCCTCCTAACCATACTGACGGGCTCCGAATCCAATGGCGATGCCCGTTTTGCTCTGCGAATTCATGGAGAGCTAACCCTAACCCTAAGTGGAATTTTCCCCAATGGGATTTTCCCATGTATTTTGCCAGGAAATGTACATAAGTCCGACTGAAAAGGCATGCACCCTCCTAACCATACTGACGGGCTCCGAATCCAATGGCGATGTCCGTTTTGCTCTGCGAATTCATGGAGAGCTAACCCTAACCCTAAGTGGAATTTTCCCCAATGGGATTTTCCCATGTATTTTGCCAGGAAATGTACATAAGTCCGAATGAAAAGGCATGCACCCTCCTAACCATACTGACGGGCTCCGAATCCAATGGCGATGCCCGTTTTGCTCTGCGAATTCATGGAGAGCTAACCCTAACCCTACGTGGAATTTTCCCCAATGGGATTTTCCCATGTATTTTGCCAGGAAATGTACATAAGTCCGACTGAAAAGGCATGCACCCTCCTAACCATACTGACGGGCTCCGAATCCAATGGCAATGTCCGTTTTGCTCTGCAAATTCATGGAGAGCTAACCCTAACCCTACGTGGAATTTTCCCCAATAGGATTTCCCCATGTATTTTGCCAGGAAATGTACATAAGTCCGACTGAAAAGGCATGCACCCTCCTAACCATACTGACGGGCTCCGAATCCAATGGCGATGTCCGTTTTGCTCTGCGAATTCATGGAGAGCTAACCCTAACCCTAAGTGGAATTTTCCCCAATGGGATTTTCCCATGTATTTTGCCAGGAAATGTACATAAGTCCGACTGAAAAGGCATGCACCCTCCTAACCATACTGACGGGCTCCGAATCCAATGGCGATGCCCGTTTTGCTCTGCGAATTCATGGAGAGCTAACCCTAACCCTAAGTGGAATTTTCCCCAATGGGATTTTCCCATGTATTTTGCCAGGAAATGTACATAAGTCCGACTGAAAAGGCATGCACCCTCCTAACCATACTGACGGGCTCCGAATCCAATGGCGATGCCCGTTTTGCTCTGCGAATTCATGGAGAGCTAACCCTAACCCTAAGTGGAATTTTCCCCAATGGGATTTTCCCATGTATTTTGCCAGGAAATGTACATAAGTCCGACTGAAAAGGCATGCACCCTCCTAACCATACTGACGGGCTCCGAATCCAATGGCAATGTCCGTTTTGCTCTGCGAATTCATGGAGAGCTAACCCTAACCCTACGTGGAATTTTCCCCAATAGGATTTCCCCATGTATTTTGCCAGGAAATGTACATAAGTCCGACTGAAAAGGCATGCACCCTCCTAACCATACTGACGGGCTCCGAATCCAATGGCAATGTCCGTTTTGCTCTGCGAATTCATGGAGAGCTAACCCTAACCCTAAGTGGAATTTTCCCCAATGGGATTTCCCCATGTATTTTGCCAGGAAATGTACATAAGTCCGACTGAAAGGCATGCACCCTCCTAACCATACTGACGGGCTCCGAATCCAATGGCGATGTCCACTTTGCTCTGCGAATTCATGGAGAGCTAACCCTAACCCTAAGTGGAATTTTCCCCAATGGGATTTTCCCATGTATTTTGCCAGGAAATGTACATAAGTCCGACTGAAAAGGCATGCACCCTCCTAACCATACTGACGGGCTCCGAATCCAATGTCGATGTCCGTTTTGCTCTGCGAATTCATGGAGAGCTAACCCTAACCCTACGTGGAATTTTCCCCAATGGGATTTTCCCATGTATTTTGCCAGGAAATGTACATAGGTCCGACTGAAAAGGCATGTACCCTCCTAACCATACTGACGGGCTCCGAATCCAATGGCGATGTCCACTTTGCTCTGCGAATTCATGGAGAGCTAACCCTAACCCTAAGTGGAATTTTCCCCAATGGGATTTCCCCATGTATTTTGCCAGGAAACGTACATAAGTCCGACTGAAAAGGCATGCACCCTCCTAACCATACTGACGGGCTCCGAATCCATTGGCGATGTCAGTTTTGCTCTGCGAATTCATGGAGAGCTAACCCTAACCCTAAGTGGAATTTTCCCCAATGGGATTTTCCCATGTATTTTGCCAGGAAATGTACATAAGTCCGACTGAAAAGGCATGTACCCTCCTAACCATACTGACGGGCTCCGAATCCAATGACAATGTCCATTTTGCTGTGCGAATTCATGGAGAGCTAACCCTAACCCTAAGTGGAATTTTCCCCAATGGGATTTCCCCATGTATTTTGCCAGGAAACGTACATAAGTCCGACTGAAAAGGCATGCACCCTCCTAACCATACTGACGGGCTCCGAATCCATTGGCGATGTCAGTTTTGCTCTGCGAATTCATGGAGAGCTAACCCTAACCCTACGTGGAATTTTCCCCAATGGGATTTTCCCATGTATTTTGCCAGGAAATGTACATAAGTCCGACTGAAAAGGCATGCACCCTCCTAACCATACTGACGGGCTCTGAATCCAATGGCGATGTCCGTTTTGCTCTGCGAATTCATGGAGAGCTAACCCTAACCCTAAGTGGAATTTTCCCCAATGGAATTTTCCCATGTATTTTGCCAGGAAATGTACATAAGTCCGACTGAATAGGCATGCACCCTCCTAACCATACTGACGGGCTCTGAATCCAATGGCGATGTCCGTTTTGCTCTGCGAATTCATGGAGAGCTAACCCTAAGCCTAAGTGGAATTTTCCCCAATGGGATTTTCCCATGTATTTTGCCAGGAAATGTACATAAGTCCGACTGAAAAGGCATGCACCCTCCTAACCATACTGATGGGCTCCGAATCCAATGGCGATGCCCGTTTTGCTCTGCGAATTCATGGAGAGCTAACCCTAACCCTAAGTGGAATTTTCCCCAATGGGATTTTCCCATGTATTTTGCCAGGAAATGTACATAAGTCCGACTGAAAAGGCATGCACCCTCCTAACCATACTGACGGGCTCCGAATCCAATGGCAATGTCCGTTTTGCTCTGCGAATTCATGGAGAGCTAACCCTAACCCTAAGTGGAATTTTCCCCAATGGGATTTTCCCATGTATTTTGCCAGGAAATGTACATAAGTCCGACTGAAAAGGCATGCACCCTCCTAACCATACTGACGGGCTCCGAATCCAATGGCGATGTCCGTTTTGCTCTGCGAATTCATGGAGAGCTAACCCTAACCCTACGTGGAATTTTGCCCAATGGGATTTTCCCATGTATTTTGCCAGGAAATGTACATAAGTCCGAATGAAAAGGCATGCACCCTCCTAACCATACTGACGGGCTCCGAATCCAATGGCGATGCCCGTTTTGCTCTGCGAATTCATGGAGAGCTAACCCTAACCCTACGTGGAATTTTCCCCAATGGGATTTTCCCATGTATTTTGCCAGGAAATGTACATAAGTCCGACTGAAAAGGCATGCACCCTCCTAACCATACTGACGGGCTCCGAATCCAATGGCAATGTCCGTTTTGCTCTGCAAATTCATGGAGAGCTAACCCTAACCCTACGTGGAATTTTCCCCAATAGGATTTCCCCATGTATTTTGCCAGGAAATGTACATAAGTCCGACTGAAAAGGCATGCACCCTCCTAACCATACTGACGGGCTCCGAATCCAATGGCGATGTCCGTTTTGCTCTGCGAATTCATGGAGAGCTAACCCTAACCCTAAGTGGAATTTTCCCCAATGGGATTTTCCCATGTATTTTGCCAGGAAATGTACATAAGTCCGACTGAAAAGGCATGCACCCTCCTAACCATACTGACGGGCTCCGAATCCAATGGCGATGCCCGTTTTGCTCTGCGAATTCATGGAGAGCTAACCCTAACCCTAAGTGGAATTTTCCCCAATGGGATTTTCCCATGTATTTTGCCAGGAAATGTACATAAGTCCGACTGAAAAGGCATGCACCCTCCTAACCATACTGACGGGCTCCGAATCCAATGGCGATGCCCGTTTTGCTCTGCGAATTCATGGAGAGCTAACCCTAACCCTAAGTGGAATTTTCCCCAATGGGATTTTCCCATGTATTTTGCCAGGAAATGTACATAAGTCCGACTGAAAAGGCATGCACCCTCCTAACCATACTGACGGGCTCCGAATCCAATGGCAATGTCCGTTTTGCTCTGCGAATTCATGGAGAGCTAACCCTAACCCTACGTGGAATTTTCCCCAATAGGATTTCCCCATGTATTTTGCCAGGAAATGTACATAAGTCCGACTGAAAAGGCATGCACCCTCCTAACCATACTGACGGGCTCCGAATCCAATGGCAATGTCCGTTTTGCTCTGCGAATTCATGGAGAGCTAACCCTAACCCTAAGTGGAATTTTCCCCAATGGGATTTCCCCATGTATTTTGCCAGGAAATGTACATAAGTCCGACTGAAAGGCATGCACCCTCCTAACCATACTGACGGGCTCCGAATCCAATGGCGATGTCCACTTTGCTCTGCGAATTCATGGAGAGCTAACCCTAACCCTAAGTGGAATTTTCCCCAATGGGATTTTCCCATGTATTTTGCCAGGAAATGTACATAAGTCCGACTGAAAAGGCATGCACCCTCCTAACCATACTGACGGGCTCCGAATCCAATGTCGATGTCCGTTTTGCTCTGCGAATTCATGGAGAGCTAACCCTAACCCTACGTGGAATTTTCCCCAATGGGATTTTCCCATGTATTTTGCCAGGAAATGTACATAGGTCCGACTGAAAAGGCATGTACCCTCCTAACCATACTGACGGGCTCCGAATCCAATGGCGATGTCCACTTTGCTCTGCGAATTCATGGAGAGCTAACCCTAACCCTAAGTGGAATTTTCCCCAATGGGATTTCCCCATGTATTTTGCCAGGAAACGTACATAAGTCCGACTGAAAAGGCATGCACCCTCCTAACCATACTGACGGGCTCCGAATCCATTGGCGATGTCAGTTTTGCTCTGCGAATTCATGGAGAGCTAACCCTAACCCTAAGTGGAATTTTCCCCAATGGGATTTTCCCATGTATTTTGCCAGGAAATGTACATAAGTCCGACTGAAAAGGCATGTACCCTCCTAACCATACTGACGGGCTCCGAATCCAATGACAATGTCCATTTTGCTGTGCGAATTCATGGAGAGCTAACCCTAACCCTAAGTGGAATTTTCCCCAATGGGATTTCCCCATGTATTTTGCCAGGAAACGTACATAAGTCCGACTGAAAAGGCATGCACCCTCCTAACCATACTGACGGGCTCCGAATCCATTGGCGATGTCAGTTTTGCTCTGCGAATTCATGGAGAGCTAACCCTAACCCTACGTGGAATTTTCCCCAATGGGATTTTCCCATGTATTTTGCCAGGAAATGTACATAAGTCCGACTGAAAAGGCATGCACCCTCCTAACCATACTGACGGGCTCTGAATCCAATGGCGATGTCCGTTTTGCTCTGCGAATTCATGGAGAGCTAACCCTAACCCTAAGTGGAATTTTCCCCAATGGAATTTTCCCATGTATTTTGCCAGGAAATGTACATAAGTCCGACTGAATAGGCATGCACCCTCCTAACCATACTGACGGGCTCTGAATCCAATGGCGATGTCCGTTTTGCTCTGCGAATTCATGGAGAGCTAACCCTAAGCCTAAGTGGAATTTTCCCCAATGGGATTTTCCCATGTATTTTGCCAGGAAATGTACATAAGTCCGACTGAAAAGGCATGCACCCTCCTAACCATACTGATGGGCTCCGAATCCAATGGCGATGCCCGTTTTGCTCTGCGAATTCATGGAGAGCTAACCCTAACCCTAAGTGGAATTTTCCCCAATGGGATTTTCCCATGTATTTTGCCAGGAAATGTACATAAGTCCGACTGAAAAGGCATGCACCCTCCTAACCATACTGACGGGCTCCGAATCCAATGGCAATGTCCGTTTTGCTCTGCGAATTCATGGAGAGCTAACCCTAACCCTAAGTGGAATTTTCCCCAATGGGATTTTCCCATGTATTTTGCCAGGAAATGTACATAAGTCCGACTGAAAAGGCATGCACCCTCCTAACCATACTGACGGGCTCCGAATCCAATGGCGATGTCCGTTTTGCTCTGCGAATTCATGGAGAGCTAACCCTAACCCTACGTGGAATTTTGCCCAATGGGATTTTCCCATGTATTTTGCCAGGAAATGTACATAAGTCCGACTGAAAAGGCATGCACCCTCCTAACCATACTGACGGGCTCCGAATCCAATGGCGATGCCCGTTTTGCTCTGCGAATTCATGGAGAGCTAACCCTAACCCTACGTGGAATTTTCCCCAATGGGATTTTCCCATGTATTTTGCCAGGAAATGTACATAAGTCCGACTGAAAAGGCATGCACCCTCCTAACCATACTGACGGGCTCTGAATCCAATGGCAATGTCCGTTTTGCTCTGCGAATTCATGGAGAGCTAACCCTAACCCTACGTGGAATTTTCCCCAATAGGATTTCTCCATGTATTTTGCCAGGAAATGTACATAAGTCCGACTGAAAAGGCATGCACCCTCCTAACCATACTGACGGGCTCCGAATCCAATGGCAATGTCCGTTTTGCTCTGCGAATTCATGGAGAGCTAACCCTAACCCTACGTGGAATTTTCCCCAATGGGATTTTCCCATGTATTTTGCCAGGAAATGTACATAAGTCCGACTGAAAAGGCATGCACCCTCCTAACCATACTGACGGGCTCCGAATCCAATGGCGATGTCCGTTTTGCTCTGCGAATTCATGGAGAGCTAACCCTAACCCTAAGTGGAATTTTCCCCAATGGGATTTTCCCATGTATTTTGCCAGGAAATGTACATAAGTCCGACTGAAAAGGCATGCACCCTCCTAACCATACTGACGGGCTCCGAATCCAATGGCGATGCCCGTTTTGCTCTGCGAATTCATGGAGAGCTAACCCTAACCCTAAGTGGAATTTTCCCCAATGGGATTTTCCCATGTATTTTGCCAGGAAATGTACATAAGTCCGACTGAAAAGGCATGCACCCTCCTAACCATACTGACGGGCTCCGAATCCAATGGCGATGTCCGTTTTGCTCTGCGAATTCATGGAGAGCTAACCCTAACCCTAAGTGGAATTTTCCCCAATGGGATTTTCCCATGTATTTTGCCAGGAAATGTACATAAGTCCGAATGAAAAGGCATGCACCCTCCTAACCATACTGACGGGCTCCGAATCCAATGGCGATGCCCGTTTTGCTCTGCGAATTCATGGAGAGCTAACCCTAACCCTACGTGGAATTTTCCCCAATGGAATTTTCCCATGTATTTTGCCAGGAAATGTACATAAGTCCGACTGAAAAGGCATGCACCCTCCTAACCATACTGACGGGCTCCGAATCCAATGGCAATGTCCGTTTTGCTCTGCAAATTCATGGAGAGCTAACCCTAACCCTACGTGGAATTTTCCCCAATAGGATTTCCCCATGTATTTTGCCAGGAAATGTACATAAGTCCGACTGAAAAGGCATGCACCCTCCTAACCATACTGACGGGCTCCGAATCCAATGGCGATGTCCGTTTTGCTCTGCGAATTCATGGAGAGCTAACCCTAACCCTAAGTGGAATTTTCCCCAATGGGATTTTCCCATGTATTTTGCCAGGAAATGTACATAAGTCCGACTGAAAAGGCATGCACCCTCCTAACCATACTGACGGGCTCCGAATCCAATGGCGATGCCCGTTTTGCTCTGCGAATTCATGGAGAGCTAACCCTAACCCTAAGTGGAATTTTCCCCAATGGGATTTTCCCATGTATTTTGCCAGGAAATGTACATAAGTCCGACTGAAAAGGCATGCACCCTCCTAACCATACTGACGGGCTCCGAATCCAATGGCGATGCCCGTTTTGCTCTGCGAATTCATGGAGAGCTAACCCTAACCCTAAGTGGAATTTTCCCCAATGGGATTTTCCCATGTATTTTGCCAGGAAATGTACATAAGTCCGACTGAAAAGGCATGCACCCTCCTAACCATACTGACGGGCTCCGAATCCAATGGCAATGTCCGTTTTGCTCTGCGAATTCATGGAGAGCTAACCCTAACCCTACGTGGAATTTTCCCCAATAGGATTTCCCCATGTATTTTGCCAGGAAATGTACATAAGTCCGACTGAAAAGGCATGCACCCTCCTAACCATACTGACGGGCTCCGAATCCAATGGCAATGTCCGTTTTGCTCTGCGAATTCATGGAGAGCTAACCCTAACCCTAAGTGGAATTTTCCCCAATGGGATTTCCCCATGTATTTTGCCAGGAAATGTACATAAGTCCGACTGAAAGGCATGCACCCTCCTAACCATACTGACGGGCTCCGAATCCAATGGCGATGTCCACTTTGCTCTGCGAATTCATGGAGAGCTAACCCTAACCCTAAGTGGAATTTTCCCCAATGGGATTTTCCCATGTATTTTGCCAGGAAATGTACATAAGTCCGACTGAAAAGGCATGCACCCTCCTAACCATACTGACGGGCTCCGAATCCAATGTCGATGTCCGTTTTGCTCTGCGAATTCATGGAGAGCTAACCCTAACCCTACGTGGAATTTTCCCCAATGGGATTTTCCCATGTATTTTGCCAGGAAATGTACATAGGTCCGACTGAAAAGGCATGTACCCTCCTAACCATACTGACGGGCTCCGAATCCAATGGCGATGTCCACTTTGCTCTGCGAATTCATGGAGAGCTAACCCTAACCCTAAGTGGAATTTTCCCCAATGGGATTTTCCCATGTATTTTGCCAGGAAATGTACATAAGTCCGACTGAAAAGGCATGTACCCTCCTAACCATACTGACGGGCTCCGAATCCAATGACAATGTCCATTTTGCTGTGCGAATTCATGGAGAGCTAACCCTAACCCTAAGTGGAATTTTCCCCAATGGGATTTCCCCATGTATTTTGCCAGGAAACGTACATAAGTCCGACTGAAAAGGCATGCACCCTCCTAACCATACTGACGGGCTCCGAATCCATTGGCGATGTCAGTTTTGCTCTGCGAATTCATGGAGAGCTAACCCTAACCCTACGTGGAATTTTCCCCAATGGGATTTTCCCATGTATTTTGCCAGGAAATGTACATAAGTCCGACTGAAAAGGCATGCACCCTCCTAACCATACTGACGGGCTCTGAATCCAATGGCGATGTCCGTTTTGCTCTGCGAATTCATGGAGAGCTAACCCTAACCCTAAGTGGAATTTTCCCCAATGGAATTTTCCCATGTATTTTGCCAGGAAATGTACATAAGTCCGACTGAATAGGCATGCACCCTCCTAACCATACTGACGGGCTCTGAATCCAATGGCGATGTCCGTTTTGCTCTGCGAATTCATGGAGAGCTAACCCTAAGCCTAAGTGGAATTTTCCCCAATGGGATTTTCCCATGTATTTTGCCAGGAAATGTACATAAGTCCGACTGAAAAGGCATGCACCCTCCTAACCATACTGATGGGCTCCGAATCCAATGGCGATGCCCGTTTTGCTCTGCGAATTCATGGAGAGCTAACCCTAACCCTAAGTGGAATTTTCCCCAATGGGATTTTCCCATGTATTTTGCCAGGAAATGTACATAAGTCCGACTGAAAAGGCATGCACCCTCCTAACCATACTGACGGGCTCCGAATCCAATGGCAATGTCCGTTTTGCTCTGCGAATTCATGGAGAGCTAACCCTAACCCTAAGTGGAATTTTCCCCAATGGGATTTTCCCATGTATTTTGCCAGGAAATGTACATAAGTCCGACTGAAAAGGCATGCACCCTCCTAACCATACTGACGGGCTCCGAATCCAATGGCGATGTCCGTTTTGCTCTGCGAATTCATGGAGAGCTAACCCTAACCGTACGTGGAATTTTGCCCAATGGGATTTTCCCATGTATTTTGCCAGGAAATGTACATAAGTCCGACTGAAAAGGCATGCACCCTCCTAACCATACTGACGGGCTCCGAATCCAATGGCGATGCCCGTTTTGCTCTGCGAATTCATGGAGAGCTAACCCTAACCCTACGTGGAATTTTCCCCAATGGGATTTTCCCATGTATTTTGCCAGGAAATGTACATAAGTCCGACTGAAAAGGCATGCACCCTCCTAACCATACTGACGGGCTCTGAATCCAATGGCAATGTCCGTTTTGCTCTGCGAATTCATGGAGAGCTAACCCTAACCCTACGTGGAATTTTCCCCAATAGGATTTCTCCATGTATTTTGCCAGGAAATGTACATAAGTCCGACTGAAAAGGCATGCACCCTCCTAACCATACTGACGGGCTCCGAATCCAATGGCAATGTCCGTTTTGCTCTGCGAATTCATGGAGAGCTAACCCTAACCCTACGTGGAATTTTCCCCAATGGGATTTTCCCATGTATTTTGCCAGGAAATGTACATAAGTCCGACTGAAAAGGCATGCACCCTCCTAACCATACTGACGGGCTCTGAATCCAATGGCGATGTCCGTTTTGTTCTGCGAATTCATGGAGAGCTAACCCTAATCCTAAGTGGAATTTTCCCCAATGGGATTTTCCCATGTATTTTGCCAGGAAATGTACATAAGTCCGACTGAAAAGGCATGCACCCTCCTAACCATACTGATGGGCTCCGAATCCAATGCCGATGCCCGTTTTGCTCTGCGAATTCATGGAGAGCTAACCCTAACCCTAAGTGGAATTTTCCCCAATGGGATTTTCCCATGTATTTTGCCAGGAAATGTACATAAGTCCGACTGAAAAGGCATGCACCCTCCTAACCATACTGACGGGCTCCGAATCCAATGGCGATGTCCGTTTTGCTCTGCGAATTCATGGAGAGCTAACCCTAACCCTAAGTGGAATTTTGCCCAATGGGATTTTCCCATGTATTTTGCCAGGAAATGTACATAAGTCCGACTGAAAAGGCATGCACCCTCCTAACCATACTGACGGGCTCCGAATCCAATGGCGATGCCCGTTTTGCTCTGCGAATTCATGGAGAGCTAACCCTAACCCTACGTGGAATTTTCCCCAATGGGATTTTCCCATGTATTTTGCCAGGAAATGTACATAAGTCCGACTGAAAAGGCATGCACCCTCCTAACCATACTGACGGGCTCCGAATCCAATGGCAATGTCCGTTTTGCTCTGCGAATTCATGGAGAGCTAACCCTAACCCTACGTGGAATTTTCCCCAATGGGATTTTCCCATGTATTTTGCCAGGAAATGTACATAAGTCCGACTGAAAAGGCATGCACCCTCCTAACCATACTGACGGGCTCTGAATCCAATGGCGATGTCCGTTTTGTTCTGCGAATTCATGGAGAGCTAACCCTAAGCCTAAGTGGAATTTTCCCCAATGGGATTTTCCCATGTATTTTGCCAGGAAATGTACATAAGTCCGACTGAAAAGGCATGCACCCTCCTAACCATACTGACGGGCTCCGAATCCAATGGCAATGTCCGTTTTGCTCTGCGAATTCATGGAAAGCTAACCCTAACCCTACGTGGAATTGTCCCCAATAGGATTTCCCCATGTATTTTGCCAGGAAATGTACATAAGTCCGACTGAAAAGGCATGCACCCTCCTAACCATACTGACGAGCTCCGAATCCAATGGCAATGTCCGTTTTGCTCTGCGAATTCATGGAGAGCTAACCCTAACCCTACGTGGAATTTTCCCCAATGGGATTTTCCCATGTATTTTGCCAGGAAATGTACATAAGTCCGACTGAAAAGGCATGCACCCTCCTAACCAAACTGACGGGCTCTGAATCCAATGGCGATGTCCGTTTTGTTCTGCGAATTCATGGAGAGCTAACCCTAAGCCTAAGTGGAATTTTCCCCAATGGGATTTTCCCATGTATTTTGCCAGGAAATGTACATAAGTCCGACTGAAAAGGCATGCACCCTCCTAACCATACTGATGGGCTCCGAATCCAATGCCGATGCCCGTTTTGCTCTGCGAATTCATGGAGAGCTAACCCTAACCCTAAGTGGAATTTTCCCCAATGGGATTTTCCCATGTATTTTGCCAGGAAATGTACATAAGTCCGACTGAAAAGGCATGCACCCTCCTAACCATACTGACGGGCTCCGAATCCAATGGCAATGTCCGTTTTGCTCTGCGAATTCATGGAGAGCTAACCCTAACCCTAAGTGGAATTTTCCCCAATGGGATTTTCCCATGTATTTTGCCAGGAAATGTACATGAGTCCGACTGAAAAGGCATGCACCCTCCTAACCATACTGACGGGCTCCGAATCCAATGGCGATGTCCGTTTTGCTCTGCGAATTCATGGAGAGCTAACCCTAACCATAAGTGGAATTTTGCCCAATGGGATTTTCCCATGTATTTTGCCAGGAAATGTACATAAGTCCGACTGAAAAGGCATGCACCCTCCTAACCATACTGACGGGCTCCGAATCCAATGGCGATGCCCGTTTTGCTCTGCGAATTCATGGAGAGCTAACTCTAACCCTACGTGGAATTTTCCCCAATGGGATTTTCCCATGTATTTTGCCAGGAAATGTACATAAGTCCGACTGAAAAGGCATGCACCCTCCTAACCATACTGACGGGCTCCGAATCCAATGGCAATGTCCGTTTTGCTCTGCGAATTCATGGAGAGCTAACCCTAACCCTACGTGGAATTTTCCCCAATAGGATTTCCCCATGTATTTTGCCAGGAAATGTACATAAGTCCGACTGAAAAGGCATGCACCCTCCTAACCATACTGACGGGCTCCGAATCCAATGGCAATGTCCGTTTTGCTCTGCGAATTCATGGAGAGCTAACCCTAACCCTACGTGGAATTTTCCCCAATAGGATTTCCCCATGTATTTTGCCAGGAAATGTACATAAGTCCGACTGAAAAGGCATGCACCCTCCTAACCATACTGACGGGCTCCGAATCCAATGGCGATGTCCGTTTTGCTCTGCGAATTCATGGAGAGCTAACCCTAACCCTAAGTGGAATTTTCCCCAATGGGATTTTCCCATGTATTTTGCCAGGAAATGTACATAAGTCCGACTGAAAAGGCATGCACCCTCCTAACCATACTGACGGGCTCCGAATCCATTGGCGATGTCCGTTTTGCTCTGCGAATTCATGGAGAGCTAACCCTAACCCTACGTGGAATTTTCCCCAATGGGATTTTCCCATGTATTTTGCCAGGAAATGTACATAAGTCCGACTGAAAAGGCATGTACCCTCCTAACCATACTGACGGGCTCCGAATCCAATGACAATGTCCATTTTGCTGTGCGAATTCATGGAGAGCTAACCCTAACCCTAAGTGGAATTTTCCCCAATGGGATTTCCCCATGTATTTTGCCAGGAAATGTACATAAGTCCGACTGAAAAGGCATGCACCCTCCTAACCATACTGACGGGCTCCGAATCCAATGGCGATGCCCGTTTTGCTCTGCGAATTCATGGAGAGCTAACCCTAACCCTACGTGGAATTTTCCCCAATGGGATTTTCCCATGTATTTTGCCAGGAAATGTACATAAGTCCGACTGAAAAGGCATGCACCCTCCTAACCATACTGATGGGCTCCGAATCCAATGGCGATTGCCCGTTTTGCTGTGCGAATTCATGGAGAGCTAACCCTAACACTAAGTGGAATTTTCCCCAATGGGATTTTCCCATGTATTTTGCCAGGAAATGTACATAAGTCCGACTGAAAAGGCATGCACCCTCCTAACCATACTGACGGGCTCCGAATCCAATGGCAATGTCCGTTTTGCTCTGCGAATTCATGGAGAGCTAACCCTAACCCTAAGTGGAATTTTCCCCAAAGGGATTTTCCCATGTATTTTGCCAGGAAATGTACATAAGTCCGACTGAAAAGGCATGCACCCTCCTAACCATACTGACGGGCTCCGAATCCAATGGCGATGTCCGTTTTGCTCTGCGAATTCATGGAGAGCTAACCCTAACCCTAAGTGGAATTTTGCCCAATGGGATTTTCCCATGTATTTTGCCAGGAAATGTACATAAGTCCGACTGAAAAGGCATGCACCCTCCTAACCATACTGACGGGCTCCGAAACCAATGGCGCCCGTTTTGCTCTGCGAATTCATGGAGAGCTAACCCTAACCCTACGTGGAATTTTCCCCAATGGGATTTTCCCATGTATTTAGCCAGGAAATGTACATATGTCCGATTGAAAAGGCATGTACCCTCCTAACCATACTGACGGGCTCCGAATCCAATGGCAATGTCCGTTTTGCTCTGCGAATTCATGGAGAGCTAACCCTAACCCTACGTGGAATTTTCCCCAATAGGATTTCCCCATGTATTTTGCCAGGAAATGTACATAAGTCCGACTGAAAAGGCATGCACCCTCCTAACCATACTGACGGGCTCCGAATCCAATGGCGATGTCCGTTTTGCTCTGCGAATTCATGGAGAGCTAACCCTAACCCTAAGTGGAATTTTCCCCAATGGGATTTTCCCATGTATTTTGCCAGGAAATGTACATAAGTCCGACTGAAAAGGCATGCACCCTCCTAACCATACTGACGGGCTCCGAATCCAATGGCGATGTCCGTTTTGCTCTGCGAATTCATGGAGAGCTAACCCTAACCCTAAGTGGAATTTTCCCCAATGGGATTTTCCCATGTATTTTGCCAGGAAATGTACATAAGTCCGACTGAAAAGGCATGCACCCTCCTAACCATACTGACGGGCTCCGAATCCAATGGCGATGCCCGTTTTGCTCTGCGAATTCATGGAGAGCTAACCCTAACCCTAAGTGGAATTTTCCCCAATGGGATTTTCCCATGTATTTTGCCAGGAAATGTACATAAGTCCGACTGAAAAGGCATGTACCCTCCTAACCATACTGACGGGCTCCGAATCCAATGACAATGTCCATTTTGCTGTGCGAATTCATGGAGAGCTAACCCTAACCCTAAGTGGAATTTTCCCCAATGGGATTTTTCCATGTATTTTGCCAGGAAATGTACATAAGTCCGACTGAAAAGGCATGCACCCTCCTAACCATACTGACGGGCTCCGAATCCAATGGCAATGTCCGTTTTGCTCTGCGAATTCATGGAGAGCTAACCCTAACCCTAAGTGGAATTTTCCCCAATGGGATTTTCCCATGTATTTTGCCAGGAAATGTACATAAGTCCGACTGAAAAGGCATGCACCCTCCTAACCATACTGACGGGCTCCGAATCCAATGGCGATGTCCATTTTGCTCTGCGAATTCATGGAGAGCTAACCCTAACCCTAAGTGGAATTTTGCCCAATGGGATTTTCCCATGTATTTTGCCAGGAAATGTACATAAGTCCGACTGAAAAGGCATGCACCCTCCTAACCATACTGACGGGCTCCGAAACCAATGGCGCCCGTTTTGCTCTGCGAATTCATGGAGAGCTAACCCTAACCCTACGTGGAATTTTCCCCAATGGGATTTTCCCATGTATTTTGCCAGGAAATGTACATATGTCCGATTGAAAAGGCATGTACCCTCCTAACCATACTGACGGGCTCCGAATCCAATGGCAATGTCCGTTTTGCTCTGCGAATTCATGGAGAGCTAACCCTAACCCTACGTGGAATTTTCCCCAATAGGATTTCCCCATGTATTTTGCCAGGAAATGTACATAAGTCCGACTGAAAAGGCATGCACCCTCCTAACCATACTGACGGGCTCCGAATCCAATGGCGATGTCCGTTTTGCTCTGCGAATTCATGGAGAGCTAACCCTAACCCTAAGTGGAATTTTCCCCAATGGGATTTTCCCATGTATTTTGCCAGGAAATGTACATAAGTCCGACTGAAAAGGCATGCACCCTCCTAACCATACTGACGGGCTCCGAATCCAATGGCGATGTCCGTTTTGCTCTGCGAATTCATGGAGAGCTAACCCTAACCCTAAGTGGAATTTTCCCCAATGGGATTTTCCCATGTATTTTGCCAGGAAATGTACATAAGTCCGACTGAAAAGGCATGCACCCTCCTAACCATACTGACGGGCTCCGAATCCAATGGCGATGCCCGTTTTGCTCTGCGAATTCATGGAGAGCTAACCCTAACCCTAAGTGGAATTTTCCCCAATGGGATTTTCCCATGTATTTTGCCAGGAAATGTACATAAGTCCGACTGAAAAGGCATGTACCCTCCTAACCATACTGACGGGCTCCGAATCCAATGACAATGTCCATTTTGCTGTGCGAATTCATGGAGAGCTAACCCTAACCCTAAGTGGAATTTTCCCCAATGGGATTTCCCCATGTATTTTGCCAGGAAATGTACATAAGTCCGACTGAAAAGGCATGCACCCTCCTAACCATACTGACGGGCTCTGAATCCAATGGCGATGTCCGTTTTGCTCTGCGAATTCATGGAGAGCTAACCCTAACCCTAAGTGGAATTTTCCCCAATGGGATTTTCCCATGTATTTTGCCAGGAAATGTACATAAGTCCGACTGAAAAGGCATGCACCCTCCTAACCATACTGACGGGCTCCGAATCCAATGGCGATGTCCGTTTTGCTCTGCGAATTCATGGAGAGCTAACCCTAAGCCTAAGTGGAATTTTCCCCAATGGGATTTTCCCATGTATTTTGCCAGGAAATGTACATAAGTCCGACTGAAAAGGCATGCACCCTCCTAACCATACTGACGGGCTCCGAATCCAATGGCGATGCCCGTTTTGCTCTGCGAATTCATGGAGAGCTAACCCTAACCCTACGTGGAATTTTCCCCAATGGGATTTTCCCATGTATTTTGCCAGGAAATGTACATAAGTCCGACGGAAAAGGCATGCACCCTCCTAACCATACTGACGGGCTCCGAATCCAATGGCGATGTCCACTTTGCTCTGCGAATTCATGGAGAGCTAACCCTAACCCTAAGTGGAATTTTCCCCAATGGGATTTTCCCATGTATTTTACCAGGAAACGTACATAAGTCCGACTGAAAAGGCATGCACCCTCCTAACCATACTGACGGGCTCCGAATCCATTGGCGATGTCCGTTTTGCTCTGCGAATTCATCGAGAGCTAACCCTAACCCTACGTGGAATTTTCCCCAATGGGATTTTCCCATGTATTTTGCCAGGAAATGTACATAAGTCCGACTGAAAAGGCATGTACCCTCCTAACCATACTGACGGGCTCCGAATCCAATGACAATGTCCATTTTGCTGTGCGAATTCATGGAGAGCTAACCCTAACCCTATGTGGAATTTTCCCCAATGGGATTTCCCCATGTATTTTGCCAGGAAATGTACATAAGTCCGACTGAAAAGGCATGCACCCTCCTAACCATACTGACGGGCTCTGAATCCAATGGCGATGTCCGTTTTGCTCTGCGAATTCATGGAGAGCTAACCCTAACCCTAAGTGGAATTTTCCCCAATGGGATTTTCCCATGTATTTTGCCAGGAAATGTACATAAGTCCGACTGAAAAGGCATGCACCCTCCTAACCATACTGACGGGCTCTGAATCCAATGGCGATGTCCGTTTTGCTCTGCGAATTCATGGAGAGCTAACCCTAACCCTAAGTGGAATTTTCCCCAATGGGATTTTCCCATGTATTTTGCCAGGAAATGTACATAAGTCCGACTGAAAAGGCATGCACCCTCCTAACCATACTGACGGGCTCCGAATCCAATGGCGATGTCCGTTTTGCTCTGCGAATTCATGGAGAGCTAACCCTAACCCTAAGTGGAATTTTGCCCAATGGGATTTTCCCATGTATTTTGCCAGGAAATGTACATAAGTCCGACTGAAAAGGCATGCACCCTCCTAACCATACTGACGGGCTCCGAAACCAATGGCGCCCGTTTTGCTCTGCGAATTCATGGAGAGCTAACCCTAACCCTAAGTGGAATTTTCCCCAATGGGATTTTCCCATGTATTTTGCCAGGAAATGTACATATGTCCGATTGAAAAGGCATGTACCCTCCTAACCATACTGACGGGCTCCGAATCCAATGGCAATGTCCGTTTTGCTCTGCGAATTCATGGAGAGCTAACCCTAACCCTACGTGGAATTTTCCCCAATGGGATTTTCCCATGTATTTTGCCAGGAAATGTACATAAGTCCGACTGAAAAGGCATGCACCCTCCTAACCATACTGACGGGCTCCGAATCCAATGGCGATGTCCGTTTTGCTCTGCGAATTCATGGAGAGCTAACCCTAACCCTAAGTGGAATTTTCCCCAATGGGATTTTCCCATGTATTTTGCCAGGAAATGTACATAAGTCCGACTGAAAAGGCATGCACCCTCCTAACCATACTGATGGGCTCTGAATCCAATGGCGATGTCCGTTTTGCTCTGCGAATTCATGGAGAGCTAACCCTAAGCCTAAGTGGAATTTTCCCCAATGGGATTTTCCCATGTATTTTGCCAGGAAATGTACATAAGTCCGACTGAAAAGGCATGCACCCTCCTAACCATACTGACGGCCTCCGAATCCAATGGCGATGTCCGTTTTGCTCTGCGAATTCATGGAGAGCTAACCCTAACCCTAAGTGGAATTTTCCCCAATGGGATTTTCCCATGTATTTTGCCAGGAAATGTACATAAGTCCGACTGAAAAGGCATGCACCCTCCTAACCATACTGACGGGCTCCGAATCCAATGGCGATGCCCGTTTTGCTCTGCGAATTCATGGAGAGCTAACCCTAACCCTACGTGGAATTTTCCCCAATGGGATTTTCCCATGTATTTTGCCAGGAAATGTACATAAGTCCGACGGAAAAGGCATGCACCCTCCTAACCATACTGACGGGCTCCGAATCCAATGGCGATGTCCACTTTGCTCTGCGAATTCATGGAGAGCTAACCCTAACCCTAAGTGGAATTTTCCCCAATGGGATTTTCCCATGTATTTTGCCAGGAAACGTACATAAGTCCGACTGAAAAGGCATGCACCCTCCTAACCATACTGACGGGCTCCGAATCCATTGGCGATGTCTGTTTTGCTCTGCGAATTCATCGAGAGCTAACCCTAACCCTACGTGGAATTTTCCCCAATGGGATTTTCCCATGTATTTTGCCAGGAAATGTACATAAGTCCGACTGAAAAGGCATGTACCCTCCTAACCATACTGACGGGCTCCGAATCCAATGACAATGTCCATTTTGCTGTGCGAATTCATGGAGAGCTAACCCTAACCCTATGTGCAATTTTCCCCAATGGGATTTCCCCATGTATTTTGCCAGGAAATGTACATAAGTCCGACTGAAAAGGCATGCACCCTCCTAACCATACTGACGGGCTCTGAATCCAATGGCGATGTCCGTTTTGCTCTGCGAATTCATGGAGAGCTAACCCTAACCCTAAGTGGAATTTTCCCCAATGGGATTTTCCCATGTATTTTGCCAGGAAATGTACATAAGTCCGACTGAAAAGGCATGCACCCTCCTAACCATACTGACGGGCTCTGAATCCAATGGCGATGTCCGTTTTGCTCTGCGAATTCATGGAGAGCTAACCCTAACCCTAAGTGGAATTTTCCCCAATGGGATTTTCCCATGTATTTTGCCAGGAAATGTACATAAGTCCGACTGAAAAGGCATGCACCCTCCTAACCATACTGACGGGCTCCGAATCCAATGGCGATGTCCGTTTTGCTCTGCGAATTCATGGAGAGCTAACCCTAACCCTAAGTGGAATTTTGCCCAATGGGATTTTCCCATGTATTTTGCCAGGAAATGTACATAAGTCCGACTGAAAAGGCATGCACCCTCCTAACCATACTGACGGGCTCCGAAACCAATGGCGCCCGTTTTGCTCTGCGAATTCATGGAGAGCTAACCCTAACCCTAAGTGGAATTTTCCCCAATGGGATTTTCCCATGTATTTTGCCAGGAAATGTACATATGTCCGATTGAAAAGGCATGTACCCTCCTAACCATACTGACGGGCTCCGAATCCAATGGCAATGTCCGTTTTGCTCTGCGAATTCATGGAGAGCTAACCCTAACCCTACGTGGAATTTTCCCCAATAGGATTTCCCCATGTATTTTGCCAGGAAATGTACATAAGTCCGACTGAAAAGGCATGCACCCTCCTAACCATACTGACGGGCTCCGAATCCAATGGCGATGTCCGTTTTGCTCTGCGAATTCATGGAGAGCTAACCCTAACCCTAAGTGGAATTTTCCCCAATGGGATTTTCCCATGTATTTTGCCAGGAAATGTACATAAGTCCGACTGAAAAGGCATGCACCCTCCTAACCATACTGACGGGCTCCGAATCCAATGGCGATGTCCGTTTTGCTCTGCGAATTCATGGAGAGCTAACCCTAACCCTAAGTGGAATTTTCCCCAATGGGATTTTCCCATGTATTTTGCCAGGAAATGTACATAAGTCCGACTGAAAAGGCATGCACCCTCCTAACCATACTGACGGGCTCCGAATCCAATGGCGATGCCCGTTTTGCTCTGCGAATTCATGGAGAGCTAACCCTAACCCTAAGTGGAATTTTCCCCAATGGGATTTCCCCATGTATTTTGCCAGGAAATGTACATAAGTCCGACTGAAAAGGCATGCACCCTCCTAACCATACTGACGGGCTCTGAATCCAATGGCGATGTCCGTTTTGCTCTGCGAATTCATGGAGAGCTAACCCTAACCCTAAGTGGAATTTTCCCCAATGGGATTTTCCCATGTATTTTGCCAGGAAATGTACATAAGTCCGACTGAAAAGGCATGCACCCTCCTAACCATACTGACGGGCTCTGAATCCAATGGCGATGTCCGTTTTGCTCTGCGAATTCATGGAGAGCTAACCCTAAGCCTAAGTGGAATTTTCCCCAATGGGATTTTCCCATGTATTTTGCCAGGAAATGTACATAAGTCCGACTGAAAAGGCATGCACCCTCCTAACCATACTGACGGCCTCCGAATCCAATGGCGATGTCCGTTTTGCTCTGCGAATTCATGGAGAGCTAACCCTAACCCTAAGTGGAATTTTCCCCAATGGGATTTTCCCATGTATTTTGCCAGGAAATGTACATAAGTCCGACTGAAAAGGCATGCACCCTCCTAACCATACTGACGGGCTCCGAATCCAATGGCGATGCCCGTTTTGCTCTGCGAATTCATGGAGAGCTAACCCTAACCCTACGTGGAATTTTCCCCAATGGGATTTTCCCATGTATTTTGCCAGGAAATGTACATAAGTCCGACGGAAAAGGCATGCACCCTCCTAACCATACTGACGGGCTCCGAATCCAATGGCGATGTCCACTTTGCTCTGCGAATTCATGGAGAGCTAACCCTAACCCTAAGTGGAATTTTCCCCAATGGGATTTTCCCATGTATTTTGCCAGGAAACGTACATAAGTCCGACTGAAAAGGCATGCACCCTCCTAACCATACTGACGGGCTCCGAATCCATTGGCGATGTCCGTTTTGCTCTGCGAATTCATCGAGAGCTAACCCTAACCCTACGTGGAATTTTCCCCAATGGGATTTTCCCATGTATTTTGCCAGGAAATGTACATAAGTCCGACTGAAAAGGCATGTACCCTCCTAACCATACTGACGGGCTCCGAATCCAATGACAATGTCCATTTTGCTGTGCGAATTCATGGAGAGCTAACCCTAACCCTATGTGGAATTTTCCCCAATGGGATTTCCCCATGTATTTTGCCAGGAAATGTACATAAGTCCGACTGAAAAGGCATGCACCCTCCTAACCATACTGACGGGCTCTGAATCCAATGGCGATGTCCGTTTTGCTCTGCGAATTCATGGAGAGCTAACCCTAACCCTAAGTGGAATTTTCCCCAATGGAATTTTCCCATGTATTTTGCCAGGAAATGTACATAAGTCCGACTGAAAAGGCATGCACCCTCCTAACCATACTGACGGGCTCTGAATCCAATGGCGATGTCCGTTTTGCTCTGCGAATTCATGGAGAGCTAACCCTAACCCTAAGTGGAATTTTCCCCAATGGGATTTTCCCATGTATTTTGCCAGGAAATGTACATAAGTCCGACTGAAAAGGCATGCACCCTCCTAACCATACTGACGGGCTCTGAATCCAATGGCGATGTCCGTTTTGCTCTGCGAATTCATGGAGAGCTAACCCTAAGCCTAAGTGGAATTTTCCCCAATGGGATTTTCCCATGTATTTTGCCAGGAAATGTACATAAGTCCGACTGAAAAGGCATGCACCCTCCTAACCAGACTGATGGGCTCCGAATCCAATGACAATGCCCGTTTTGCTCTGCGAATTCATGGAGAGCTAACCCTAGCCCTAAGTGGAATTTTCCCCAATGGGATTTTCCCATGTATTTTGCCAGGAAATGTACATAAATCCGACTGAAAAGGCATGCACCCTCCTAACCATACTGACGGGCTCCGAATCCAATGGCAATGTCCGTTTTGCTCTGCGAATTCATGGAGAGCTAACCCTAAGCCTAAGTGGAATTTTCCCCAATGGGATTTTCCCATGTATTTTGCCAGGAAATGTACATAAGTCCGACTGAAAAGGCATGCACCCTCCTAACCATACTGACGGGCTCCGAATCCAATGGCAATGTCCGTTTTGCTCTGCGAATTCATGGAGAGCTAACCCTAACCCTAAGTGGAATTTTTCCCAATGGGATTTTCCCATGTATTTTGCCAGGAAATGTACATAAGTCCGACTGAAAAGGCATGCACCCTCCTAACCATACTGACGGGCTCCGAATCCAATGGCAATGTCCGTTTTGTTCTGCGAATTCATGGAGAGCTAACCCTAACCCTAAGTGGAATTTTCCCCAATGGGATTTTCCCATGTATTTTGCCAGGAAATGTACATAAGTCCGACTGAAAAGGCATGCACCCTCCTAACCATACTGACGGGCTCCGAATCCAATGGCGATGTCCGTTTTGCTCTGCGAATTCATGGAGAGCTAACCCTAACCTTAAGTGGAATTTTCCCCAATGGGATTTTCCCATGTATTTTGCCAGGAAATGTACATAAGTCCGACTGAAAAGGCATGCACCCTCCTAACCATACTGACGGGCTCCGAATCCAATGGCGATGCCCGTTTTGCTCTGCGAATTCATGGAGAGCTAACCCTAACCCTACGTGGAATTTTCCCCAATAGGATTTTCCCATGTATTTTGCCAGGAAATGTACATAAGTCCGACTGAAAAGGCATGCACCCTCCTAACCATACTGACGGGCTCCGAATCCAATGGCGATGTCCACTTTGCTCTGCGAATTCATGGAGAGCTAACCCTAACCCTAAGTGGAATTTACCCCAATGGGATTTTCCCATGTATTTTGCCAGGAAACGTACATAGGTCCGACTGAAAAGGCATGCACCCTCCTAACCATACTGACGGGCTCCGAATCCATTGGCGATGTCCGTTTTGCTCTGCGAATTCATCGAGAGCTAACCCTAACCCTACGTGGAATTTTCCCCAATGGGATTTTCCCATGTATTTTGCCAGGAAATGTACATAAGTCCGACTGAAAAGGCATGTACCCTCCTAACCATACTGACGGGCTCCGAATCCAATGACTATGTCCATTTTGCTGTGCGAATTCATGGAGAGCTAACCCTAACCCTAAGTGGAATTTTCCCCAATGGGATTTCCCCATGTATTTTGCCAGGAAATGTACATAAGTCCGACTGAAAAGGCATGCACCCTCCTAACCATACTGACGGGCTCTGAATCCAATGGCGATGTCCGTTTTGCTCTGCGAATTCATGGAGAGCTAACCCTAACCCTAAGTGGAATTTTCCCCAATGGGATTTTCCCATGTATTTTGCCAGGAAATGTACATAAATCCGACTGAAAAGGCATGCACCCTCCTAACCATACTGACGGGCTCTGAATCCAATGGCGATGTCCGTTTTGCTCTGCGAATTCATGGAGAGCTAACCCTAAGCCTAAGTGGAATTTTCCCCAATGGGATTTTCCCATGTATTTTGCCAGGAAATGTACATAAGTCCGACTGAAAAGGCATGCACCCTCCTAACCATACTGATGGGCTCCGAATCCAATGGCGATGCCCGTTTTGCTCTGCGAATTCATGGAGAGCTAACCCTAACCCTAAGTGGAATTTTCCCCAATGGGATTTTCCCATGTATTTTGCCAGGAAATGTACATAAGTCCGACTGAAAAGGCATGCACCCTCCTAACCATACTGACGGGCTCCGAATCCAATGACTATGTCCATTTTGCTGTGCGAATTCATGGAGAGCTAACCCTAACCCTAAGTGGAATTTTCCCCAATGGGATTTCCCCATGTATTTTGCCAGGAAATGTACATAAGTCCGACTGAAAAGGCATGCACCCTCCTAACCATACTGACGGGCTCTGAATCCAATGGCGATGTCCGTTTTGCTCTGCGAATTCATGGAGAGCTAACCCTAACCCTAAGTGGAATTTTCCCCAATGGGATTTTCCCATGTATTTTGCCAGGAAATGTACATAAATCCGACTGAAAAGGCATGCACCCTCCTAACCATACTGACGGGCTCTGAATCCAATGGCGATGTCCGTTTTGCTCTGCGAATTCATGGAGAGCTAACCCTAAGCCTAAGTGGAATTTTCCCCAATGGGATTTTCCCATGTATTTTGCCAGGAAATGTACATAAGTCCGACTGAAAAGGCATGCACCCTCCTAACCATACTGATGGGCTCCGAATCCAATGGCGATGCCCGTTTTGCTCTGCGAATTCATGGAGAGCTAACCCTAACCCTAAGTGGAATTTTCCCCAATGGGATTTTCCCATGTATTTTGCCAGGAAATGTACATAAGTCCGACTGAAAAGGCATGCACCCTCCTAACCATACTGACGGGCTCCGAATCCAATGGCGATGTCCGTTTTGCTCTGCGAATTCATGGAGAGCTAACCCTAACCCTAAGTGGAATTTTCCCCAATGGGATTTTCCCATGTATTTTGCCAGGAAATGTACATAAGTCCGACTGAAATGGCATGCACCCTCCTAACCATACTGACGGGCTCCGAATCCAATGGCGATGTCCGTTTTGCTCTGCGAATTCATGGAGAGCTAACCCTAACCCTAAGTGGAATTTTCCCCAATGGGATTTTCCCATGTATTTTGCCAGGAAATGTACATAAGTCCGACTGAAAAGGCATGCACCCTCCTAACCATACTGACGGGCTCCGAATCCAATGGCGATGCCCGTTTTGCTCTGCGAATTCATGGAGAGCTAACCCTAACCCTAAGTGGAATTTTCCCCAATGGGATTTTCCCATGTATTTTGCCAGGAAATGTACATAAGTCCGACTGAAAAGGCATGTACCCTCCTAACCATACTGACGGGCTCCGAATCCAATGACAATGTCCATTTTGCTGTGCGAATTCATGGAGAGCTAACCCTAACCCTAAGTGGAATTTTCCCCAATGGGATTTCCCCATGTATTTTGCCAGGAAATGTACATAGGTCCGACTGAAAAGGCTTTCACCCTCCTAACCATACTGACGGGCTCTGAATCCAATGGCGATGTCCGTTTTGCTCTGCGAATTCATGGAGAGCTAACCCTAACCCTAAGTGGAATTTTCCCCAATGGGATTTTCCCATGTATTTTGCCAGGAAATGTACATAAGTCCGACTGAAAAGGCATGCACCCTCCTAACCATACTGACGGGCTCTGAATCCAATGGCGATGTCCGTTTTGCTCTGCGAATTCATGGAGAGCTAACCCTAAGCCTAAGTGGAATTTTCCCCAATGGGATTTTCCCATGTATTTTGCCAGGAAATGTACATAAGTCCGACTGAAAAGGCATGCACCCTCCTAACCATACTGACGGCCTCCGAATCCAATGGCGATGTCCGTTTTGCTCTGCGAATTCATGGAGAGCTAACCCTAACCCTAAGTGGAATTTTCCCCAATGGGATTTTCCCATGTATTTTGCCAGGAAATGTACATAAGTCCGACTGAAAAGGCATGCACCCTCCTAACCATACTGACGGGCTCCGAATCCAATGGCGATGTCCACTTTGCTCTGCGAATTCATGGAGAGCTAACCCTAACCCTACGTGGAATTTTCCCCAATGGGATTTTCCCATGTATTTTGCCAGGAAATGTACATAAGTCCGACTGAAAAGGCATGCACCCTCCTAACCATACTGACGGGCTCCGAATCCAATGGCGATGTCCACTTTGCTCTGCGAATTCATGGAGAGCTAACCCTAACCCTACGTGGAATTTTCCCCAATGGGATTTTCCCATGTATTTTGCCAGGAAATGTACATAAGTCCGACGGAAAAGGCATGCACCCTCCTAACCATACTGACGGGCTCCGAATCCAATGGCGATGTCCACTTTGCTCTGCGAATTCATGGAGAGCTAACCCTAACCCTACGTGGAATTTTCCCCAATGGGATTTTCCCATGTATTTTGCCAGGAAATGTACATAAGTCCGACTGAAAAGGCATGCACCCTCCTAACCATACTGACGGGCTCCGAATCCATTGGCGATGTCCGTTTTGCTCTGCGAATTCATCGAGAGCTAACCCTAACCCTACGTGGAATTTTCCCCAATGGGATTTTCCCATGTATTTTGCCAGGAAATGTACATAAGTCCGACTGAAAAGGCATGTACCCTCCTAACCATACTGACGGGCTCCGAATCCAATGACAATGTCCATTTTGCTGTGCGAATTCATGGAGAGCTAACCCTAACCCTATGTGGAATTTTCCCCAATGGGATTTCCCCATGTATTTTGCCAGGAAATGTACATAAGTCCGACTGAAAAGGCATGCACCCTCCTAACCATACTGACGGGCTCTGAATCCAATGGCGATGTCCGTTTTGCTCTGCGAATTCATGGAGAGCTAACCCTAACCCTAAGTGGAATTTTCCCCAATGGGATTTTCCCATGTATTTTGCCAGGAAATGTACATAAGTCCGACTGAAAAGGCATGCACCCTCCTAACCATACTGACGGGCTCTGAATCCAATGGCGATGTCCGTTTTGCTCTGCGAATTCATGGAGAGCTAACCCTAACCCTAAGTGGAATTTTCCCCAATGGGATTTTCCCATGTATTTTGCCAGGAAATGTACATAAGTCCGACTGAAAAGGCATGCACCCTCCTAACCATACTGATGGGCTCCGAATCCAATGGCGATGTCCGTTTTGCTCTGCGAATTCATGGAGAGCTAACCCTAACCCTAAGTGGAATTTTGCCCAATGGGATTTTCCCATGTATTTTGCCAGGAAATGTACATAAGTCCGACTGAAAAGGCATGCACCCTCCTAACCATACTGACGGGCTCCGAAACCAATGGCGCCCGTTTTGCTCTGCGAATTCATGGAGAGCTAACCCTAACCCTACGTGGAATTTTCCCCAATGGGATTTTCCCATGTATTTTGCCAGGAAATGTACATATGTCCGATTGAAAAGGCATGTACCCTCCTAACCATACTGACGGGCTCCGAATCCAATGGCAATGTCCGTTTTGCTCTGCGAATTCATGGAGAGCTAACCCTAACCCTAAGTGGAATTTTCCCCAATGGGATTTTCCCATGTATTTTGCCAGGAAATGTACATAAGTCCGACTGAAAAGGCATGCACCCTCCTAACCATACTGACGGGCTCCGAATCCAATGGCGATGCCCGTTTTGCTCTGCGAATTCATGGAGAGCTAACCCTAACCCTACGTGGAATTTTCCCCAATGGGATTTTCCCATGTATTTTGCCAGGAAATGTACATAAGTCCGACTGAAAAGGCATGTACCCTCCTAACCATACTGACGGGCTCCGAATCCAATGACAATGTCCATTTTGCTGTGCGAATTCATGGAGAACTAACCCTAACCCTAAGTGGAATTTTCCCCAATGGGATTTCCCCATGTATTTTGCCAGGAAATGTACATAAGTCCGACTGAAAAGGCATGCACCCTCCTAACCATACTGACGGGCTCCGAATCCAATGGCGATGTCCGTTTTGCTCTGCGAATTCATGGAGAGCTAACCCTAACCCTAAGTGGAATTTTCCCCAATGGGATTTTCCCATGTATTTTGCCAGGAAATGTACATAAGTCCGACTGAAAAGGCATGCACCCTCCTAACCATACTGACGGGCTCCGAATCCAATGGCAATGTCCGTTTTGCTCTGCGAATTCATGGAGAGCTAACCCTAACCCTAAGTGGAATTTTCCCCAATGGGATTTTCCCATGTATTTTGCCAGGAAATGTACATAAGTCCGACTGAAAAGGCATGCACCCTCCTAACCATACTGACGGGCTCCGAATCCAATGGCGATGTCCACTTTGCTCTGCGAATTCATGGAGAGCTAACCCTAACCCTACGTGGAATTTTCCCCAATGGGATTTTCCCATGTATTTTGCCAGGAAATGTACATAAGTCCGACGGAAAAGGCATGCACCCTCCTAACCATACTGACGGGCTCCGAATCCAATGGCGATGTCCACTTTGCTCTGCGAATTCATGGAGAGCTAACCCTAACCCTACGTGGAATTTTCCCCAATGGGATTTTCCCATGTATTTTGCCAGGAAATGTACATAAGTCCGACTGAAAAGGCATGCACCCTCCTAACCATACTGACGGGCTCCGAATCCATTGGCGATGTCCGTTTTGCTCTGCGAATTCATCGAGAGCTAACCCTAACCCTACGTGGAATTTTCCCCAATGGGATTTTCCCATGTATTTTGCCAGGAAATGTACATAAGTCCGACTGAAAAGGCATGTACCCTCCTAACCATACTGACGGGCTCCGAATCCAATGACAATGTCCATTTTGCTGTGCGAATTCATGGAGAGCTAACCCTAACCCTATGTGGAATTTTCCCCAATGGGATTTCCCCATGTATTTTGCCAGGAAATGTACATAAGTCCGACTGAAAAGGCATGCACCCTCCTAACCATACTGACGGGCTCTGAATCCAATGGCGATGTCCGTTTTGCTCTGCGAATTCATGGAGAGCTAACCCTAACCCTAAGTGGAATTTTCCCCAATGGGATTTTCCCATGTATTTTGCCAGGAAATGTACATAAGTCCGACTGAAAAGGCATGCACCCTCCTAACCATACTGACGGGCTCTGAATCCAATGGCGATGTCCGTTTTGCTCTGCGAATTCATGGAGAGCTAACCCTAACCCTAAGTGGAATTTTCCCCAATGGGATTTTCCCATGTATTTTGCCAGGAAATGTACATAAGTCCGACTGAAAAGGCATGCACCCTCCTAACCATACTGATGGGCTCCGAATCCAATGGCGATGTCCGTTTTGCTCTGCGAATTCATGGAGAGCTAACCCTAACCCTAAGTGGAATTTTGCCCAATGGGATTTTCCCATGTATTTTGCCAGGAAATGTACATAAGTCCGACTGAAAAGGCATGCACCCTCCTAACCATACTGACGGGCTCCGAAACCAATGGCGCCCGTTTTGCTCTGCGAATTCATGGAGAGCTAACCCTAACCCTACGTGGAATTTTCCCCAATGGGATTTTCCCATGTATTTTGCCAGGAAATGTACATATGTCTGATTGAAAAGGCATGTACCCTCCTAACCATACTGACGGGCTCCGAATCCAATGGCAATGTCCGTTTTGCTCTGCGAATTCATGGAGAGCTAACCCTAACCCTAAGTGGAATTTTCCCCAATGGGATTTTCCCATGTATTTTGCCAGGAAATGTACATAAGTCCGACTGAAAAGGCATGCACCCTCCTAACCATACTGACGGGCTCCGAATCCAATGGCGATGCCCGTTTTGCTCTGCGAATTCATGGAGAGCTAACCCTAACCCTACGTGGAATTTTCCCCAATGGGATTTTCCCATGTATTTTGCCAGGAAATGTACATAAGTCCGACTGAAAAGGCATGTACCCTCCTAACCATACTGACGGGCTCCGAATCCAATGACAATGTCCATTTTGCTGTGCGAATTCATGGAGAACTAACCCTAACCCTAAGTGGAATTTTCCCCAATGGGATTTCCCCATGTATTTTGCCAGGAAATGTACATAAGTCCGACTGAAAAGGCATGCACCCTCCTAACCATACTGACGGGCTCCGAATCCAATGACAATGTCCATTTTGCTGTGCGAATTCATGGAGAGCTAACCCTAACCCTATGTGGAATTTTCCCCAATGGGATTTCCCCATGTATTTTGCCAGGAAATGTACATAAGTCCGACTGAAAAGGCATGCACCCTCCTAACCATACTGACGGGCTCTGAATCCAATGGCGATGTCCGTTTTGCTCTGCGAATTCATGGAGAGCTAACCCTAACCCTAAGTGGAATTTTCCCCAATGGGATTTTCCCATGTATTTTGCCAGGAAATGTACATAAGTCCGACTGAAAAGGCATGCACCCTCCTAACCATACTGACGGGCTCTGAATCCAATGGCGATGTCCGTTTTGCTCTGCGAATTCATGGAGAGCTAACCCTAACCCTAAGTGGAATTTTCCCCAATGGGATTTTCCCATGTATTTTGCCAGGAAATGTACATAAGTCCGACTGAAAAGGCATGCACCCTCCTAACCATACTGATGGGCTCCGAATCCAATGGCGATGTCCGTTTTGCTCTGCGAATTCATGGAGAGCTAACCCTAACCCTAAGTGGAATTTTGCCCAATGGGATTTTCCCATGTATTTTGCCAGGAAATGTACATAAGTCCGACTGAAAAGGCATGCACCCTCCTAACCATACTGACGGGCTCCGAAACCAATGGCGCCCGTTTTGCTCTGCGAATTCATGGAGAGCTAACCCTAACCCTACGTGGAATTTTCCCCAATGGGATTTTCCCATGTATTTTGCCAGGAAATGTACATATGTCTGATTGAAAAGGCATGTACCCTCCTAACCATACTGACGGGCTCCGAATCCAATGGCAATGTCCGTTTTGCTCTGCGAATTCATGGAGAGCTAACCCTAACCCTAAGTGGAATTTTCCCCAATGGGATTTTCCCATGTATTTTGCCAGGAAATGTACATAAGTCCGACTGAAAAGGCATGCACCCTCCTAACCATACTGACGGGCTCCGAATCCAATGGCGATGCCCGTTTTGCTCTGCGAATTCATGGAGAGCTAACCCTAACCCTACGTGGAATTTTCCCCAATGGGATTTTCCCATGTATTTTGCCAGGAAATGTACATAAGTCCGACTGAAAAGGCATGTACCCTCCTAACCATACTGACGGGCTCCGAATCCAATGACAATGTCCATTTTGCTGTGCGAATTCATGGAGAACTAACCCTAACCCTAAGTGGAATTTTCCCCAATGGGATTTCCCCATGTATTTTGCCAGGAAATGTACATAAGTCCGACTGAAAAGGCATGCACCCTCCTAACCATACTGACGGGCTCCGAATCCAATGGCACTGTCCGTTTTGCTCTGCGAATTCATGGAGAGCTAACCCTAACCCTAAGTGGAATTTTCCCCAATGGGATTTTCCCATGTATTTTGCCAGGAAATGTACATAAGTCCGACTGAAAAGGCATGCACCCTCCTAACCATACTGACGGGCTCCGAATCCAATGGCAATGTCCGTTTTGCTCTGCGAATTCATGGAGAGCTAACCCTAACCCTAAGTGGAATTTTCCCCAATGGGATTTTCCCATGCATTTTGCCAGGAAATGTACATAAGTCCGACTGAAAAGGCATGCACCCTCCTAACCATACTGACGGGCTCCGAATCCAATGGCAATGTCCGTTTTGCTCTGCGAATTCATGGAGAGCTAACCCTAACCCTAAGTGGAATTTTCCCCAATGGGATTTTCCCATGTATTTTGCCAGGAAATGTACATAAGTCCGACTGAAAAGGCATGCACCCTCCTAACCATACTGACGGGCTCCGAATCCAATGGCGATGCCCGTTTTGCTCTGCGAATTCATGGAGAGCTAACCCTAACCCTAAGTGGAATTTTCCCCAATGGGATTTTCCCATGTATTTTGCCAGGAAATGTACATAAGTCCGACTGAAAAGGCATGTACCCCCCTAACCATACTGACGGGCTCCGATTCCAATGGCAATGTCCGTTTTGCTCTGCGAATTCATGGAAAGCTAACCCTAACCCTACGTGGAATTTTCCCCAATAGGATTTCCCCATGTATTTTGCCAGGAAATGTACATAAGTCCGACTGAAAAGGCATGCACCCTCCTAACCATACTGACGGGCTCCGAATCCAATGGCACTGTCCGTTTTGCTCTGCGAATTCATGGAGAGCTAACCCTAACCCTACGTGGAATTTTCCCCAATAGGATTTCCCCATGTATTTTGCCAGGAAATGTACATAAGTCCGACTGAAAAGGCATGCACCCTCCTAACCATACTGACGGGCTCTGAATCCAATGGCGATGCCCGTTTTGCTCTGCGAATTCATGGAGAGCTAACCCTAACCCTAAGTGGAATTTTCCCCAATGGGACTTTCCCATGTATTTTGCCAGGAAATGTACATAAGTCCGACTGAAAAGGCATGCACCCTCCTAACCATACTGACGGGCTCCGAATCCAATGGCAATGTCCGTTTTGCTCTGCGAATTCATGGAGAGCTAACCCTAACCCTACGTGGAATTTTCCCCAATAGGATTTCCCCATGTATTTTGCCAGGAAATGTACATAAGTCCGACTGAAAAGGCATGCACCCTCCTAACCATACTGACGGGCTCCGAATCCAATGGCACTGTCCGTTTTGCTCTGCGAATTCATGGAGAGCTAACCCTAACCCTATGTGGAATTTTCCCCAATAGGATTTCCCCATGTATTTTGCCAGGAAATGTACATAAGTCCGACTGAAAAGGCATGCACCCTCCTAACCATACTGACGGGCTCTGAATCCAATGGCGATGCCCGTTTTGCTCTGCGAATTCATGGAGAGCTAACCCTAACCCTAAGTGGAATTTTCCCCAATGGGACTTTCCCATGTATTTTGCCAGGAAATGTACATAAGTCCGACTGAAAAGGCATGCACCCTCCTAACCATACTGACGGGCTCCGAATCCAATGGCAATGTCCGTTTTGCTCTGCGAATTCATGGAGAGCTAACCCTAACCCTACGTGGAATTTTCCCCAATGGGATTTTCCCATGTATTTTGCCAGGAAAGGTACATAAGTCCGACTGAAAAGGCATGTACCCTCCTAACCATACTGACGGGCTCCGAATCCAATGACAATGTCCACTTTGCTCTGCGAATTCATGGAGAGCTAACCCTAACCCTAAGTGGAATTTTCCCCAATGGGATTTTCCCATGTATTTTGCCAGGAAATGTACATAAGTCCGACTGAAAAAGCATGCACCCTCCTAACCATACTGACGGGCTCCGAATCCAATGGCAATGTCCGTTTTGCTTTGCGAATTCATGGAGAGCTAACCCTAAGCCTAAGTGGAATTTTCCCCAATGGGATTTTCCCATGTATTTTGCCAGGAAATGTACATAAGTCCGACTGAAAAGGCATGCACCCTCCTAACCATACTGACGGGCTCCGATTCCAATGGCAATGTCCGTTTTGCTCTGCGAATTCATGGAGAGCTAACCCTAACCCTACGTGGAATTTTCCCCAATAGGATTTCCACATGTATTTTGCCAGGAAATGTACATAAGTCCGACTGAAAAGGCATGTACCCTCCTAACCATACTGACGGGCTCCGAATCCAATGGCAATGTCCGTTTTGTTGTGCGAATTCATGGAGAGCTAACCCTAACCCTAAGTGGAATTTTCCCCAATGGGATTTTCCCATGTATTTTGCCAGGAAATGTACATAAGTCCGACTGAAAAGGCATGTACCCTCCTAACCATACTGATGGGCTCCGAATCCAATGGCAATGTCCGTTTTGCTGTGCGAATTCATGGAGAGCTAACCCTAACCCTAAGTGGAATTTTCCCCAATGGGATTTTCCCATGTATTATGCCAGGAAATGTACATAAGTCCGACTGAAAAGGCATGCACCCTCCTAACCATACTGACGGGCTCCGAATCCAATGGCAATGTCCGTTTTGCTCTGCGAATTCATGGAGAGCTAACCCTAACCCTAAGTGGAATTTTCCCCAATGGGATTTTCCCATGTATTATGCCAGGAAATGTACATAAGTCCGACTGAAAAGGCATGCACCCTCCTAACCATACCGACGGGCTCCGAATCCAATGGCAATGTCTGTTTTGCTCTGCGAATTCATGGAGAGCTAACCCTAACCCTAAGTGGAATTTTCCCCAATGGGATTTTCCCATGTATTATGCCAGGAAATGTACATAAGTCCGACTGAAAAGGCATGCACCCTCCTAACCATACTGACGGGCTCCGAATCCAATGGCAATGCCCGTTTTGCTCTGCGAATTCATGGAGAGCTAACCCTAACCCTAAGTGGAATTTTCCCCAATGGGATTTTCCCATGTATTTTGCCAGGAAATGTACATAAGTCCGACTGAAAAGGCATGCACCCTCCTAACCATACTGACGGGCTCCGAATCCAATGGCAATGTCCGTTTTGCTCTGCGAATTCATGGAGAGCTAACCCTAACCCTAAGTGGAATTTTCCCCAATGGGATTTTCCCATGTATTATGCCAGGAAATGTACATAAGTCCGACTGAAAAGGCATGCACCCTCCTAACCATACCGACGGGCTCCGAATCCAATGGCAATGTCCGTTTTGCTCTGCGAATTCATGGAGAGCTAACCCTAACCCTAAGTGGAATTTTCCCCAATGGGATTTTCCCATGTATTATGCCAGGAAATGTACATAAGTCCGACTGAAAAGGCATGCACCCTCCTAACCATACTGACGGGCTCCGAATCCAATGGCAATGTCCGTTTTGCTCTGCGAATTCATGGAGAGCTAACCCTAACCCTAAGTGGAATTTTCCCCAATGGGATTTTCCCACGTATTATGCCAGGAAATGTACATAAGTCCGACTGAAAAGGCATGCACCCTCCTAACCATACCGACGGGCTCCGAATCCAATGGCAATGTCCGTTTTGCTCTGCGAATTCATGGAGAGCTAACCCTAACCCTAAGTGGAATTTTCCCCAATGGGATTTTCCCATGTATTATGCCAGGAAATGTACATAAGTCCGACTGAAAAGGCATGCACCCTCCTAACCATACTGACGGGCTCCGAATCCAATGGCAATGCCCGTTTTGCTCTGCGAATTCATGGAGAGCTTACCCTAACCCTAAGTGGAATTTTCCCAATGGGATTTTCCCATGTATTTTGCCAGGAAATGTACATAAGTCCGACTGAAAAGGCATGCACCCTCCTAACCATACTGACGGGCTCCGAATCCAATGGCAATGCCCGTTTTGCTCTGCGAATTCATGGAGAGCTAACCCTAACCCTAAGTGGAATTTTCCCCAATGGGATTTTCCCATGTATTTTGCCAGGAAATGTACATAAGTCCGACTGAAAAGGCATGCACCCTCCTAACCATACTGACGGGCTCCGAATCCAATGGCAATGTCCGTTTTGCTCTGCGAATTCATGGAGAGCTAACCCTAACCCTAAGTGGAATTTTCCCCAATGGGATTTTCCCATGTATTTTGCCAGGAAATGTACATAAGTCCGACTGAAAAGGCATGCACCCTCCTAACCATACTGACGGGCTCCGAATCCAATGGCGATGCCCGTTTTGCTCTGCGAATTCATGGAGAGCTAACCCTAACCCTAAGTGGAATTTTCCCCAATGGGATTTCCCCATGTGTTTTGCCAGGAAATGTACATAAGTCCGACTGAAAAGGCATGCACCCTCCTAACCATACTGACGGGCTCCGAATCCAATGGCGATGCCCGTTTTGCTCTGCGAATTCATGGAGAGCTAACCCTAACCCTAAGTGGAATTTTCCCCAATGGGATTTCCCCATGTGTTTTGCCAGGAAATGTACATAAGTCCGACTGAAAAGGCATGCACCCTCCTAACCATACTGACGGGCTCCGAATCCAATGGCGATGCCCGTTTTGCTCTGCGAATTCATGGAGAGCTAACCCTAACCCTAAGTGGAATTTTCCCCAATGGGATTTTCCCATGTGTTTTGCCAGGAAATGTACATAAGTCCGACTGAAAAGGCATGCACCCTCCTAACCATACTGACGGGCTCCGAATCCAATGGCGATGTCCGTATTGCTCTGCGAATTCATGGAGAGCTAACCCTAACCCTAAGTGGAATTTTCCCCAATGGGATTTTCCCATGTATTATGCCAGGAAATGTACATAATTCCGACTGAAAAGGCATGCACCCTCCTAACCATACTGACGGGCTCCGAATCCAATGGCAATGTCCGTTTTGCTCTGCGAATTCATGGAGAGCTAACCCTAACCCTAAGTGGAATTTTCCCCAATGGGATTTTCCCATGTATTATGCCAGGAAATGTACATAAGTCCGACTGAAAAGGCATGCACCCTCCTAACCATACCGACGGGCTCCGAATCCAATGGCAATGTCCGTTTTGCTCTGCGAATTCATGGAGAGCTAACCCTAACCCTAAGTGGAATTTTCCCCAATGGGATTTTCCCATGTATTATGCCAGGAAATGTACATAAGTCCGACTGAAAAGGCATGCACCCTCCTAACCATACTGACGGGCTCCGAATCCAATGGCAATGCCCGTTTTGCTCTGCGAATTCATGGAGAGCTAACCCTAACCCTAAGTGGAATTTTCCCCAATGGGATTTTCCCATGTATTTTGCCAGGAAATGTACATAAGTCCGACTGAAAAGGCATGCACCCTCCTAACCATACTGACGGGCTCCGAATCCAATGGCAATGCCCGTTTTGCTCTGCGAATTCATGGAGAGCTAACCCTAACCCTAAGTGGAATTTTCCCCAATGGGATTTTCCCATGTATTTTGCCAGGAAATGTACATAAGTCCGACTGAAAAGGCATGCACCCTCCTAACCATACTGACGGGCTCCGAATCCAATGGCAATGTCCGTTTTGCTCTGCGAATTCATGGAGAGCTAACCCTAACCCTAAGTGGAATTTTCCCCAATGGGATTTTCCCATGTATTTTGCCAGGAAATGTACATAAGTCCGACTGAAAAGGCATGCACCCTCCTAACCATACTGACGGGCTCCGAATCCATTGGCGATGCCCGTTTTGCTCTGCGAATTCATGGAGAGCTAACCCTAACCCTAAGTGGAATTTTCCCCAATGGGATTTCCCCATGTGTTTTGCCAGGAAATGTACATAAGTCCGACTGAAAAGGCATGCACCCTCCTAACCATACTGACGGGCTCCGAATCCAATGGCGATGCCCGTTTTGCTCTGCGAATTCATGGAGAGCTAACCCTAACCCTAAGTGGAATTTTCCCCAATGGGATTTCCCCATGTGTTTTGCCAGGAAATGTACATAAGTCCGACTGAAAAGGCATGCACCCTCCTAACCATACTGACGGGCTCCGAATCCAATGGCGATGCCCGTTTTGCTCTGCGAATTCATGGAGAGCTAACCCTAACCCTAAGTGGAATTTTCCCCAATGGGATTTTCCCATGTGTTTTGCCAGGAAATGTACATAAGTCCGACTGAAAAGGCATGCACCCTCCTAACCATACTGACGGGCTCCGAATCCAATGGCGATGTCCGTATTGCTCTGCGAATTCATGGAGAGCTAACCCTAACCCTAAGTGGAATTTTCCCCAATAGGATTTCCCCATGTGTTTTGCCAGGAAATGTACATAAGTCCGACTGAAAAGGCATGCACCCTCCTAACCATACTGACGGGCTCCGAATCCAATGGCGATGCCCGTTTTGCTCTGCGAATTCATGGAGAGCTAACCCTAACCCTAAGTGGAATTTTCCCCAATGGGATTTTCCCATGTGTTTTGCCAGGAAATGTACATAAGTCCGACTGAAAAGGCATGCACCCTCCTAACCATACTGACGGGCTCCGAATCCAATGGCGATGCCCGTTTTGCTCTGCGAATTCATGGAGAGCTAACCCTAACCCTAAGTGGAATTTTCCCCAATGGGATTTTCCCATGTGTTTTGCCAGGAAATGTACATAAGTCCGACTGAAAAGGCATGCACCCTCCTAACCATACTGACGGGCTCCGAATCCAATGGCAATGTCCATTTTGTTCTGCGAATTCATGGAGAGCTAACCCTAACCCTAAGTGGAATTTTCCCCAATGGGATTTTCCCATGTATTTTGCCAGGAAATGTACATAAGTCCGACTGAAAAGGCATGCACCCTCCTAACCATACTGACGGGCTCCGAATCCAATGACAATGTCCATTTTGCTCTGCGAATTCATGGAGAGCTAACCCTAACCCTACGTGGAATTTTCCCCAATGGGATTTTCCCATGTATTTTGCCAGGAAATGTACATAAGTCCGACTGAAAAGGCATGCACCCTCCTAACCATACTGACGGGCTCCGAATCCAATGGCGATGTCCGTTTTGCTCTGCGAATTCATGGAGAGCTAACCCTAACCCTAAGTGGAATTTTCCCCAATGGGATTTTCCCATGTATTATGCCAGGAAATGTACATAAGTCCGACTGAAAAGGCATGCACCCTCCTAACCATACCGACGGGCTCCGAATCCAATGGCAATGTCCGTTTTGCTCTGCGAATTCATGAAGAGCTAACCCTAACCCTAAGTGGAATTTTCCCCAATGGGATTTTCCCATGTATTATGCCAGGAAATGTACATAAGTCCGACTGAAAAGGCATGCACCCTCCTAACCATACTGACGGGCTCCGAATCCAATGGCAATGCCCGTTTTGCTCTGCGAATTCATGGAGAGCTAACCCTAACCCTAAGTGGAATTTTCCCCAATGGGATTTTCCCATGTATTTTGCCAGGAAATGTACATAAGTCCGACTGAAAAGGCATGCACCCTCCTAACCATACTGACGGGCTCCGAATCCAATGGCAATGCCCGTTTTGCTCTGCGAATTCATGGAGAGCTAACCCTAACCCTAAGTGGAATTTTCCCCAATGGGATTTTCCCATGTATTTTGCCAGGAAATGTACATAAGTCCGACTGAAAAGGCATGCACCCTCCTAACCATACTGACGGGCTCCGAATCCAATGGCAATGTCCGTTTTGCTCTGCGAATTCATGGAGAGCTAACCCTAACCCTAAGTGGAATTTTCCCCAATGGGATTTTTCCATGTATTATGCCAGGAAATGTACATAAGTCCGACTGAAAAGACATGCACCCTCCTAACCATACCGACGGGCTCCGAATCCAATGGCAATGTCCGTTTTGCTCTGCGAATTCATGGAGAGCTAACCCTAACCCTAAGTGGAATTTTCCCCAATGGGATTTTCCCATGTATTATGCCAGGAAATGTACATAAGTCCGACTGAAAAGGCATGCACCCTCCTAACCATACTGACGGGCTCCGAATCCAACGGCAATGCCCGTTTTGCTCTGCGAATTCATGGAGAGCTAACCCTAACCCTAAGTGGAATTTTCCCCAATGGGATTTTCCCATGTATTTTGCCAGGAAATGTACATAAGTCCGACTGAAAAGGCATGCACCCTCCTAACCATACTGACGGGCTCCGAATCCAATGGCAATGCCCGTTTTGCTCTGCGAATTCATGGAGAGCTAACCCTAACCCTAAGTGGAATTTTCCCCAATGGGATTTTCCCATGTATTTTGCCAGGAAATGTACATAAGTCCGACTGAAAAGGCATGCACCCTCCTAACCATACTGACGGGCTCCGAATCCAATGGCAATGTCCGTTTTGCTCTGCGAATTCATGGAGAGCTAACCCTAACCCTAAGTGGAATTTTCCCCAATGGGATTTTCCCATGTATTTTGCCAGGAAATGTACATAAGTCCGACTGAAAAGGCATGCACCCTCCTAACCATACTGACGGGCTCCGAATCCAATGACAATGTCCATTTTGCTCTGCGAATTCATGGAGAGCTAACCCTAACCCTACGTGGAATTTTCCCCAATGGGATTTTCCCATGTATTTTGCCAGGAAATGTACATAAGTCCGACTGAAAAGGCATGCACCCTCCTAACCATACTGACGGGCTCCGAATCCAATGGCGATGCCCGTTTTGCTCTGCGAATTCATGGAGAGCTAACCCTAACCCTACGTGGAATTTTCCCCAATGGGATTTTCCCATGTATTTTGCCAGGAAATGTACATAAGTCCGACTGAAAAGGCATGCACCCTCCTAACCATACTGACGGGCTCCGAATCCAATGGCGATGTCCGTTTTGCTCTGCGAATTCATGGAGAGCTAACCCTAACCCTAAGTGGAATTTTCCCCAATGGGATTTTCCCATGTATTATGCCAGGAAATGTACATAAGTCCGACTGAAAAGGCATGCACCCTCCTAACCATACTGACGGGCTCCGAATCCAATGGCGATGTCCGTTTTGCTCTGCGAATTCATGGAGAGCTAACCCTAACCCTAAGTGGAATTTTCCCCAATGGGATTTTCCCATGTATTATGCCAGGAAATGTACATAAGTCCGACTGAAAAGGCATGCACCCTCCTAACCATACTGACGGGCTCCGAATCCAACGGCAATGCCCGTTTTGCTCTGCGAATTCATGGAGAGCTAACCCTAACCCTAAGTGGAATTTTCCCCAATGGGATTTTCCCATGTATTTTGCCAGGAAATGTACATAAGTCCGACTGAAAAGGCATGCACCCTCCTAACCATACTGACGGGCTCCGAATCCAATGGCAATGCCCGTTTTGCTCTGCGAATTCATGGAGAGCTAACCCTAACCCTAAGTGGAATTTTCCCCAATGGGATTTTCCCATGTATTTTGCCAGGAAATGTACATAAGTCCGACTGAAAAGGCATGCACCCTCCTAACCATACTGACGGGCTCCGAATCCAATGGCAATGTCCGTTTTGCTCTGCGAATTCATGGAGAGCTAACCCTAACCCTAAGTGGAATTTTCCCCAATGGGATTTTCCCATGTATTTTGCCAGGAAATGTACATAAGTCCGACTGAAAAGGCATGCACCCTCCTAACCATACTGACGGGCTCCGAATCCAATGGCGATGCCCGTTTTGCTCTGCGAATTCATGGAGAGCTAACCCTAACCCTAAGTGGAATTTTCCCCAATGGGATTTCCCCATGTGTTTTGCCAGGAAATGTACATAAGTCCGACTGAAAAGGCATGCACCCTCCTAACCATACTGACGGGCTCCGAATCCAATGGCGATGCCCGTTTTGCTCTGCGAATTCATGGAGAGCTAACCCTAACCCTAAGTGGAATTTTCCCCAATGGGATTTCCCCATGTGTTTTGCCAGGAAATGTACATAAGTCCGACTGAAAAGGCATGCACCCTCCTAACCATACTGACGGGCTCCGAATCCAATGGCGATGCCCGTTTTGCTCTGCGAATTCATGGAGAGCTAACCCTAACCCTAAGTGGAATTTTCCCCAATGGGATTTTCCCATGTGTTTTGCCAGGAAATGTACATAAGTCCGACTGAAAAGGCATGCACCCTCCTAACCATACTGACGGGCTCCGAATCCAATGGCGATGTCCGTATTGCTCTGCGAATTCATGGAGAGCTAACCCTAACCCTAAGTGGAATTTTCCCCAATAGGATTTCCCCATGTGTTTTGCCAGGAAATGTACATAAGTCCGACTGAAAAGGCATGCACCCTCCTAACCATACTGACGGGCTCCGAATCCAATGGCGATGCCCGTTTTGCTCTGCGAATTCATGGAGAGCTAACCCTAACCCTAAGTGGAATTTTCCCCAATGGGATTTTCCCATGTGTTTTGCCAGGAAATGTACATAAGTCCGACTGAAAAGGCATGCACCCTCCTAACCATACTGACGGGCTCCGAATCCAATGGCGATGCCCGTTTTGCTCTGCGAATTCATGGAGAGCTAACCCTAACCCTAAGTGGAATTTTCCCCAATGGGATTTTCCCATGTGTTTTGCCAGGAAATGTACATAAGTCCGACTGAAAAGGCATGCACCCTCCTAACCATACTGACGGGCTCCGAATCCAATGGCGATACCCGTTTTGCTCTGCGAATTCATGGAGAGCTAACCCTAACCCTAAGTGGAATTTTCCCCAATGGGATTTTCCCATGTGTTTTGCCAGGAAATGTACATAAGTCCGACTGAAAAGGCATGCACCCTCCTAACCATACTGACGGGCTCCGAATCCAATGGCAATGTCCATTTTGCTCTGCGAATTCATGGAGAGCTAACCCTAACCCTAAGTGGAATTTTCCCCAATGGGATTTTCCCATGTGTTTTGCCAGGAAATGTACATAAGTCCGACTGAAAAGGCATGCACCCTCCTAACCATACTGACGGGCTCCGAATCCAATGGCGATGCCCCTTTTGCTCTGCGAATTCATGGAGAGCTAACCCTAACCCTAAGTGGAATTTTCCCCAATGGGATTTTCCCATGTGTTTTGCCAGGAAATGTACATAAGTCCGACTGAAAAGGCATGCACCCTCCTCACCATACTGACGGGCTCCGAATCCAATGGCGATGTCCGTATTGCTCTGCGAATTCATGGAGAGCTAACCCTAACCCTAAGTGGAATTTTCCCCAATAGGATTTCCCCATGTGTTTTGCCAGGAAATGTACATAGGTCCGACTGAAAAGGCATGCACCCTCCTAACCATACTGACGGGCTCCGAATCCAATGGCGATGTCCGTATTGCTCTGCGAATTCATGGAGAGCTAACCCTAACCCTAAGTGGAATTTTCCCCAATAGGATTTCCCCATGTGTTTTGCCAGGAAATGTACATAGGTCCGACTGAAAAGGCATGCACCCTCCTAACCATACTGACGGGCTCCGAATCCAATGGCAATGTCCATTTTGCTCTGCGAATTCATGGAGAGCTAACCCTAACCCTAAGTGGAATTTTCCCCAATGGGATTTTCCCATGTATTTTGCCAGGAAATGTACATAAGTCCGACTGAAAAGGCATGCACCCTCCTAACCATACTGACGGGCTCCGAATCCAATGGCGATGCCCGTTTTGCTCTGCGAATTCATGGAGAGCTAACCCTAACCCTAAGTGGAATTTTCCCCAATGGGATTTTCCCATGTGTTTTGCCAGGAAATGTACATAAGTCCGACTGAAAAGGCATGCACCCTCCTAACCATACTGACGGGCTCCGAATCCAATGGCGATGCCCCTTTTGCTCTGCGAATTCATGGAGAGCTAACCCTAACCCTAAGTGGAATTTTCCCCAATGGGATTTTCCCATGTGTATTGCCAGGAAATGTACATAAGTCCGACTGAAAAGGCATGCACCCTCCTAACCATACTGATGGGCTCCGAATCCAATGGCGATGTCCGTATTGCTCTGCGAATTCATGGAGAGCTAACCCTAACCCTAAGTGGAATTTTCCCCAATAGGATTTCCCCATGTGTTTTGCCAGGAAATGTACATAGGTCCGACTGAAAAGGCATGCACCCTCCTAACCATACTGACGGGCTCCGAATCCAATGGCGATGCCCGTTTTGCTCTGCGAATTCATGGAGAGCTAACCCTAACCCTAAGTGGAATTTTCCCCAATGGGATTTTCCCATGTGTTTTGCCAGGAAATGTACATAAGTCCGACTGAAAAGGCATGCACCCTCCTAACCATACTGACGGGCTCCGAATCCAATGGCGATACCCGTTTTGCTCTGCGAATTCATGGAGAGCTAACCCTAACCCTAAGTGGAATTTTCCCCAATGGGATTTTCCCATGTGTTTTGCCAGGAAATGTACATAAGTCCGACTGAAAAGGCATGCACCCTCCTAACCATACTGACGGGCTCCGAATCCAATGGCAATGTCCATTTTGTTCTGCGAATTCATGGAGAGCTAACCCTAACCCTAAGTGGAATTTTCCCCAATGGGATTTTCCCATGTATTTTGCCAGGAAATGTACATAAGTCCGACTGAAAAGGCATGCACCCTCCTAACCATACTGACGGGCTCCGAATCCAATGACAATGTCCATTTTGCTCTGCGAATTCATGGAGAGCTAACCCTAACCCTACGTGGAATTTTCCCCAATGGGATTTTCCCATGTATTTTGCCAGGAAATGTAAGTAAGTCCGACTGAAAAGGCATGCACCCTCCTAACCATACTGACGGGCTCCGAATCCAATGACAATGTCCATTTTGCTCTGCGAATTCATGGAGAGCTAACCCTAACCCTAAGTGGAATTTTCCCCAATGGGATTTTCCCATGTATTTTGCCAGGAAATGTACATAAGTCCGACTGAAAAGGCATGCACCCTCCTAACCATACTGACGGGCTCCGAATCCAATGGCGATGCCCGTTTTGCTCTGCGAATTCATGGAGAGCTAACCCTAACCCTAAGTGGAATTTTCCCCAATGGGATTTTCCCATGTGTTTTGCCAGGAAATGTACATAAGTCCGACTGAAAAGGCATGCACCCTCCTAACCATACTGACGGGCTCCGAATCCAATGGCAATGTCCATTTTGCTCTGCGAATTCATGGAGAGCTAACCCTAACCCTAAGTGGAATTTTCCCCAATGGGATTTTCCCATGTATTTTGCCAGGAAATGTACATAAGTCCGACTGAAAAGGCATGCACCCTCCTAACCATACTGACGGGCTCCGAATCCAATGACAATGTCCATTTTGCTCTGCGAATTCATGGAGAGCTAACCCTAACCCTAAGTGGAATTTTCCCCAATGGGATTTTCCCATGTATTTTGCCAGGAAATGTACATAAGTGCGACTGAAAAGGCATGCACCCTCCTAACCATATTGACGGGCTCCGAATCCAATGGCGATGCCCGTTTTGCTCTGCGAATTCATGGAGAGCTAACCCTAACCCTAAGTGGAATTTTCCCCAATGGGATTTTCCCATGTGTTTTGCCAGGAAATGTACATAAGTCCGACTGAAAAGGCATGCACCCTCCTAACCATACTGACGGGCTCCGAATCCAATGACAATGTCCATTTTGCTCTGCGAATTCATGGAGAGCTAACCCTAACCCTAAGTGGAATTTTCCCCAATGGGATTTTCCCATGTGTTTTGCCAGGAAATGTACATAAGTCCGACTGAAAAGGCATGCACCCTCCTAACCATACTGACGGGCTCCGAATCCAATGACAATGTCCATTTTGCTCTGCGAATTCATGGAGAGCTAACCCTAACCCTAAGTGGAATTTTCCCCAATGGGATTTTCCCATGTATTTTGCCAGGAAATGTACATAAGTCCGACTGAAAAGGCATGCACCCTCCTAACCATACTGACGGGCTCCGAATCCAATGGCAATGTCCATTTTGCTCTGCGAATTCATGGAGAGCTAACCCTAACCCTAAGTGGAATTTTCCCCAATGGGATTTTCCCATGTGTTTTGCCAGGAAATGTACATAAGTCCGACTGAAAAGGCATGCACCCTCCTAACCATACTGACGGGCTCCGAATCCAATGACAATGTCCATTTTGCTCTGCGAATTCATGGAGAGCTAACCCTAACCCTAAGTGGAATTTTCCCCAATGGGATTTTCCCATGTATTTTGCCAGGAAATGTACATAAGTCCGACTGAAAAGGCATGTACCCTCCTAACCATACTGACGGGCTCCGAATCCAATGACAATGTCCATTTTGCTCTGCGAATTCATGGAGAGCTAACCCTAACCCTAAGTGGAATTTTCCCCAATGGGATTTTCCCATGTATTTTGCCAGGAAATGTACATAAGTCCGACTGAAAAGGCATGCACCCTCCTAACCATACTGACGGGCTCCGAATCCAATGACAATGTCCATTTTGCTCTGCGAATTCATGGAGAGCTAACCCTAACCCTAAGTAGAATTTTCCCCAATGGGATTTTCCCATGTGTTTTGCCAGGAAATGTACATAAGTCCGACTGAAAAGGCATGCACCCTCCTAACCATACTGACGGGCTCCGAATCCAATGACAATGTCCATTTTGCTCTGCGAATTCATGGAGAGCTAACCCTAACCCTAAGTGGAATTTTCCCCAATGGGATTTTCCCATGTATTTTGCCAGGAAATGTACATAAGTCCGACTGAAAAGGCATGCACCCTCCTAACCATACTGACGGGCTCCGAATCCAATGGCGATGCCCGTTTTGCTCTGCGAATTCATGGAGAGCTAACCCTAACCCTAAGTGGAATTTTCCCCAATGGGATTTTCCCATGTGTTTTGCCAGGAAATGTACATAAGTCCGACTGAAAAGGCATGCACCCTCCTAACCATACTGACGGGCTCCGAATCCAATGGCAATGTCCATTTTGCTCTGCGAATTCATGGAGAGCTAACCCTAACCCTAAGTGGAATTTTCCCCAATGGGATTTTCCCATGTATTTTGCCAGGAAATGTACATAAGTCCGACTGAAAAGGCATGCACCCTCCTAACCATACTGACGGGCTCCGAATCCAATGACAATGTCCATTTTGCTCTGCGAATTCATGGAGAGCTAACCCTAACCCTAAGTGGAATTTTCCCCAATGGGATTTTCCCATGTATTTTGCCAGGAAATGTACATAAGTGCGACTGAAAAGGCATGCACCCTCCTAACCATACTGACGGGCTCCGAATCCAATGGCGATGCCCGTTTTGCTCTGCGAATTCATGGAGAGCTAACCCTAACCCTAAGTGGAATTTTCCCCAATGGGATTTTCCCATGTGTTTTGCCAGGAAATGTACATAAGTCCGACTGAAAAGGCATGCACCCTCCTAACCATACTGACGGGCTCCGAATCCAATGACAATGTCCATTTTGCTCTGCGAATTCATGGAGAGCTAACCCTAACCCTAAGTGGAATTTTCCCCAATGGGATTTTCCCATGTGTTTTGCCAGGAAATGTACATAAGTCCGACTGAAAAGGCATGCACCCTCCTAACCATACTGACGGGCTCCGAATCCAATGACAATGTCCATTTTGCTCTGCGAATTCATGGAGAGCTAACCCTAACCCTAAGTGGAATTTTCCCCAATGGGATTTTCCCATGTATTTTGCCAGGAAATGTACATAAGTCCGACTGAAAAGGCATGCACCCTCCTAACCATACTGACGGGCTCCGAATCCAATGGCAATGTCCATTTTGCTCTGCGAATTCATGGAGAGCTAACCCTAACCCTAAGTGGAATTTTCCCCAATGGGATTTTCCCATGTGTTTTGCCAGGAAATGTACATAAGTCCGACTGAAAAGGCATGCACCCTCCTAACCATACTGACGGGCTCCGAATCCAATGACAATGTCCATTTTGCTCTGCGAATTCATGGAGAGCTAACCCTAACCCTAAGTGGAATTTTCCCCAATGGGATTTTCCCATGTATTTTGCCAGGAAATGTACATAAGTCCGACTGAAAAGGCATGTACCCTCCTAACCATACTGACGGGCTCCGAATCCAATGACAATGTCCATTTTGCTCTGCGAATTCATGGAGAGCTAACCCTAACCCTAAGTGGAATTTTCCCCAATGGGATTTTCCCATGTATTTTGCCAGGAAATGTACATAAGTCCGACTGAAAAGGCATGCACCCTCCTAACCATACTGACGGGCTCCGAATCCAATGACAATGTCCATTTTGCTCTGCGAATTCATGGAGAGCTAACCCTAACCCTAAGTGGAATTTTCCCCAATGGGATTTTCCCATGTGTTTTGCCAGGAAATGTACATAAGTCCGACTGAAAAGGCATGCACCCTCCTAACCATACTGACGGGCTCCGAATCCAATGACAATGTCCATTTTGCTCTGCGAATTCATGGAGAGCTAACCCTAACCCTAAGTGGAATTTTCCCCAATGGGATTTTCCCATGTATTTTGCCAGGAAATGTACATAAGTGCGACTGAAAAGGCATGCACCCTCCTAACCATACTGACGGGCTCCGAATCCAATGGCGATGCCCGTTTTGCTCTGCGAATTCATGGAGAGCTAACCCTAACCCTAAGTGGAATTTTCCCCAATGGGATTTTCCCATGTGTTTTGCCAGGAAATGTACATAAGTCCGACTGAAAAGGCATGCACCCTCCTAACCATACTGACGGGCTCCGAATCCAATGACAATGTCCATTTTGCTCTGCGAATTCATGGAGAGCTAACCCTAACCCTAAGTGGAATTTTCCCCAATGGGATTTTCCCATGTGTTTTGCCAGGAAATGTACATAAGTCCGACTGAAAAGGCATGCACCCTCCTAACCATACTGACGGGCTCCGAATCCAATGACAATGTCCATTTTGCTCTGCGAATTCATGGAGAGCTAACCCTAACCCTAAGTGGAATTTTCCCCAATGGGATTTTCCCATGTATTTTGCCAGGAAATGTACATAAGTCCGACTGAAAAGGCATGCACCCTCCTAACCATACTGACGGGCTCCGAATCCAATGGCAATGTCCATTTTGCTCTGCGAATTCATGGAGAGCTAACCCTAACCCTAAGTGGAATTTTCCCCAATGGGATTTTCCCATGTGTTTTGCCAGGAAATGTACATAAGTCCGACTGAAAAGGCATGCACCCTCCTAACCATACTGACGGGCTCCGAATCCAATGACAATGTCCATTTTGCTCTGCGAATTCATGGAGAGCTAACCCTAACCCTAATTGGAATTTTCCCCAATGGGATTTTCCCATGTATTTTGCCAGGAAATGTACATAAGTCCGACTGAAAAGGCATGTACCCTCCTAACCATACTGACGGGCTCCGAATCCAATGACAATGTCCATTTTGCTCTGCGAATTCATGGAGAGCTAACCCTAACCCTAAGTGGAATTTTCCCCAATGGGATTTTCCCATGTATTTTGCCAGGAAATGTACATAAGTCCGACTGAAAAGGCATGCACCCTCCTAACCATACTGACGGGCTCCGAATCCAATGACAATGTCCATTTTGCTCTGCGAATTCATGGAGAGCTAACCCTAACCCTAAGTGGAATTTTCCCCAATGGGATTTTCCCATGTGTTTTGCCAGGAAATGTACATAAGTCCGACTGAAAAGGCATGCACCCTCCTAACCATACTGACGGGCTCCGAATCCAATGACAATGTCCATTTTGCTCTGCGAATTCATGGAGAGCTAACCCTAACCCTAAGTGGAATTTTCCCCAATGGGATTTTCCCATGTATTTTGCCAGGAAATGTACATAAGTGCGACTGAAAAGGCATGCACCCTCCTAACCATACTGACGGGCTCCGAATCCAATGGCGATGCCCGTTTTGCTCTGCGAATTCATGGAGAGCTAACCCTAACCCTAAGTGGAATTTTTCCCAATGGGATTTTCCCATGTGGTTTGCCAGGAAATGTACATAAGTCCGACTGAAAAGGCATGCACCCTCCTAACCATACTGACGGGCTCCGAATCCAATGACAATGTCCATTTTGCTCTGCGAATTCATGGAGAGCTAACCCTAACCCTAAGTGGAATTTTCCCCAATGGGATTTTCCCATGTGTTTTGCCAGGAAATGTACATAAGTCCGACTGAAAAGGCATGCACCCTCCTAACCATACTGACGGGCTCCGAATCCAATGACAATGTCCATTTTGCTCTGCGAATTCATGGAGAGCTAACCCTAACCCTAAGTGGAATTTTCCCCAATGGGATTTTCCCATGTATTTTGCCAGGAAATGTACATAAGTCCGACTGAAAATGCATGCACCCTCCTAACCATACTGACGGGCTCCGAATCCAATGGCAATGTCCATTTTGCTCTGCGAATTCATGGAGAGCTAACCCTAACCCTAAGTGGAATTTTCCCCAATGGGATTTTCCCATGTGTTTTGCCAGGAAATGTACATAAGTCCGACTGAAAAGGCATGCACCCTCCTAACCATACTGACGGGCTCCGAATCCAATGACAATGTCCATTTTGCTCTGCGAATTCATGGAGAGCTAACCCTAACCCTAAGTGGAATTTTCCCCAATGGGATTTTCCCATGTATTTTGCCAGGAAATGTACATAAGTCCAACTGAAAAGGCATGTACCCTCCTAACCATACTGACGGGCTCCGAATCCAATGACAATGTCCATTTTGCTCTGCGAATTCATGGAGAGCTAACCCTAACCCTAAGTGGAATTTTCCCCAATGGGATTTTCCCATGTATTTTGCCAGGAAATGTACATAAGTCCGACTGAAAAGGCATGCACCCTCCTAACCATACTGACGGGCTCCGAATCCAATGACAATGTCCATTTTGCTCTGCGAATTCATGGAGAGCTAACCCTAACCCTAAGTGGAATTTTCCCCAATGGGATTTTCCCATGTGTTTTGCCAGGAAATGTACATAAGTCCGACTGAAAAGGCATGCACCCTCCTAACCATACTGACGGGCTCCGAATCCAATGACAATGTCCATTTTGCTCTGCGAATTCATGGAGAGCTAACCCTAACCCTAAGTGGAATTTTCCCCAATGGGATTTTCCCATGTATTTTGCCAGGAAATGTACATAAGTGCGACTGAAAAGGCATGCACCCTCCTAACCATACTGACGGGCTCCGAATCCAATGGCGATGCCCGTTTTGCTCTGCGAATTCATGGAGAGCTAACCCTAACCCTAAGTGGAATTTTCCCCAATGGGATTTTCCCATGTGTTTTGCCAGGAAATGTACATAAGTCCGACTGAAAAGGCATGCACCCTCCTAACCATACTGACGGGCTCCGAATCCAATGACAATGTCCATTTTGCTCTGCGAATTCATGGAGAGCTAACCCTAACCCTAAGTGGAATTTTCCCCAATGGGATTTTCCCATGTGTTTTGCCAGGAAATGTACATAAGTCCGACTGAAAAGGCATGCACCCTCCTAACCATACTGACGGGCTCCGAATCCAATGACAATGTCCATTTTGCTCTGCGAATTCATGGAGAGCTAACCCTAACCCTAAGTGGAATTTTCCCCAATGGGATTTTCCCATGTATTTTGCCAGGAAATGTACATAAGTCCGACTGAAAAGGCATGCACCCTCCTAACCATACTGACGGGCTCCGAATCCAATGGCAATGTCCATTTTGCTCTGCGAATTCATGGAGAGCTAACCCTAACCCTAAGTGGAATTTTCCCCAATGGGATTTTCCCATGTGTTTTGCCAGGAAATGTACATAAGTCCGACTGAAAAGGCATGCACCCTCCTAACCATACTGACGGGCTCCGAATCCAATGACAATGTCCATTTTGCTCTGCGAATTCATGGAGAGCTAACCCTAACCCTAAGTGGAATTTTCCCCAATGGGATTTTCCCATGTATTTTGCCAGGAAATGTACATAAGTCCGACTGAAAAGGCATGTACCCTCCTAACCATACTGACGGGCTCCGAATCCAATGACAATGTCCATTTTGCTCTGCGAATTCATGGAGAGCTAACCCTAACCCTAAGTGGAATTTTCCCCAATGGGATTTTCCCATGTATTTTGCCAGGAAATGTACATAAGTCCGACTGAAAAGGCATGCACCCTCCTAACCATACTGACGGGCTCCGAATCCAATGACAATGTCCATTTTGCTCTGCGAATTCATGGAGAGCTAACCCTAACCCTAAGTGGAATTTTCCCCAATAGGATTTCCCCATGTATTTTGCCAGGAAATGTACATAAGTCCGACTGAAAAGGCATGCACCCTCCTAACCATACTGACGGGCTCCGAATCCAATGGCGATGCCCGTTTTGCTCTGCGAATTCATGGAGAGCTAACCCTAACCCTAAGTGGAATTTTCCCCAATGGGATTTTCCCATGTATTTTGCCAGGAAATGTACATAAGTCCGACTGAAAAGGCATGCACCCTCCTAACCATACTGACGGGCTCCGAATCCAATGACAATGTCCATTTTGCTCTGCGAATTCATGGAGAGCTAACCCTAACCCTAAGTGGAATTTTCCCCAATGGGATTTTCCCATGTATTTTGCCAGGAAATGTACATAAGTCCGACTGAAAAGGCATGTACCCTCCTAACCATACTGACGGGCTCCGAATCCAATGACAATGTCCATTTTGCTCTGCGAATTCATGGAGAGCTAACCCTAACCCTAAGTGGAATTTTCCCCAATGGGATTTTCCCATGTATTTTGCCGGGAAATGTACATAAGTCCGACTGAAAAGGCATGTACCCTCCTAACCGTACTGACGGGCTCCGAATCCAATGACAATGTCCATTTTGCTGTGCGAATTCATGGAGAGCTAACCCTAACCCTAAGTGGAATTTTCCCCAATAGGATTTCCCCATGTATTTTGCCAGGAAATGTACATAAGTCCGACTGAAAAGGCATGTACCCTCCTAACCGTACTGACGGGCTCCGAATCCAATGACAATGTCCATTTTGCTGTGCGAATTCATGGAGAGCTAACCCTAACCCTAAGTGGAATTTTCCCCAATGGGATTTTCCCATGTATTTTGCCAGGAAATGTACATAAGTCCGACTGAAAAAGCATGCACCCTCCTAACCATACTGACGGGCTCTGAATCCAATGGCGATGTCCGTTTTGCTCTGCGAATTCATGGAGAGCTAACCCTAACCCTAAGTGGAATTTTATATGCCTTTAGCTTTTTTTTTTACTAAATCATTTACCTCATAATAACCCCATTATATTCCTTACCAAAATAATATTTGTTTTATAATGAGGGAACTGGCAATGAAAGCTGGGTGGAATACCCTCCAATAAATCCTAATGATGCCCAGCTTCCTCTTTTCTATGCCATGTAAATAAACTATGCTTTGGTATTAGCAAATCTGCCAGAATTATTCTGGTTCGTGTTCTCGATGTTTTATTCCAATTCCACCCCTTAAGCTCACCCATCTGCTTTTTAAACAGAAGGCTGAACCCACAAATCTATATATTTTCATGCACATCCCCTTGTAATATGAGCATTATGAGCCACGGTGGCGCAGTGGTTAGAGTGTAGTACTGCAGGCTACTTCTCAGGGGTGGGTTTCAAATTTTTTAGAACCTACTCTGTAGGTGTGGCCTATTTTGTGGGCGTGGCTTGGCAGTCATGTGACAGGTGGGAGTGGCCACCTTTTAAAATGTGGTGAAACTCATTTAACAACGCTCTTGCTTAGCAACCAAAATTTTGGACTCAATTGTGATGATAAATTCTTTCTTTCTTTCTTTCTTTCTTTCTTTCTTTCTTTCTTTCTTTCTTTCTTTCTTTCTTTCTTTCTTTCTTTCTTTCTTTCTTTCTTTCTTTCTTTCTTTCTTTCTTCTTTCCTTCCTTCCTTCCTTTTTTCCTTCCTTTCCTTTCCTTCCCGTTGGGTCACTGGCAGCGGTGGGCCAGATTTACTTCCAGGTACGCCGGTGGAACCCTCTCTCACCGGTTCTCTAAATTTCACCAACCGGTTCTCGCGAGTAGGTGCGAACCTGCAGAAACCCACCCCTGCTACTTCTGCTTCCTGCAGTTCAAATCTCACCAGGCTCAAGGTTGACTCAGCCTTCCATCCTTCCGAGGTGGGTAAAATGAGGACTCAGATTGTTGGGGGCAAGAGGCTGACTCTGTAAACCGCTTAGAGAGGGCTGTAAAAGCACTGCAAAGCAGTATATAAGCCTACCTGCGATTGCTATGGGTATTATCAACCGTCCACAAGAAAGTCTAGAACCTGTGATAGTCCCAAAACAAACTTACATTTTGGAAATTACATTTCCAAATAAACAAATAAGTAAAACAACATCACAGCATCTTCAGCCATATTGTGCATGGGTATGTGCTTTTTTCTTGTGGTTTATGGGAGCTCATAAATTGAGACAGAATAAATCACAGCGTACAAAATATATATATATACGATCCCAGCCGTTGAGTGTGGACATCTGCATGAAAGGGAATCTCTGGGCAGAATTCTGATTCCCTTCCTAGCTCAGGATAAAGCTTTACAAGTGGAAAGCTACCCCAAGGGAGACATCCATTCGTTGTTCCTTTAAACGCCTAGCAATCACTTCCTGCCATCTCGCTCCCAACGTTGACACATGGCCTTACATTAATGCATCCGTTCTGTGGCTACATTTGCACTTGATCCAAAGGCTGCAGCTGGTGTGGAATGCCCTGAACATGTTGCTAAATGAGGACCTGGTTGAACACACATTACACCCCTAATGAAGCAACTGTTGTTGTTTTAGTCCTTCTGTGGCTTCCAAAGGTTGGCGAGCCAACGGCCATCATTTCTCCAGGCCTGTCTGTCAACAGCTGCTTCCCTGAGTTCTTGCAAGCTCCCTGTTTGAGTCATCAGATAGAGAGATGTGGAAAAAGAGAGACTTTTAGTCAGCTATTTTTTCCTCTCTCACCTTTGATTCTACTCAATGACTCTTCATGAGATGTCCAGATTCTCTCAGCTTTGGTTTTGTTATGGCTGCTTCCAGTGATCAATTTGCTTTTCTCCTCCAGGATTTCATGCTTCGTTCTTCTTGTGGTCCAAATGTTCTCCAGCACAATTCAAAAGCATTAATGTTTCTTCATCTAGCCATGTTAATGGTCCAGCTTTCATAGCCGTATGTTACAACTGAGGAAGCCATGGATTTCACCATTACCACTGTCAACAAAATTATCTCTTTATTTCACTCTTTTGTCCAGAGCTTCTCCCAAGAAGGAGAAACCTGTTTGTTTCCTGGCCATAATCCACAATGAATGTATTGGTTTTATATTGCTTTAATTAATAATTTCTCTGCAAAATGCTTTGAGATGTAGTCTAAGAAAAAGGCAGTGTGTTACATATTTAAAGGTGTAAAGGTAAAGGTTCCCCTCGCACATATGTGCTCATCGTTCCTGACTCTAGGGGGCAGTGCTCATCTCCATTTCAAAGCCAGTGCTTTGAAATGCTCCATTTCAGAGCCAGTGCTGTCCGAAGACGTCTCCATGGTCATGTGGCTGGTATGACTAAATGCGGAAGGCACATGGAATGCTGTTACCTTCCCACCAAAGGTGGTCCCTATTTTTCTACTTGCATTTTTTATGTGCTTTTGAACTGCTAGGTTGGCAGAAGCTGGAGCAAGTAACGAAGTGAGCTCCGTTATGCAGTGCTAGGAATTCAAACCACATCTCATTTTACCACCTCGAAAGGATGAAAAGGTGAGTCATTGAGCCTGGTGAGATTCAAACTGCGGGCAGTTGGCAGAATTAGCCTGCAATGTTGCACCACTATGTTTGCCTGCCTGCCTGCCTGCCTGCCTGCCTGCCTGCCTGCCTGCCTGCCTGCCTGCCTGCCTTGCCTGCCTGCCTGCCTGCCTGCCTGCCTGCCTGCCTGCCTATCTATCTATCTATCTATCTATCTATCTATCTATCTATCTATCTATCTATCTATCTATCTATCTATCTATCTATCTATCTATCTATCTATCTATCTATCTATCTATCTATCTATCTATCTATCTACCTACCTACCTACCTACCTACCTACCTACCTACCTACCTACCTACCTACCTATCTGATATAGTCTCTTTAGCTTTTGAGGCAAAACTATGCAGAATAATGTGTATTTAATGACAGAAACAGATGATGAGTTTGATAATATCACTAAGCGTAAAAATTGCTCTTCAGGTGTTTGATAGCTGATTCAAAAACTCCTGTCTAATTTCCACCTCCAAAGGAGTCGAAGAATGCTGGAATTTGTTCAGGTCCTCTGATCGCTAATGGCACGTGCTTTGTTGTTCACTAACAACTTCCCTGAGCCATGCATTCTGATGCTGTGTAGCAGCCGCACATTGTGATGCAATTTTGTTTGCCACAGACATGTCTTTCAGAGCTGGCACCCTCATCCAAAGGTGGGAGGTCTTTAGAGGCAATTCAGATAGCTCGGGGGTCGTCATGCCCTTGCCTCAGTCGGAGAAGCGTTTCCTGCTTCCTCAATTAGCTTAGATTTGTGTTGCATGCTTCTCACCAATGTTTTCACATCATGGGGGCTGCAAAAACAATGCGCCACCATGCCTCTTTGGCTTCCCACTCCATTAAAATCAGCACATTACTTTCTTAAACTTTCCTAGCTCCTTATCAATCTTTATTTCGCTCTTTTACGTTCAAACATTGCCTGGCTCACTAATAAAAATAGCCCCTTCTGAACAAATTGAGTTGGTTTTCAGCTTGGCAGTGAGTTCCATTAAGTTTAATGCCTTAAGCTATATTTTCATTGCTGTTATAAATACTGTACATATTTGATGCTGCGGCTCCGTGTAGAGTTACGGCGGCTGCCTTCCATTCATTATTTGGTCCAGATTTTATTTCATAACTTTTGGCAACTTGGGTTTTCTTCTTTCTCTCCTTCTCACTTCCCTTTCCTACAGTGAGTAGGAAAATGTATCCTGTTTCTACGAAAATAAGACAGGGTCTTATTTTCTTTTGACCCCCTGAAATAAGCGCTTAGCCTTATTTTGAGGGAGGTCTTATTATTTTTGAGGTGCACGAGGCAGCGAGCGTGGTCACCTTGTTAGGTGATATCTCCATTGGGAGACAAGCAGAGGGTGTGCAACAGAGTATGCAGCTAGAGGAAGGTTGCTAATGTACACACAATAAGTATACCAGACACTATTTAAGTAAAATAGAATAGCTTTTACTTAAGTTTGTAAAAACTACTAAACTAAGCTACTGCTCAATAAGCAGTGATGTCAAATTGAGTCAAACAACAAAGTCTCAACAATATCAAATATCTTACACAATCTTCAGTCGGGGGTCGTCATGCCCTTGCCCTCAGTAATCGCAGTTCACGCAAACAGTTATCAAACACAGCAAGTCCAGCAGAGAGAGAGAGATGCGCTCTCCTTGCCTTCTCTTACAGTTAGAGATAATTGCACTTACTAATTGCACTCTAACATTACACCAGCCTTAAAGCTACAATGACTACATATTGTCTACCCAACTATAGGAGTCTACTGCTAACACACCTCATGGCTGTTGCTGTGGTGCAATATTTTCAGGGAGGACTTATTTTCGGGGGAGGGCTTATTTTAGTGCATGTGCTCAAAAGCCCAATTGGGCTTATTATCTGGGGAGGCTTTATTTTCAGAGAAAAAGGTATTGAATCATTGCCATTTAAACATAAGAAATGTTTGTTGACCTACACATATTTGCATGGCTGCATCTGCATGCCAAACACTTTGGATATGGAGACAGAAGTAGGCTGAATTATTGGAAAAATTGTGGGTGTGCCAACAATGGTAGCGCACATTCACCGAACCGGTGGTTAAACTGGCAACATCCCATCACTGTATGGTTGGATAACCCTCATGGTCCTAGAAAAGCAAATAACTGGACCAGTGGTGGGTTTCAAATTTTTAGAACCTACTCTGTAGGTGTGGCCTATTTTGTGGGCGTGGCTTGGCAGTCATGTGACAGGGTGGGAGTGGCCACCTTTTAAAATGTGGTGAAACTCATTTAACAACGCTCTTGCTTAGCAACCAAAATTTTGGACTCAATTGTGATAATAAATTCTTTCTTTCTTTTTTTCTTTCTTTCTTTCTTTCTTTCTTTCTTTCTTTCTTTCTTTCTTTCTTTCTTTCTTTCTTTCTTTCTTTCTTTCTTTCTTTCTTTCCTTCCTTTCCTTTCCTTTCCTTTCCTTCCTGTTGGGTCACTGGCAGCGGCGGGCCAGATTTACTTCCAGGTCCGCCGGTGGAACCCCCTCTCACCGGTTCTCTAAATTTCACCAACCGGCTCTCGCGAGTAGGTGCGAGCCTGCAGAAACCCACCACTGAACTGGACTCTCTTTTACCATGTGGTCGCGGGAGAATTCCTTTCTCTTGTTCACCTGTGCAAATTTCTTTTTTTAATTCTAGCTTCATTTTTAAAATAAGAACAGTGACCAAACCAGTTGCTAGATGTTTCATTTTGTAGGCACCAGAATTCAATCGTATCTTTCCATTTCCCATAACAGAGAGAGGCTTACAAAGGCTTAGTCAGTGATGCCACTCATAAATAATTTCCAAGTTTATTTAAAATGAACATTTTTCCCCCCTCTATTTTATGGTCAGCCAATAACTAAAATGAAACTGAATATCCAGTGTAGGGAAATAAGCATTTTCATTCGGTTCATATTATTTTCTGACCTAGCTAACTTGTGTTGGTGCAGATTGGCAAACACTGCTTAGAACACAGCTGCTTTCATCTTCTCTTTAAACCTTCTAACACCAAAAGTCATCTTAGGCTGATTAAATCGAGAGCAGAACTCAATTTGGGCAGGGAGAGATACCCATGTCTTGCATTCGTACATTTGCATTGCAATGTCTGATAATCCAAATCTCTCTATAATTATATTTTTGCTCTGGGCTGCATTTGTTTCCTGGAAGTTGCTTTAAAAGTTATTTTGAAAGCAGCTTTCATTCTATAGCGCAGACAGAATCTTAACAGTGATTTTATCTGCAGACTAGCACAAACCTTCAGGGTTTTTTTTGGGATGATTAATTTCTTTTTTTTTTTTTAAGTAGAGATTTCTAAAATTATCCTCAATTTTTTAAAAAAAATAATAATCTTGCAATGGAGCAGAATTGCCAGGAAGCATGAAGTAATCTCAGTAGTTTGGGTGGAGGCCTTGGATGGCCTGCTCCAGTACTAGGCCCCGCATGCTCTTCCCCACTCTGAGACACATCATGTGCATTTAAAGGGCTGCACATTCGATTAACAAATGCACTGGGGAAAGCAGGGAGTGATCACATTCATTTAATGTAATATTAATTTAGGAATATTTGATCAATAATAACTAGATAGGTGCCTGCAACCTATAGGCACAGGTGGGTTCCTACCGGTTCAGCTGAGTAGGTAGTAACTTGGCTGGCCATGCCCCTGAACTGATTTTATGAGTGGCACCATAGGCACTGCCATCTTGTTTAGTGCTTCTCTGTGGCGGGCCCAACCCTCTGGAACGACCTTCCCCCTGAAATTAGAACAACTATGGACCTCCGCTCCTTCCGTCAAAAATTAAAAACACAAAAATTAAAACAATTGCAGAGGCGGATGCCTTTTTAAAGAAAAAACACTCCCCAATCCTGGAGGATGAATGGGGGAACGGAGGGAGCCATGGCTCCGCCCTATGGAGGTCAGGGAGAGGATGACACAATTGCCAAAAGACTTAGATTTCACAAGTGACTTTTTTCTGTATAGTACAAATCTTATTTGGATGTTTATAAATGATTGATTGCATAGATTTTAAAATTGAAATATTTGTATCTCTTTCCACTTTGTAGAAAAATGAAAAATTTATTGTATTTTCTATTTCTTTTTATGAAGTCTCGGAGGGGGCCAACATAGAGGTTCTCAATATGTCTTTGTAACTCCTTACAATCCCTTATCCTATTTTTATAAAAATTTGTAAAACCCAATAAAACTTTTTCAAAAGAAAAATTAAGAACACACTTTTTCTGCTTGGCCGGCCTGGGGTAATCAACTGTTTTTAGGGTTTTTAACGACTAATTTTTAGTTTTAATATGGGATTTTAGCGCAGGGTTAGTTTAATTTTATTTTAATATTGTACTATGTTTGTGATTTTATATGTATTTTAAATTCCCTGTGCCCCGCCTCGAGTCCCTTCGGGGAGAGAGAGCGGGTTATACATTAAATTATTATTATTATTATTATTATTATTATTATTATTATTATTATTATTATTATTATTATTATTATTATTATTATTATTATTATTATTATTATTATTATTATTATTATTATTATTATTATTATTATGTGTATGCACAGAAGCAATTATTTTTACTACTGTGTAGGCGCGCATAGCACATCTCTGAGAAAGACAGCAGTATTTATTTATTTTATTTATTTTATTCAATTTATATCCCGCCCTTCTCCAAAAGAACCCAGGGCGTAACAGAAGCTGGAACCCACCTCTGCCTATAGGGTGTCTCTGAGATTTTTTTGGGGGGGGGGGCATCCAGTGGGGGGATTCAGCCACTTTGCACCAGTTCGAGTGAACTGGTTGTTAAATTATACCAACCCCACCATTACGCCACTATCAAAGTGGATCCTGGGCACTGCGTTGCAATGGAGAAATGGGCAACGAGGGAAGGAGAAGGCTGCTTTCCTACTTCTTCCTGCTTCTCCTTCTTTCCTTGTGCCAATTGCTTCGTTTTCCATTTCTCCATTGCAGCGCAGTGCTCAGGACTCACTTTGATAGTGGGTTAGAATGAGGGATAGAATCTAGATCACGTGAAGTTTTAATGCCACTGTATAGTGCCTTGGTAAGGCCACACTTGGAATACTGCATACAGTTTTGGTCGCCACGATGTAGAAAAGATGTGGAGACTCTGGAAAGAGTGCAGAGAAGGGCAACCAAGATGATTAGGGGACTGGAGACTAAAACATATGAAGAACGGTTGCAGGAGCTGGGTATGTCTAGTTTGATGAAGAGAAGGACCAGGGGAGACATGATAGCAGTGTTCCGATATCTCAGAGGGTGCCACAAAGAAGAGGGAGTCAAACTATTCTCCAAGGCACCTGGGGGCAGGACAAGAAGCAATGGGTGGAAACTAATCAAGGAGAGAAGCAACTTAGAACTAAGGAGAAATTTCCTGACAGTTAGAACAATTAACCTCTGGAACAGCTTGCCTCCAGAAGTTGTGAATGCCCCAACCCTGGAAGTCTTTAAGAAGATGTTAGATAGCCATTTGTCTGAAATGGTATAAGGTTCCTGCCCACGCAGGGGGTTGGACTAGAAGACCTACAAGGTCCCTTCCAACTCTGCTAATGTATTGTATTGTACTGTACTGTACTGTACTGTACTGTACTGTACTGTACTGTACTGTACTGTATTGTATTGTATTGTATTGTATTGTATTGTATTGTATTGTATTGTATTGTATTGTATTGTATTGTGGGGTGGGTGGGTGTAATTTAACAACCGGTTCACCCAGGGTCAGGCTGGCCATCGTGGGAGCCTCATCCCACATAGCTGTAGGAGGGGGATGGGCTGCGCAACCCACAACATCAAACCTGACCCTGTGTGAATGTATTGTTAAAATTATTTGAATCCCGCCACTGGGGACATCCTGCATAAACAAAGCATTTAATCTGATTTGCAAATCAAATATGATCTATGTCTCTGGGTAAAGATCATAAACATTCACTGTAAGCATGCAGGAGGAACATGTTTAAAAAGCTAAAGAGACAGTCCTTTGATTTCCATTTCTTGCTCATCCTTGCCTTTCTTATATATAGAAAAGGTTAATAGGTTCATGAACTCAGGGAAGGCCTTATCAAAGAGAAAAAAGAAAGTGAGAGGGAAATTGCCAAGAGGAAATGATTTAATTAGACTTTCTCCATTCTTGGACAGCTGCATTTAAGTCGTAAAATAATAATTTACATATTCTATGGAAATGTTAAGCTGTGATAATGCAATCAGTGTAGACTCCAAGCTATGATTTAATCTTTAGCATTTTAATTACAGATCTTATAAATCATTTTTTTTCTACCTCCTTTAAAAGTTCAGCATGGTTTGTGTTCAAAGGTGTTAATATTTGATATAATTTATTGTAAAAGAGAAAACTCTGTTGCCACTTACATATGATTATTTTCTTTGATAGTAATTAGTTCCTTTTAAAAGTTGATTTATGCATCTTATTACAAAGTAGACTTAAAAGATGTCCCTTTCCTATCTTTGAAATATGACTTGGAGAGATTAAATGAATTTATAATATATAGCACGCTAAGCTTGATTAATTTTGGTTTGGCTATTTTTACCTCTGACTTAGCATATTGTACAACCCCAGAAAACGGGTTAATTCACTAATCAACTTAAGCATATTGTGTAATTTTAACCAATCAAGTCTACCGTTGTTAAATAAATCTGCAAAATCCATTTATCTTTCAATATTTTGCATATAACATACAGTTGTGGCAGGAAGTTAGACTGTATCCAAACTGTGAGCTTAATTAATAGAAGTGGCATAGTAACTCAGCAGTTGTTCAACAGCTCCTGTTTGGCTCTATTATTTTGGAAATCTTTGCAATGCAGTTTTTCAACAGAATGAAATACGTGCAGAGGGAAGAACCATTAAGGCAGGAATGAATGATTTAATTCCACCATGGAGACCAGACGTGGGATTCAGTTTTGTTTACTACCAGTTCTGTGGATGTGGCTTGGTGGGCATGGCTTGGTGGGCATGGCAGGGGAAGGATACTGTAAAATCTCCATTACCTCCCCACTCCAGGGGAAGGATACTGTAAAATCCCCATTCCCTCCTCACTCCAGGGGAAGGATACTGTAAAATCTCCATTCCCTCCCCACTCCAGGAGGAGGATACTGTAAAATCTCCATTCCCTCCCCACTCCAGGGGAAGGATACTGTAAAATCTCCATTCCCTCCCCACTCCAGGGGAAGGATACTGTAAAATCTCCATTCCCTCCCCACTCCAGGGGAAGGATACTGTAAAATCTCCATTCCCTCCCCACTCCAGGGGAAGGATACTGTAAAATCCCCATTCCCTCCCCATTCATGTTGTGGACAGGCACCACAGGCAAGTCCTTCGCTGTTTCCGAAACAGCCCCATGGGCAAGATCTAAGCACCCTGCAGGTCAAATCCAGCCCCCAGGCCTTGAGTTTGAGCAGAGGGTTGGACTAGAAGACCTCCAAGGCCCCTTCCAATTCAGTTATTCTGTTAATTCACAGCAATGGGGAGTATGTAACTTCCCATGGGTTTTTCCCCCCCATCCACTGAGTTCTACAGATATGTTCAGTAATCTGAAAATTAGTCACTTTTACCTGCGCTGGAAAAAAAATATGTCATGACTTAATTAGAGAACTATCTGTCTCCATCTAGTAGCTACTAAGATTTTGGCAGCCTAGATCTCATAATTGTAAGACAAGCTGTTAATTCGTTATGTTCCCAATAAGGTTAAACCATTAGGTTTAAGAAGAAGAAAAACCTCTGCCCATCCAGTGGGATTTCATATCCTAAAATGTTGTAATTATAATAGATAATTACTTTCCAAGGACTGCATCGCTTCCACTCTTTAATACTATGTGCAATACTGAACTCTGAGCAAATCAGATACAGATTTTTTAAAAAAATTTAAAGGTAGTTTTATTATCAGCTTAAGCCCCAAACTTTGCGGAAAGTTTCTTCCATTTTAAAAGCCCCACACGTTTGCAGCATTCTATATTCTGTCAGAGAGAGACGTGGTGGCTCATTGACTAAGATGCTGAGCGGGTCAATCAGGAAGGTTGGTAGTTCGACGGTTCGAATCCCTAGCGCCGCGTAACGGAGTGAGCTCCCGTTACTTGTCCCAGCTTCTGCCAACCTAGCAGTTCGAAAGCACATACAAAATGCAAGTAGAAAAATAGGAACCACCTTTGGTGGGAAGGTAACAGCGTTCCATGCACCTTCAGTGTTTAGTCATGCTGGCCGCATGGCCACGGAGATGTCTTCGGACAGTGCTGGCTCTTTGGCTTTGAAACGGAGATTCATCGCCCCCTAGAGTTGGGAATTACTAGAACATATGGGTGAGGGGGACCTTTACCTTTATATTCTGTCCTCTATATCTGTCATCTGTCTCTCTACCCTTGAAAAATGTGACTCAATGACCAACTATTGTGGATAAAGTAAAACAAAATACCCAACTCGAGCATTTTCAGAACACATTAAAGAAATGCAGCAAAGAACGTTTTCTATTTTCCTTAATCTGGCAAATGTCGTAAGCAGAACAGTCAGGAGAAGAACAACAATTTATTTTATCTAGTTGAAGGAGACTATCAAGAAAAGTGTGGGACTGAGATTTCCGCCTTTGATGACTGCTGCATTATGGTAAAGAGGTAATTTTTCAGAGCCGCTATAAATCTAGAATTTCATTATGAAAAGAAAGGAGCGCTCTGATTTAAAATCGGTAACCTAGACAGGTCCTCTGAAAATATCTCTAATATCACATTTTGTTTACGGTTTTGGATAATTTGTTAGGACAAACCAACCAACCAACAGAAGGTGGATCTTCTGTGATCTGCCAATCAGATGCCCATGGGGCATCCAAGTGAATTCATATTAGCATTTTGTGTTGGGGGCCAGGGTTTGAAACAAGCAAATTCTCCTTAGTTCTAGGTTGCTTCTCTCCTCAGTTAGTTTCCATCCACTCTTTTTTGTCCTGCCTCTAGATCAGGGGTCTCCAACCTTTGCAACTTTAAGTCTGAAGGACTTCAGCTCCCAGACTTCTCCAGCCAGCTTAGCTGGCTGGAGAAGTCTGGGAGCTGAAGTCCTTCAGACTTAAAGTTGCTTAGCTGGCTGGAGAAGTCTGGGAGCTGAAGTCCTTCAGACTTAAAGTTGCTTAGCTGGCTGGAGAAGTCTGGGAGCTGAAGTCCTTCAGACTTAAAGTTGCTTAGCTGGCTGGAGAAGTCTGGGAGCTGAAGTCCTTCAGACTTAAAGTTGCAAAGGTTGGAGACCCCTGCTCTAGTTGCTTTAGAGAGTGTACAGTTGGCAGGCTCTTTTTTCTAGCAGTCTCTCAAAGATTGGAATTATTGTTGGAATAGTGGAAATGGGAAATATTGTTCTCACGTCACCCTTAGTCCTGCTTTTCACTAAACAAGGATGCATGTTTTCCTTTCCTATTTTCCTTTCCTTTTTTTGTCAACCTCAATTGCAAAAAATAAAAATAAAAATTGCAAAGGCAGATTTTCATTGTCCTGGATGGACAAACAGTTTCCCAGCCGTGCATTTAGATGGTGATGACAACGTGGCAATACTTTTAACAACTTGAACTGCACTGAAGAAATGGTTATGAGATATTTGTGCATACAAATATCTGAACACTGGTTTCAAAAGGCAGATTATCTTTGTAGAGAGAACAATTAAACATGGATAGCTGGCAAGCAGTGTCAAATGTAACAGTTTATATATGTTAAATGCCCAGAGTACTCTTCCTTATAATATTGTCAGGGAAAGCACAAATAAAGCAACTCTGAATGTTGCCACAATTCTAAACATTTTCCACACTGGTGGAGACTACAGTATACCTAATGAAGTTCCTTAAAGCTGAGGTAATGTCTTAATTATTACACGGGCTCAAATGTATCCTTTTTTAAGACTAATAAAAAGATGTGTGGCATATTTAGTGGTGCAATCACAACTCTTTGAAAAAAATCCTCTCGATCTTCCAGATTATCTATGAAATAATATTCAGTCCAGAGATTTACAACTGAGTTAAGATTATAGCCCCGTTTTAAGAAATTAGTTATTTCCCAACCCAAACCTTGGATTATTTTTGGTGCTGTTGGGAGGAATATCCATCTGGTTCCGTTCCAAGCCAGGAGAAAGAAACTGGAAACATGGAGGCTGATTGGAAAGATAGTTTAATGATGAAGCAGAACCACCAAGCACATGGTTATGGGCATCTGACCACATGGAGTTGAGAATGAGGGGTATTTAAAACTTCTCTTGGGCTTTGAACTTGAGCTTCCTGTTCCTGTGCAAGAACATGCATTCTATTGTCTGTTGTCAGACTCATATGGGATCATGTTGGTCTGAGATAAGTTTAGTTGAAGCTTGGACTCTGATACAATGTCCTTAGGAGATTGTGCCATGTAATAAACTCTGCTGCTAGATGGGCTAATCTTATTGTGTCCAGGAGAGTCATGTCTTAATCCCATCACCCTGGAGCTGAAGGTCTTTTGTCTTGTAGCTAGGATGTCCCAGTCTTTTTTAATGGGCACCAAATATCTGCTGGGGGCAGGGAACTGGGGCTGAGTTTCTGTCTCCCTTAAGATTCCCGTTTCTCTTACAATATAATATATAAATATAATATTCTGCCTTTTTAAATATTTCTCAAAATATTTCAGGCTTCTAGGAGGGGTGACTTCCCTCAGTACATGGAAACATATGGCCTAACTTTCACTTTGTCTGGAAGACAATGTTAACATCATTCTATGGGTTTGCACCTTTCTCAATCAATTATGCTACTGGCATAAAATAAGACCCTGCAGATGTGGCTGTCACTGGGCTTGGAGATCCAGATGTGGTGTAGAGCCCATTCATGTTGACTCCTTGCAATATTTTTGTAACTCGCCTGCTGAATTTGTTTTAGAGTTTGTAATATAGTTTGAACATCATTTCAGTCACCCATCCAGCTTTCATAGTTAAGATGGGACTTGTAGTCACCAACACTGCCCGACTGCCTTAACCACTATATCAAACTGGCTCTCCTCTCCTCTCCTCTCCTCTCCTCTCCTCTCCTCTCCTCTCCTCTCCTCTCTTCTCTTCAAATTGCTTTGAAATTTTCTCCACCTTTGATTTTACATTTTTACCAATCTCTCCCCTCCCCTCTGCCCCCTCCCCTCCCCTTCCCTTAGAATTGCATTGAAATTTCTTTCGCCTTTGATTTTACATTTTTTTCCCCCAAAAGCATTTTTTCCTATAAAATTGAGTTATAACCTAGTTTACCATAGAGCAGAGAGTATTTAACAATTGGCTCGATTCACCCATTGTGTAAGCCTGAGACCTTGACTGACAAAACACAACCCTTGATATCACATGCTAAAATCAGGGAAAATCGCACTTCGACTTTAACACATTATGAAATGCACTTATACTGTTGAATTAAAAAGAACAAAAGAAAGTGCAGACCATTGTGCGATATTTCTGACACTGCCACATTTCTCTCTTCCCTTTACAGACATTAGAAACATTCATTCTCATCACCTACTCTCATTGAACATTAGCAAACCCTCTGAGCGGGCAAAACCAGAAAGATATAAATTGACGAGAGCCGCTTTCCAAAATATTGCAGAGGAAAGATATTGGGGCACTAAAATATTTCCCGGACAAGTCATTGATAGAAATACTGAACTATGGAGTAGCTGATGATTTATGAGGGTCACCAGTCTCCCTTTCATTTCTAAGAAGTCCAGCTCTATCAGTCAGCAATAATCAGAGATCTCATTATTTGGGAATTTCTGCGACCCGTGTTTGGTTTCGTTTTATGTCGCCTTCCTTTTCAAGCCCTCAGAACTTCTTCAGTCATCATATCTGCTCAGAGGAAGGCCTGAGGAACATGGAATCTCCTTTTTCACTTTGATAACCAGGCAGGGCAAATTGATGAGGTCACAGCTAGCTGGCTCCATCCAAACAAAGCTGTTAACAATTTTTTTTGGCAGGAGTCCTTATTAAAGAGCATTCGTCTCTGGCGAAGCGTAGGCCAGGCCAAGGCAATGGGATGATATCCATGATGAATTAGGCTATTCTTCAAGACAAGAGTCCTAATCCAGAATGCTATATCCACCAGCAAAATAGTTTTCTTCTGAGTGATACAGCAGCTGTGGGACTTGCTTCAAGGACTCTCCCCCTTGACCAAACCATGAAGGGGTAGACTTGGAGTGGTTGGGTTCTGACCTAGGCTTACTGAGACAGTAAAAATCACATGCTTAGTCCCCAAAACCCTCTTTTTTATTTCAACGGCTGTGAATTATGTTTATTCACATCCCTTAATGAGTCACAAATAGTTTGTAAAGAGTCTGACAGAAGTCTGCCACAGTCTTTTCGGATAAGGCTGATAAGCACCCACCTTTATCTCCATTGTAACGCTGCCAATTAGCTTTGCAAGGCCACACGGAGCACAGAGTCAAAACGGAGCTTCAGAAGGTATAACCGACCAGAATGAACAAAGTTGTTTCCTGCAAAGGCTCACCTGCCTTTGCTCCTCCTTTATGTCTTATGAGAGGGGCCAATCATCTCCAAGCCTTACTCCTGAGTCACCCCTTTTGTCAACTGTTCTTGCCTTCCGGCAGGTTTGTGCATGTGTGCACTGGAAACAGGGTCCTCCTGTTCCCTTGCCTTGCTGATATCTGACTCGGGAGGCTCTGGAGGCAGCACATATTGAGCTATTGAGACAGTTGTGGCAAGGAATTTCCAGAGACATTTATTCCTATGAAGAAATACTGTGTTATCTTTTTCTCAAGCTTAAGCTTGATGTCAATTCTTTTCTATAGATGGGCTTCATTTTGAATAAGACATAATGTCATTTTATCTGGATTTCTCTCTATCTACATTCTTCATAATTTGTGATTTGCATCATATTCCCTCTTGGACCATCTTGTTTAAAATCCAAGGGAGCTCTTTGGCAAAACCAACTTGAATCAGAAGATTCATTTCTCCTTCAGCACATTTCATCAGTTCAACCCAGTAAGTCTGGTCGTTTAAATCCTGCTGCCAAATATGAGTTTTATCATGTGTATGTATGTATGTATGTATGTATGTATGTATGTATGTATGTATGTATGTATGTATGTATGTAAATATATGCCAGATTGGCAATGTTTCTGCCTTTCAGCCTAAGCTCTGGGTAAGGAAGAAACCAGGGGAAAAGAAAAGAAAGGCACTTTTTGTGGTCGGCGATGTTCATATTTATAAAAATAGAGTTCAATTCTTTGTAAGTCATCCAGAATTCAGTGCTCCATCACTGAGACAAGCCCATTAAATACTGAGGTGAATCAGCGGTGAGATTCACACTTTTTTACTAACAGTTCTGTGGACATGGCTTTGTGGGCATGGCAGGGGAAGGATACTGCAAAATCCCCATTCCCTCCCCACTCCTGGGGGAAGGTTACTGCAAAATCCCCATTCCCTCCCCACCCCACTAAGCTGCTTTCCAGCTCCGTTCTCCTGTGCAGGGCAACAAAAGAAGATCAGCTGGGAGGCAGCAGGGGTGGGGCCAGCCTATTTGCCGGTTCTCTGAACTACTCAACATTTCTGCTGCCGGTTCTCCAGAACCTGTCAGAACTGGCTGAATACCACCTCTGTTAAGATATTGTATGGCTTGCCTTTAGCAAACAAAATGAAGCACCTCTAGATAGGAGCAGGTCCTTTCCTTCTCTCACTTTGGCTGTTGGGGAACAGCAACTATGAGGCAACAGTGTCAGATCACATTCTTGTTCATTCCCTGACATCAAAGACCATGGCGTATTTCAGCCTTGGGGAAACACTCAGATGAGGAGGCCAAAGCAGTCCGTAATTATAATTTATAAATAAATGTATACATGACGTTATCAAGGATCGTTATCAATTTTATTTTTTTTAATTTATTTTATTAAATTTATATCCCGCCCTTCTCCTTGTTAGGACCCAGGGCGGCGCACAGGGATGTTAAAATACATACAAAATATAAAATATATGAAATTTAAAATACTTATTTTAATAAATAAACCCTGCGCTAAAACCAAATTAAAATCCCAGGTTTAAAAACTATCTAATGGTCAGTGTGGAGGTTACGCTAGGCCGGCTAGGTGAAATAGGTGTGTCTTCAGACACTTGCGGAAGAGGCGGAGGTCGGAGATGGTGCGGAGTTCAGGGGGTAAGTCGTTCCAGAGGACTGGGCCCGCCACAGAGAAGGCTCTCCCCCTGGGTGTCGCTAGTCGGCATTGTCCAGCCGACGGCACCCTGAGGAGGCCCTCTCTGTGGGAGCGTATCGGTCTAAGAGATGTATGGGGCAGGAGGCGGTCTCGCATATAACTAGGCCCCGAGCCATGGAGCGCTTTAAAGATGGTCGTTAAAACCTTGAAGCGCACCCGAAAGACCACAGGAAGCCAGTGCAGCTCGCGCAGGATAGGTGTTATGTGGGAGTGTCTAGGCGCTCCCGTAATCACCCGCGCGGCTGCGTTCTGGACTAGCTGCAGCTTTCGGGTGCACCTCAAGGGAAGCCCCATGTAGAGAGCATTACAGTAGTCGAGTCGAGAGGTGACGAGTGCTTGAGTGACTGTGCGTAAGGCCCCCCGGTCCAGTAAGGGGCGCAATTGGCGCATCAGGCGAACCTGATGAAACGCCCCCCTGGCCACGGCTGCCACATGATCTTCCATAGACAGCCGGGAATCCAGGAGGACACCCAAATTGCGCGCCCTCTCCACGGGGGCCGGTGTTTCGCCCCCAATGGCCAGAGTTGGAATAATCTGGCTGAACCGAGGCGCCGGAAGCCACAGCCACTCAGTCTTGGACGGGTTGAGCCTGAGTTTGTTACCACCCATCCAGATCCGTACGGCTTCCAAGCACCGGGACATAACCTCGACGGCATCGTTGGGGTGGTCTGGGGTGGATAAGTACAACTGAGTATCATCAGCGTACAGATGATATCCCACCCCAAAACCACGGATGATCTCACCCAGCGGCTTCATATATGTGTTGAATAGGAGGGGCGAGAGGACCGACCCCTGAGGAACCCCACATATGAGGGGTCTCGAGGCCGACCTCTGCCCCCCTGTCAACACATATTGCGACCGACCAGAGAGGTAGGATGAGAACCACCGCAGAACGGTGCCTCCCAACCCCAACCCCCCCAGTCGGCGCAATAGGATACCATGGTCGATGGTATCAAAAGCCGCTGAGAGGTCTAATAGGACTAGGATAGAGGAATATCCTCTATCCCGCGCCCTCCAGAGATCATCAACCAACGCGACCAATGCCGTCTCGGTGCTGTGCCCGGGTCGGAAGCCGGACTGGCGCGGGTCTAGATAATCAACTTCCTCCAAGTGTCGCGGAAACTGTTGAGCCACCACACTCTCAACAACCTTCACTAAAAAGTGATAATTTCACTAAAAATTATCACTTGTTCTTCTATGTATTTGGTTAATCTAGCCCAAGGGTGTTAAACTCGATTTCATTGAGGGCTGCATCAAGGTTGTGTTTGACCTTGGGAGTGGGATGTGGGCAAGTCCAGAGTGGGCATGTCCAGCTCGACGTCACCATGTTGGAGGTACCTGTGGTGGCCTGAGTGCTATGCCAGCGAAAACAGGCTCCCGAGCTCCGTTTTCAGCTGCAACGGCCTCCTGCAGCTCTCTACTAGTGAAAACGGACCACATGTGGCCCTCCTGAGCTTCGTTTTCACTGGCAGAAGCACCATGGGCTGGTCCTTCACTGTTTCCAGGGCGGCCTCACAGATCTATGTACCCTGTCGGCCAGATTCAGCCCCCGGGCCATGAGTTTGACACCCCTGACCTAGCCCATTTGTTATTGTGAATATCATAGCTGTCTTCCAAGAGAACATAGGTTGTGATAAATTCTGGTTTAGAATTTAGAATAAGAGACAAATGGCTGTCCAATCCATTCTTCAAAACTTCCAGTTTGTTGGAAGAGTTATTGGAGCATTCACAACTTCCGTAGGCAAGCTGTTTCACTTTCTGATTGTTCCCATTGTCAGGAAATTTCTCCTTAGCTCTAGGTTGGTTCTCCCCTTGATTCGTTTCCATCCATTGCTTCCTGCCTTGCCTTCAAGTGCAGACCAATCTAAAACAATGGAGGTTGATTGAGCCCCAGGTTTTATCCGCTACCACCTCTATAAATAAGACTGTTGGATTTCTTTCCCTACAGGGCAACCAAAATGACTAATATGTATAATGATACTATCCACACCTCTAAAGTACCCCCGAGGATACTTTGTTAAAACCAGTAGAATTTATCAGGCGGTCTTGCGCCCAGCTCTGTGTTATCCCTGAAGGAATATCTGTCACGGATTCAGAAATTCCTCCAGAGGCCTAACATCTGAAGAATTTTTAGGGACGTCAAAAGAATTTCTATCGCGTTGGCATTTCTCGGGCTAAATTAATGTTTCGCTTTGTTTTTGTTTCCCATCAGGCATTCCTTGAATAAGCTTCGTTTGTTTTGTAAAAAAGCTGGTTTTAGGATCAAGTATATTACCCAGAATATTCTACTCTGGGGGTTGATTATGACGTTTCACTGGAGTGGATTTTCATCCCGACAATGTTATAGGCCAGTGATGGCCAACCTTTTCAGCACTGAGGGCCCAAACCGGAACACGCGTGCAATCACATGCATGTAGACACGCCGGAGCTCCCGAAATCGGAAGACCATGGACAGTGCGCACATGTCAGTTTTTTGGGCTGCTTTTGGCCTGAAATGGCCTGAAAAAGGGCCCCAAAATGGCCTGAAAACAGCCTGAAAAATGGCCTGTTAAATGGCCTCAAAAGGGCTCAAAGAACAGCCTGAAAAATGGCCTCAAAGGGGCCTGAAAAATGCTCCAAAAGGGTCCAAAAATGGCCTCTAAAGGACCTGGAAAATGGCCTGGAAAATGGCCTGGAAGTAGCCTGGAAAATGGCTTGAAAAGGGCTCAAAATGGCCTGAAAATGGCTTCAAAGGGGCCCATAAAACAGCCTGAAAAATAGGCTGAAAAGGGCCCAAAACAGCCTGAAAAATGAGCCTCAAAGGGCCCCAAAAGATGCCCTGAAACATGGTTCAAAGGGGCCCAAAATGCCCCAAAAACAACCAGAAAAATGCCCTGAAACAGCCTGGAAAATGGCCTGAAAATGGCCTGAAAAACAGCCTGAAAATGGCCTGAAAAACAGCCGGAAAAAGGCCGGAAAAACAGCCTGAAAATGGCCTGAAAAACAGCCTGAAAATGGCCTGAAAAACAGCCTGAAAATGGCCTGAAAAACAGCCTGAAAATGGCCTAAAAACAGCCTGAAAATGGCCTGAAAAACAGCCTGAAAATGGCCTGAAAAACAGCCTGAAAATGGCCTGAAAAACAGCCTGAAAAACAGCCTGAAAAAGGCTGGGAAAACAGCCTCAAAATGGCCCAGAAAATGGCCTGGAAACAGCATGGAAAACAGCCTCAAAATGGTTTCAAAACAGCCTGAAAACAGATCCAGAAAACAGCCTTCTTTTTGTCCCATTTTCTGGCACTCCGGCACCTGCAAAGAGCAGCTGCTGATGGCTTGCATGCCCAGAGAGAGGCCTCTGTGCTTAATTTCGGGGGGGGGGGGGAGGGGGGTGTTTCTCCATTATAAGCCCCCCAAAACCCCACTTACTGTCCTTTCATCCCATCTGATATGACTGATTTTGTTGGGATCTTCTATTCATTGTGACATATTTTGTGAGCCTTCCAATCAGCCTGGCGTGATTGGGTGGCTATGGACATGTGGGTGCTTGTGTGTACATGCACACATTTTAAAGAGAAAGAGACCACCCGCCAAAACAACTAATATAGGAATCTACATTTTTTCCCCAGCTGAGTGAATCAGACTGCTAAAATGAGAATCCCTCAATTTTTTGAACTGAGAAACATTTTGGCAGTGTGATTTTTCAGAAAGTAAATTACTGCTGCTTCTTTTTTTCCTTCTTTTTGTCCTTGAAAAGTCAAACCTTTCCCCCCCCCTCTCTCTCTGTTTTTTTTTACCTCTATGAACCTTTCTTGAAGACATCTTAATTCTACAAATCTCCAGAGACCACCTGCATTGTTCAATAAAGCTCTTTCCTCTGTTATTACAGCTTGTGTGTATGTGTGTGTGTGTAGAAAGAGATGCTGACATGGGAGGGGGCGAGAGAGTCACTCCCCATTTCAAGAAGTGAGAACAAGCGACTGCTATTCTATTTGCCAAGGGTAGGGCGTGTAGGGTGTAATTTTATTCTTACAACCTGCTGATTGCTTTGTTGATCTCTGTGTGGGAAAGATTAGCTTTGCCGCTGGTCCACAGGTCAGCCGATAGCTCTTCTCTGTCTGTTGTACTGGTCAAAGTTCTGACAGTATGATACGGGATTGAAAATGGAGCTTGCTTTGCTGATGATTATTTGGAAAATCCCCAGGAACTCAATAGCTGACGACCTGTTGGGTCGAGCTTGAAGTTTCACTGCTCAGAGCCGACGACTTTGCAGATAATTGCATCCTCTTTTTTCATCCCTTCAGGTGATTCCAAGCCTTCCATGGCATCTGTGGATGCTCTCTTTTGTAAAGACCTAGAAGGCAAACACACACACACACACACAATGTGTGTTTCCTTCTTTGCTGGATTGGAGTTGAGGGTTGCAAGAACGAATGGCTCCTGTAGATCGTTTATTCATTGATTTGATTATTTGTATCCCGCCTTTATTGATTTGGCTAATAACTCAAGGTGGTTGTCTATGGAGATTGTCTATTAATCATCCAGGTCCTGGTTGTTCTGAAGGTGCTTTTTCAAGAGGCCACTGGACTTTCTGGGTTTTTCTCCAGAGTTGAAGAAGCTTCTTGGATGAGAAGCGAAACGTCTTCAAAGCTGATTGCTGGGTGGGGCTGGACAACTGGTTGCTGCGGAAGGAGGTTGAGGCCCTGGCAGACTGTTTACTGCAAAAAAATACTGCTAGATGAAGAGGGCCAGTCGGCTACCGGTTGGTGGCTGAATGGCTGGGGGCCTGTCCAGGCAGGGAAAGCATGGACCGCACTTATAAAAGAAGCTGGGAGGCAGTAAACAGGCTTACAACTGAATTGGCTTTCAACTGAATTGAACTCAATTTGTGCTAAGGCTCCGGCCTGAATAAACCTTAATAATAATAATTTTTATTTATAACCCGCTCTCTCTCCCCGAAGGGACTCGAGGCGGGGCACAGGGAATTAAAAAACAGTTAAAACAGACAGAATACAAAGTTAAAAACAAATTAAACTGGCCCTGCGCTAAAAACTCCTATAAAACTAAAAACTATCCCTAAAACCCCTAAACAAGTTAAAATTTAAATTACCCTAGGCCGGCCAAGCAGAAGAAGTGTGTTTTTAGTTTCTGTTGGAAGGAGCGAAGGTCCGTGGTTGTTCTGATTTCGGGGGGAAGGTCGTTCCAGAGGGTCGGGCCCACCACAGAGAAGGCCCTTCCCCTGGGCGTCGCCCGCTGGCACAGCCTAGTGGACAGCACCCGGAGAAGTCCCTCTCTGTGGGAGCGAATCGGCCGCAGGGATGTATGAGGCAGAATGCGATCCCGCAGATCGCTAGGTCCCGTGCCATGGAGCGCTTTGAAGATGATAACCAACACCTTGAAGCACACCCGAAAGACGACAGGCAGCCAATGCAGCTCGCGCAAGAGTGGTGTTACGTGGGCAAACCTCGAGGTTCCCATTGATTCTTGATTCTATTTTATGGTTCCAGAGCGGTTGTGCTTCTGTATTGACCAGGTCTGGAGCTTGGACTGTTGAGAGAGCAATTCCCTTCTGCCCTCCATATTTTTTTTTTCAAGCTTACCAGTAGCATTTCAAAATTCAGTTTTCCAAAAATGTAAGCATCTTCCCGGAGCAGATGTGCATGCAGTGATGGCACGAAGCAAGTCGGTCGGAGCTCGCTTGCTTAGGTATTTTGCACACTTTGCTGCTTGTTTTCCCTGTATGGGTGGGTGTAGCACACAACACCTGAAGCCACACACTGAAAAGAATGGCACTTTGATGCCCATCGTTATCGTAATATCAAACTTGTCCCGATTTAATACAGCCAGAGGGTATCAACTCCTGTGTATTGATGGGCAGAAAATCTCTATGTTCTGTCTCGTGCGACATCAGATTACCCCTCCACATGCGGCTGCCTCTTTCGTGCTGATTGCCTGAGGAAATGATGCGCATGCAACTAAGTGGCATCTTTGTGCTATGAACCGTATTCCAATGAAACCAAATGCATTTTAGCGGGTTCCCTCTTCCTCCATCAGATCGGATGATAACTCCTCTCTGCGGATGTAAAGTTAGAAGACTTCAAGATTATACTTGTCTCAAAGTCATGATTAAGTGGAAATAGATCCATCCGTCCATCTGCCCGTCTGTCCATTCAGCCATCCAAATCTATTCCTTTATCCATATCTATGTTTTCATTTCTATTCATCTCTATACCTCTTTATCCATCCATCTCTGATTATCTATCCATCTGTATCTCTGTAATGCCTGCCTGCCTGCCTGCCTATCTATCTATCTACCTACCATATCTAATCTATCTATCTATCTATCTATCTATCTATCTATCTATCTATCTATCTATCTATCTATCTATCTATCTATCTATCTATCTATCTATCTATCTATCTACTCTATCTAGTTACCTGCCTGCCTGCCTGCCTTATCTATCTATCTATCTATCTATCTATCTATCTATCTATCTATCTATCTATCTATCTATCTATCTATCTATCTATCTATCTATCTATCTATCTATCTATCTATCTATCTATCTATCTATCTATCTATCTATCTATCTATCTATCTATCTATCTATCTATCTATCTATCTATCTATCTATCTAGTTACCTGCCTGCCTGCCTGCCTGCCTGCCTTATCTATCTATCTATCTATCTATCTATCTATCTATCTATCTATCTATCTATCTATCTATCTATCTATCTATCTATCTATCTATCTATCTATCTATCTATCTATCTATCTATCTATCTATCTATCTATCTATCTATCTATCTATCTATCTAGTTACCTGCCTGCCTGCCTGCCTTATCTATCTATCTGTCTGTCTATCTATCTATCTATCTATCTATCTATCTATCTATCTATCTATCTATCTATCTATCTATCTATCTATCTATCTATCTATCTATCTATCTATCTATCTATCTATCTATCTATCTATCTAGTTACCTGCCTGCCTGCCTGCCTGCCTTATCTATCTATCTATCTATCTATCTATCTATCTATCTATCTATCTATCTATCTATCTATCTATCTATCTATCTATCTATCTATCTATCTATCTATCTATCTATCTATCTATCTATCTATCTATCTATCTATCCATCCATCCATCCATCTATCTATCTATCTCTCTATCTCTCTATCTCTCTATCTATCTATCTATCTATCTATCTATCTATCTATCTATCTATCTATCTATCTATCTATCTATCTATCTATCTATCTATCTATCTATCTATCTATCTATCTATCCATCCATCCATCCATCCATCCATCCATCCATCCAACTTTATCGCTACCTCTACCTCTAAGTCTACATTTACATTTATATCTATATCTACCACCACCACTACCCCTCTCTCTCTCTTTCATCCAGCTATATCTTTCTTCCTTCTCACAGTCAAGCTGCCAGTCAGATTGACAAGCAATAACCTCAAGCATGCTCCTTGCTCTCCATCAAAAAGGAACTAACTTCAAATCAGTTATTTCACAGGATCATGGACTTCAAAGAGACAAATGAAAAAGTAAACTGCTTGCTTGGAAATTGGGGATGACCTACCCAAGACACATCAAGACATACTGTAACACCTGCTAGGTAGCATCGGGGGTTTTTTTTTCTCAAAAGGATCAGGAAAGCTGCCCTATCGTATTTTTGAATATATGTCACTCTTATTCTGAAAAATACATATCTCTTCACCAAATAGAGAGGAACATATAGAACTTTCCCCCAGGAAATGTCCAACCTCCCTTGATAAATGCATAGATGCAATGTGGGGATAGGGAGACCAGATTGGGTCTACTCCATGTTTGTCAGAGAAAATTCCTGGGCTTCTTTTTTTCTTTAAAAAAAATTCATTGTATGATTACAATATCTTCATTTCTGTGAATGTGCCCCCTGTTGCTGAATCCCATAACTTCACTCCGTGAACTCGTGTGATGTTTTTTTACATGTATGAAAAAGCTTGCCAGGAGTTCAAATCTGACTGGCTCAAGGTTGACTCAGCCTTCCATCTTTCCGAGGTGGGTAAAATGAGGATCCAGATTGTTTGGGGGCAATAGGCTGACTCTGTAAACTGCTTAGAGCGGGCTGTAAAAGCATTACAAAGCGGTATATAAGTCTAAGTGGCATTGCTATTTTCCTTCCTTCCTTCTTTCCCATCCATCCATCCATCCATCCATCTATCCATCCCAGCTCAAGGTTGACTCAGCCTTCCATCCTTCCGAGGTCTACGTCTAAGTGGCATTGCTATTTTCCTTCCTTCCTTCCTTCCTTCCTTCCTTCCTTCCTTCCTTCCTTCCTTCCTTCCTTCCTTCCTTCCTTTCTTCCTTCCTTCCTTCCTTCTTTCCCATCCATCCATCCATCCATCTTTCCATCCCAGCTCAAGGTTGACTCAGCCTTCCATCCTTCTGAGGTGGGTAAAATGAGGACCCAGATTGTTTGGGGGCAAAAGGCTGACTCTGTAAACCACTTAGAGAGCGCTGCAAAGTACTATGAAGTAGTATATAAGTCTAAGTGCTATTGCTATTGCTAAAAAGAAAGAGAATTAGAAAGACAAAGGACTTTTGGAGATTTATAGCTCCTTCTAGAATCAGCCAATCAACCTTGTACCAAATATTGGTAAATATAGGCTTCAGATCCTGTAAATGTTGCCTAGGGGGGTACTATGAAGATGCTAGTTCAGAAATAACTCTATTCTCAACCGTTGGCATTATGAGAGGTTTGTTTTGGTTTTCAGACTCAGAAGCCAATCTTCTCCTATCACCCACTGAACTTCTAAAGACCATTTCTTTACCTGCTTTAACTGCTCCCAAGGTTTGCATTGAGGGCAATCTGTCTTTTGTTAAAGAAGAGGTGCATCGACTCAATTCATTCCTTATTTTACTTTCTTCCAGAAATAACACTAAAACAGGGACTCCTGGGGAGCTCCGCATGGCAAAGCCGATTGCAATGTTTTGTGCTTCCTCTTATGCTCACACTGAAACACACACACACACACACACACACACACACACACACAAGTTTTACTTCAAGGATTGAAAACTCTGACCTGACTCCAACCAAATTTAAATAGCAGTCTTCGGGAGATGAGATGCTGGTGCATTCTGTAGATAGCTGCCTGGAAGTCTGCCGGCTTCTTTCAAATCTTCCCTTGAACTTCTTTAGTTTTAGAATCTTTCATGTGCCTTAAAAAGAAGCGCAGTTTTAGCGCAGCCTTGAAATATCACCATCTGAAGGTTCAAGACACCCAAATCTCCAGGACAAAGACAGACATTCTGTTCTCTTCACTCCGTGAGAACTTCAGTTTTCTCTTGACTTGTGTACTGAAGTTACCACTGAATTCCAGCCTGACATTAAACAGGATTACTTGGCTGAAGAAAGAAAGCTCTCGAAGACTTTTTAAGACTCTGTTCAAAAAAAGGAGGGGGGGGGGGAGAACAGGTGGTGCTCAGGCAAAGTAGAAAAACAGTGAGTAGGAAAATGTACCCTGTTTCCCTGAAAATAAGACAGGGTCTTATTTTCTTTTGACCCCTGAAATAAGCACTTGGCCTTATTTTTGGGGAGGTCTTATTATTTTTGAGGTGCAGGAGATAACAAGCATGGCCACCTCATGGCTGCTGCTGTGTTGCAGTGTTTTTGGGGAGGGCTTATTTTTGGGGAGGGTTTATTTTAGCGCATGCACTCAAAAACCCGATTAGGCTTATTCTCCGGGAAGGTCTTATTTCTGGGGAAACAGGGAAGATTTTTTCCCCCTCTAAAATTTGAAGACCAATTACAAAATAATGACGTTATTCAAACAGTTAGGAATGGGAACTTCTGCCATTTTCCTGCTTTTGCATTGGCTCCAGAAGTTTCAAAGATGCTGGGGGCTTAGAAAGAGTACAGAGAAGAGCAACAAAAGGATAAGGGATCTGGAGGCTAAACCCTATGAGGAGGGACTATTGTAGGTATGTTTAGCTAAAGAACTATTGTAGGTATGTTTAGCTGAACTATTGTAGGTATGTTTAGCTTTAGAAAGAAGCCTTAGGAGTGACGTGATAGTTGTCTTCCAATCCTTGAAGGGCTGTCCCCAAGAATAGGGAATCAACGTATTCTCCAAAGCATCTGAGGGCAGGTCAAGAAGCAATGGATAGAAGCCCATCAGACTTCTAGAAGTAAAGAGAAAGTTTTTAACAGTGAGAACAATTAATCGCTGGAATAGCTTGCGGTTGCTCCATCCCTGGAAGTTCTCAAAAACAGACTGGATAACCATTTCACCAGGATGGTTTAAAGACTCCTGTCTTGAGCAGGAGGTTGGACTAGAAGACCTCAAAAGTTCCTTCCAGCCCTATGATTTTATCATTCCAAAGCCAACCTCAGTTTACCACTGGCTCCTTTCACAGAGAGCTTGGCACAGAAAAATGGGAAACTCACGTAACAATCTGTAGAGTACCGTTACTCTGTACTCTACTCAAGGGATCCTCTAAGGGATAACTAAGAAAATAAAAGTCACCTCATCCTTGCAAGCCCATCAACTGGTTATGACAGAAGAGCTAGCAATGATGAAAGTCAAATGAAGGCACGGCTTTATTTTGGAAAGAATCCTAATTAAGGGGTGTTTGACGCCTCCCTTGTTTGAGCTGCTCCCTGCAATTAATTAGATGTTTCACTTACACCACAAATGAAACATAGGAAAGAAATATTTAGCCAAAGCATGAGATTAATGAATGCTTTCTCTCAGACCCAGCAAGGTAAAAAGATCACAATAGTCCTGAAAATATACCTTTCCTTGTAATATAGTTTGCGTTTGGCTTTTCTGATTCAAAGGTTATATTTAGCCAGTTGGAAATAATAGGAAAAGGCACTCTAAGTGCAAGGAAGAACAAATTAAAGGTATGGGAAGGCAAAATTTGAGTCCTAGGGAAAACAAGCCATGAAGGTTTAAGATAAAGGATTGCTTGACCCATTTCTAAGAACATTGAACATTATTTTAATGGCAGGTCTTTAGGTATTGTGGAATTTTTTGGAAGCTGACATATTGAAGACTTGCTTGAGCCTAAGACTACAGAAAAGAAATTTTCCTCAGTTTCTGCCAATCTAGCAGTTCGAAAGCATGTAAAAATGCAAGTAGAAAAATAAGGACCATTTTGGTGGAAAGGTAACATTGGCATTGAGTCATGCTGGCCACATGACCACGGAGACATCTTTGGACTCTTTGGCTTTGCAATGGAGATGACCACCGCCTCCTAGAGTCGGGAACAACTAGCACATATATGCAAGGGGAACTTTTACCTTTTAGGTTCTTGCTTAGTGATGTGGTAGCCAGGGTGACTATGAATGTCCTATCTTCCAATGGTCATCTCCCTAGTCTTCAAAACTTCTATAAATACAAGTAGAGAAATTTTCCTAATTGTCCATCTATACTCTCAGAATAGCAGAGTTGGAAAGGACGTTGGGGACCTTGTAGTGGCTGTCCAGTCTCTTTTTAAAAACCTCCAGTGATGTATCAGCCACAACCTCTGAAGGCAAGCTGTTCCACTGATCAATTGCCCTCACGGTCAGGAAATTTCACCTTAGTTCTAGGTTGCTTCTCTCCTGCTATCATTAAGAGAAAGCCCTGCCCTTAAGAACTTGTTCAAGGGTGAAAGAGATTTAGGGTTCCCTTCATGCATGATATTGGTGAGAGAGGCGGAATACAATGCTGTTCTATTATTTCCTCCTTCTATAAAATAGCTTCTTCCGAGAAATGTGGGTTGCGCCTTCTCTCCTTGCCTTTAGGAAAGTTGTCAGAACAGAACTGTTCTATACAAACATTCATCTGTAACAGTTGTTGAGATGAATTATGGATGCAGAGTTGAGATTTTGATTAGCTTGATTTATGTTTTATGTATTATTTTTACATTATTGTACTATAAACGGGAATTACTCTCTGAAATGTAGGGGTATAAAACAGTTGTTAATAAATAGAGTTCAGGAGGATATTTACATAAGAGATGAGAAATGGAAGAATTAAATAAGAATCAAACTGTGCAATGGAGTCAGGCATCTGTTTGAGAATTGTTCCCATAACAGAAGTATCCACCTACCTAGATACAATCAGGGTAGAGAGCTAGGTTGGCCTGTTGGTTAAGGCAACAAGCTAGGAATCAGGTGATGGTGAGTTCTAGTTCCACCTTAGGCATGAAAGTCAGCTGGGCGACTTTAGTATTGACCCAGCTTTGATCAAAATAAAATGAAACTGAAATTTTTCCCTAGTGCATTTATATCCCACCAGTCTCGAAAGTGTGGAGTTCATATGTTCAAACCATTGTAATATATATATATATATATATATATATTTTCATGTTCCTGTAAATCCTTTGCATCTGGATAGAATCGAGGTAACTGAATAGAGCTTAAGCATTTACTTGCCAAATGCCTTTCCTGATGCCTACGTGAAGTTCACAGCAGACAATTACTCCTGATTGTGAGGAGTGTGAGAGCTCCACCTGTAGGCCACCGCTGTAACTGATCTAAAATTATCAGATAACAAATCACACTCATAGAGGCAATTCATGCCAGCAGGTCAACTGAAGCCCAAAGCATAGCCTGACAAAGGTGCCTCTCAGCCTTCGCTTTGCTGAACTGGTTTAATGCTTCAAGGGCTACCAGACAAGTTGCTGGTGGCAGTGAAAGACTTAAGAACATGGCAAGTAGAGAGAAAAGCCCTACGGCGGTTTCCTTCCCTTGGTGTCTTAAGCCCTAAATCCTAATTTTGTTTAAGAGCTAATCCAGAACCGAGGGCCAGTTTAACACTTGGGGGAAGAAAGCACTCTAAATTTACAAGGGCTATTAGACCCCTCTGAGGTGCTTCCGAGAAGAACTTTGATTATTTTTGAAGCTCATAAAAAAGGGGTCTTCCAGATCCCAGTGATGCTTCTGTTTGAAGAAATACACTGGAGGAGACACTTTGAACCAGATGTTGAAAGCTACTCAACTTTTGGTTTGAAGCCATGTAGTAACACGCTAAAGCTCCTTTTTGTTTTTTGATGGAGGGAAGCTGCAGTTTGAACAGAGCCTGCTTCATACTATTTAACTACGGTAGTATCTGGGGTGTTACAGTAACACCATCTCTCAAAGTGGAAGGGAGTTATTCGGGTGAAAATTTCCTGCACAGTTTAAAAATAAAATAAAATTGAGGATTAAAGGTAGCGTACAATTACTATCAAAAGAAGTTTGGGATCCGTGGCCATCACCATGACAATCTGTTCTCAGTTATCTGGGAGGATAGGATAAATTTTACCCAAAACAGGAAGCAACATGATTAAAATTGACTGGAGAGTTAACATATTTGCATCCGTGACCTATCAAACTCTGGATCTCCTTTCTTGGTTCTCCTTTTACTGACTGTCCTTATTTGAATTAATATGTTTTGAGAGAGATACATATACATATACATATACATATACATATACATATACATATACATATACATATACATATACATATACATATACATATACATATACATATACATATACATATATATATATATATATATATATATATATATATATATATATATCACATTACATTACAGTAGCCTTCCAGACAAACCAATGCACAACAGACACATTATTATTATGCTAAGCTATTCTAGTGTGAGCAAAGTTCAGGGCTTCAAAGCAGACTTAAAACACTTTGAAATAATAGTTCTTTTAAAAAAAAAAAAAAAATCCCCTTATGCATTATCATATCAGAGCTTAGATGCATGAAACCTGATAAACTGTCACCTTGTTTTTCTTCCAACGTCAAAACTATTTCCATGCAAATGAAAAGGGAGGGGGCAAAAAAATCTCCACAATAATTTCCATGCATTAAAATTTGAATGCAAGAATGTGAATTTCACGAGGCTTGTTGTTTCTTCTTTCAAAGAGAGGCACATGTGCCCAAGCCAGAGAGAGAGAGAGAGAGAGAGAGAACAATTGTTTTCACATTTATAAATTTAGGGGTCTCAGCTACCAGTTTGGCAACTATTGGGGTATTTATTATGCAAAGCCTAATGGTTGTTGTCCTATGATAATCCCTAGCAATGAGAGCAAACCAGCAAAGATACTTGGAGTGACAATTTCAATGGTGAAAAGAGTAAGGTTCTACATTTAGGCAAGAAAAACAAAATGCACAGGTACAGTATAGGTGGTACCTTGCTCACTAGTAGTAACTGTGAGAGGGATCTTGGAGTCCTAGTGGACAATAACTTAAATATGAGCCAGCCGTGTGCAGCAGCTGCCAAAAAAGCCAACACAATTCTAGGCTGCATAAACAGAGGGATAGAATCAAAATCATGTGAAGTGTTAATACTACTTTAAAATGTCTTGGTAAGGCCACACCTGGAATAGAGCATCCTGTTGTGATCGCCATGATGTAAAAAAGATGTGGAGACAGATGGAGTCCCGCTGGCTGTAATTTTATAAGCCTTCGTTTTTGAACTGTACACACTAGGAAAAAGAAAAGACCATCCTATTTGTATGAACCTGACACTTGTGTTTTATAACTCATACTTTAGGGCTTAGTGTATCACACAATTCCAGAAGTGGAACAAGTTTATATCTTCTTTAAACTACTTCTGAAATGAAAACAGTGATGGTATGCAAGTACAGTGCCCTTTTCATCAACGCTGAAAGCAGTACTGAGGATTTACTGTCATTCTGATTTTTTCTCCAAGAAAATCAACACAAAATCGAAACTGGGCTTTACTGCCTCTTATGTTTTTAAGAGTGATTCGTTGTGTGACTATGGTAGCATTTATATAGCATGTTAAGCCTGGTTATCTGTGTGTGTGCATGTGTGTGTGTGCGCACACATGTGTGTTTTGAGAAGATGGGTTCCCTAAGTGTATTGTATGAAAACAGTGTCAAAATATTCATGAACTGGGAGAGACATGGTAACAAGATCAGCCAATGAGACTTATTTGAAAGCAGAAACTTAAGCAAGCAGTCTGGGCATGGCTTAGCTGCATTAAAGTCTGAGCTCTGAAACGAAACTGGACTTGTCTGTATTAACCTCTGAAATCTGAACTGAAACCTGAATCTCTCCTCTGCCTGGGTTTTGCCTGTAACTACTACCACATTGGAGAATCCACTATTAGTATTGTACAATTACTTGGGTGTTATTATGTATGTATATAAATAAGTTAATGAATCCTGCTGAATCAATTATCTGTGTGTGGTTTCTGGATGTGATTTCTGCAACAAACTCTGTCAAACAGAACTTGGTTTGTTCAAAGTTAACAATAATGAACCCAATCAGTAGCTTTATCAAAAGCTAGTTCAGTGACAGACAAAAACCATGGGGGGAAAATGCAAAGAAGTGCAAGAGAAATAAATTAAGGGCCTGGAGGCAAAAGCATATGGAGAACAGTTGTAGGAATTGGGTATGGACAGTCTAGAGAAAAGAAGGACTAGAGGGTGACATGATAGCAGTGTTCCAGTATTTAAGGAAAGCACCAGAGGGCAAGATAAGAATGGATGGAAATTAATCAAGGAGAGAAGCAACCTGGAATTAAGGAAAAACTTCCTAACAGTGAGGACAATTAACCAGTGGAACAGAAGTTGCCTTCAGAAGTAGTGGATGCTCCATTACTGGAGGTTTTTAAGAAGAGACTAGACGGCCACATGCCTGAAATGGTATACGGTCTTGGACTAGACTAGAAGACCTCCAAGGTCCCTTTCAGATCTATTCCGATTGATTGATCCAAGTTTTTTTATTGCCTCTGCTTTTCCAGATCAAAACATTGTCGTTGCTTTATCCGTTATTCTGTTGCTCGGTCTTTTTTTATTCTGCCCTGTAATCCAGGTTGTTGTTTTTTCCCCCCATTTGCTTATTTGGTAGTCTCTCAATCTTGATTGCTTGTATTTCCCTTTCTATTGCTTGTCCTCCTTCACGCTGTGAGACTCCTGTTTCTTGACAGGTAGTTTTGCAGATGGGAAAACATCGAGTAAGGAATCGCAACATACTGATTGGGAAAATTTGACTCCCATCACAGCCTGCAAGGACACCTCCTTCCGGCCCGGTGGGGGTACTTCCAGCTTGAATATTAAACCTTGAGCAAGTCTCAAGCAGGTGGCTCAAATCCCTGCAGAGCCATGTGGGAGTTCTCGCCATCTGTGATGGAACCGCAGCTTGTCACTAAACGGTCAGTTAAATTATTATTGGTAAGGAAATTAGAAAGGGGTTTTTAGTGGCCATACGTGGATTGATCGGATTCAAGTTTTACCTGAACAACCAAATAAATAGAACAATCAATGCAAATGTCAGATGGGAGAAAATAGTTACAGATAACGTTTGACTTAGGGATGCACTGGCTCAGTGGCTAAGACGCTGAGCTTGTCAATCAGAAAGGCTGGTGGTTTGGCAGTTCGAATCCCTAGTGCCGTGTAACGGAGTGAGCTCCTGTAACTTGTTCCAGTTTCTGCCAACCTCGCAGTTCAAAAGCACAGAAAAAATGCAAGTAGAAAAATAGGGACCACCTTTAGTGGGAAGGTAACAGCGTTCCGTGCGCCTTCAGGCATTGAGTCATGCCGGCCACATGACCACAGAGACGTCTTCGGACAGCGCTGGTTCTTCAGCTTTGAAACGGAAATGAGCACTGCCCCCTAGAGTCGGGAACGGCTAGCATGCATGTGCGAGAGGACTTACAACTACAAATTGGGAATGACCATTGCAAAGCCAGGCAGTTGTTACGGGAATTGTGACCAATTTTGCAACCTTTCTTGCCATTGTTTTTAAGCAACTCACTGCGGTTGCTAAGTGAATCAGGTTGCCGTTAAACAAATCTGCTTTCTCCATTCACTTGAATGGTCAGAAGCCAGTTGGGAAGGTTGCAAAGGGGGATTGCATGACACCACCACCATCATAAATATATGCCGGTTGCCAAGCAATTGAATTTTGCTCAGCTGAATCCTAGAGATGTTGTGATGGTTATAAGTGTGAGTCATTTATTTCCCCAGTGCCATTGTACTGTGGTTCCCCGAAAGCAAGACAGGGTCTTATTTTCTTTTGACCTCTGAAATAAATGCTTGGCCTTATTTTCAGGGAGGTCTTATTATTTTTGAGGTGCAGGATGCCCCTTAACTTCAGCCCGCAGCCCACAGATCAGCTGATCCAGAGAGGGCCAGAAGTTCTGTCTCTGTTTCTGCCACACTCTTGCCATTCCTAGTGTTGCTGGGCCTACCACACTTTTTGCGGCTGCCACTAAGAAAGGGACGTGGTAGTTTGTGGGTGTGGCCTCTGTGAGGCCATTCCACGTGGAAGACAGGTGCATGTTTATTTATTTATTTATTTTATTAAATTTATACCCCGCCCTTCTCCTAAAAAAGGACCCAGGGGGGCGCACAGGCATCATTAAAAAACATACACAGTACAAAATCCAAAATTTTAAAAACTAATTAAATAATTCCCTGTGCTAAAATACTAACACTCTAAAATTTAAAATTATCCCTATAAAATCAGAAACGGGGTTATGCTAGGCTGGCTTGTTGGAATAAGTAAGTTTTAAGACGTTGGCGGAAGAGGCGGAGGTCCATGATGGTGCGTAGATCGGGGGGAAGGTCATTCCAGAGGGCAGGGCCCGCCACAGAGAAGGCTCTTCCCCTGGGCACCGCCAACCAGCATTGCCCAGCCGACGGTACCCTGAGAAGGCCCTCTCTGTGGGAGCGGATCGGTCGAAGGGATGTATGGGGCAAGAGGCGGTTGCGGATATATGTGGGGCACATTCCCCCCATCCCCCCAGGAAATGGCAGGGACCAGCTGTGCATGTGGTTAAATATTTTAGAGGATGGCTTATTTTCAGGGGAGGTCTTACTTTGCGTGCATGCACTCAAAAGCCCAATTAGGCTTATTATCCAGGGAGGTGTTATTTTGGGGGAAACACGGTAACGTCGGTCACTCAAAGAATTGTTCAAGTTGGGAACTAGCTGTATAAGGAAGGTTTCATTCAGTCCCTATGTGATATTTCTTGGATTTACAGCCTGATGTTGCTTCAGGAGCCTCAGGCCACAGAGCCAATATTCCCTCCTCCAATTTTGCCTGCGGGGAAAATCCTAGGTGAGCTTGAGATTGATTGGCTAAGTTGTCCTCAATCTTTCACGGTTGAAGACGGACTTGAACTCGCCTCTCTCGGGTCTGTTCCAACACCTTAAATACGATTCCATAGGCATTCAACCCATGCAAATATCCCCATCGAATGAAAAGAACACATGAAGATAGCTAGGAGGGGAAAATAATATGAAAAGACTTCACTGAGAGATTGCCTGTAACATCCGTCTCCTGCTCTGTTCTTTTTTCTTCTCTATTTGGAAGGATTTTTATTTATTTCTGTAGCTGAGATCTTTTGTCTAAGGGGGAAACAACTAAATTGACTTTGATTTCCACTCGCGGCAACATTTCAGGAGTGACGGCTGCAAACTCTGGTGAAGAAGGATGGAGCTAGGTTGAAAAGATATCTCAAATAGACTTAGAATAAACGTATGTGCGTGTTGGTATTAATACACACAGTGACTGCAGCTAGAAGCGATAAACTGTTGAGTAAATAGAAGAGATTTTTGTACTAAGTGTAGGAAGTGTCCTACTTAGAATAGAATAACAGAGTTGAAAGGGGCCTTGGAGATCTTCTATTTCAACCCCCTGCCTAGGCAGGAGACCCTACACCACTTCAGACAAATGGTTATCCAGCATCTTCTTAAATACTTCCAGTGTTGGAGTATTCACAACTTCTGGAGGCAAGTTGTTCCATTGCTTCATTGTTCTCACTGTCAGGAAATGTCTCCTTAGTTCTAAGTTGCTTCTCTCCTTGATTAGTTTCCACCCGTTGCTTCTTGTTCTTGTGTTTTGGAGAATGGCTTGACTCCCTCTTCTTTGGGGCAGCATGTCGAATATTGCAATACTGCTATCATGTCTCCCCTAATCCTTCTTTTCATTAAACAAGATATACCCAGTTCCTGCAACCGTTCTTCATATGTTTTAGCCTCCAGTCCCCTAATTTGAACCTTTAAACTATGGTGCTGGAGAAGACTCCTGCGAGGCCCTTGGACTGCAAGGCAGTCAAACTTGTCAGTCCTAGAGGAGATCAACCCTGACTGCTCTTTAGAAGGCCTGAAGATGAAACTCTTTGGCCACCTAATGAGAAGGAAGGACTCCCTGGAGAAGAGCCTAATGATGGGAAGGATTGAGGGTGAATGAAGAAGGGGACAGCAGAGAATGAGATGGATGGGTGGAGTCACCAAAGCAGTCGGTGTGAGTTTAAATGGACTCCAAAGGATGGTAGGGGACCGGAAGGCCTGGAGGAACCTTGTCCATGGGGTCATGATGGGTCGGATATGACTTCGCAACAAACAACAACCCCTTAATAAACTTTGTTGTTCTTCTCTGCATTTTTTCTAGAGTCCTACATTTCCTTTTGTGAGACTAAGTTTAACTTTATTCTTGCCAGCAGATCTGAAGCACTGTTGGAATTTATTGGGGAGGGTTTTTTTTAAAAAAAGAGGGGGAATGTGTGTGTTTGTGGGTGTGTGTGTGTGTGTGTCAGAGAGGGAATGTCATGAGCTGTTGGAGTTAACAAAAATGTCCCTCTCTACAGAGCTATCTGAGGTCACAGAGAGAGCTGCATCTTTAAAAGAGACGGAGTGTCTCTTTTTTCTTCTTCTTCCCCACCTCTGAAATGTCACTACACAAAGAGATGGAGATAATTTGTATTCCTTCCATATGCCATCTTGTTCTGAATATAAATGTCCACAACCCCAGGAGACCGGTATTTTTCTCAACATGAAGAGTTTTGCAGTATATCCAGCAAGACAACACTTAAAATGAGAAGCCATTTATTCAGAACTGGCATTTTTTTGGAGGATTTGAATCAACAGGATACAACTGTACATATTACCAGACAGATCTACGGGGTTATATTTTTCTCTAGCAGCTCGTCCCTTAGTCTGTACGGAGGGCTGCCAGCATAAATGAAGTCCTGATTTGAAGCAAACCAACTCGGGGAAAATATGTCTGATGGGACAGACAGTCCACCAGTCATTGGAGGGAGCGTATGTTTTTCTCACCGAGGCTTCCCAAGAGCCTGAAGCAAACTCTTGGTCTTGAAAAAAACCCTTTTATTAATTTGCTGTGAATTCTGCTCATTCACATCCAGCAAAGACTTTCGAGGGAGGATTTACAGTCACAGACCTTATCTGGCTTGGAGAGCTGCCAGGCTGATATCTGCAGAACTTGGCAAGGAGTCTCGAAGAGTCACGAAACAATTAAGTGAACTAATTGTCTCCTGCAAACTCCACTCCCCTGTCGCTCCCTCTTTTATTTCCTCTGGGAGGGGTCATTCACCTTGTTTTACTGTAACAGAGAGAGTTGGAAGTCAACGCTTCCTCTCCTCCTTTCTCCTAATCCTTCCTCACGTCCCTTCCCCCTTTCGCTTCCAACTGCTTTTCTATTTACTTTTGCATTTTGTACTTTATAATATTTTATATAACTCAATAAAAAAATGTTGAACTGGTAAGTTAGTAACCCAGTTGTTAAGAGAATCTGGCTTCCCCAATGACTTTGCTTGTCAAAAGGTCACCAAAGTGCCTTGGGGCACAGCAACGGTCATATATATGAGCCAGTTGAATTTGGGTTGCAGGATCGTGGGAATGCTACGAAGGCCATGACTGTGAAAAACAGTCATAAGTCACATTTCTCAGGGCCGTTCTAAATTTGAACAGTCATTAAACGAACCGTTGTACATCGAGAATTACCCGTAGTTCATCCTGGGTTCAATGGAATCAATAGGTGTCATTTGACTCAGTTTTAAGCTGTTGTTATGACCTCTGCACTTATTCCCTGCATTAAATTCACCCGGAATCCTAATGAAGCAGATTTAAATGCAATGTGACCTTCCTTGCTTTGTCATTCAGTATTTCATTAGTACTAACCATCTCCTTTATAACAATGAGCAAGCTTTCAAACTCTAAAGACTTTTGCTAGAGGAGAGAGGGAGGGGAGAAATGGGGAGGGAGGGGGGGTCAATTGGATTATTGGTCAGAAGGTAGCTTTTTTTTTGTTTTGTTAGCCAGCAATAATTTATGGTTCGCCGGCAATTCTCCGTAAGAGTCTATTCAATCTCTCTTACCCGTTAAAAGCACATCATGTTGGCTTTTTTCATTTTTCTGCAAGACTCGCTGCAGCTTGACAAAGAAACAGTGACATTTCTAGATGTGGAAACGACTATATTATTCAGACAATAGTACTTATTTCATTCTCATGTTTTAAAATTCTGCTACATCAAACTGAAGTGCCCCAGCCATTAAATATACTTTACGAGAAACTTCCAAGAGTTTCCATGCATTAAATATATATATTTCAAGTTGCTCTCTCTGTGTGTACACGCACACACACACACACACACACAAACACATCTGTCTGTGTGTGTGTGTGTTTGTGCATGTATGTGCATGTGTACATATGTGTGTGTGTTTGTGTGTATACACACATATAAATACATGCATACATACATACATACATATATACATAATTATACATACATACATATATAAAGGGATGTGCTGGCTCAGTGGCTAAGATGCTGAGCTTGTCAATCATAAAGATCGGCAGTTCGGCGGTTCGAATCCCTAGTGCCGTGTAACGGAGTGAGCTCCCGTTACTTGTCCCAGCTTCTGCCAACCACGTAAAAATGTAAAATGTAAAAAGCATGTAAAAATGCAAGTAGAAAAATAGGAACCACCTTTGGTGGGAAGGTAACAGTGTTCCATGCATCTTCGGCATTTTGTCATGCTGGCCAAATCACCATGGAGACATCTTCGGACAGTGCTGGCTCTTTGGCTTTGAAACAGAGATGAGCACCTCCCCCTAGAGACGGGAACGACTAGCACATATGTGCGAGGGGAACCTATATATGTGTATATATAAATATTAAAATAGTACTTTGCAATTATGGCGCCACCCAGGCCATTCTTCAAGCATTAAAATAAGCTGCGTGGAAAGGTGAGCTTTAATCTTCCTGTAGTAAATAGGAAGTAGAGGAAGAAGGCAATACAATACTTGCTTACTTCATCTTCTTCCTTAAACCAATACAGGTGACTCCCCAGCCCAAGTCGCAGTGAGAGTCATCCGTCTTCTGCCTCGCTGTAACCTCCCAAGTTTACAGATCTTAAAACTTATTTGGGAGTAAATTCTTTTTGCTTATCAATAAATCTGGTTCCATCCACTTCTTTTTTTTTTTTTAGAACTTGGGAGATAAGCGAGCTGTTCTTGACTTGATTGAAATCAGGCTAGGATTTGCTGGCTTTCTTTGCAACCAATTGGGGGAAAAAAGCTCATCTATTTTCAAAGAGTTCTTTCTCAGCTTGAACAAAGAAAAGGCTGATGCAGAATCTTCTTTTTCCTTCCCTGACAAAAAATACAGCTTGGTTTTTGCTTATGCGATCACACACCCAAAATACAGGAGGACACAACATGACAACTTCCCGCTGACGATCAACGGCTCCTCTGTGGAGATCGTAGAGAGCACCACATTTCTTGGTGTCCACCTGGCGGAGAATCTCACCTGGTCCCTCAACACCAGTTCCATAACAAGAAAGGCTCAGTAGCGTCTTTACTTTCTTAGGAAACTGAGGAAGGCACAGCTTCCACCACACAACCTCACAACCTTCCACAGAGGGACCATGGAGAGCAATCATCGGGGTTGTTCTTCCCTCCGTCATGGGCATATACACTACACACGGCATTCATAAAGCCAGAAACATTATGGCTGACCACACACACCCTTCATACATGCTCTTTACTCTCCTGCCATCTGGAAAAAGGTACAGAAGCATTCAGGCCCGCACAAACAGACTGTGTAACAGTTTCTTTCCACAACCATCAGACGCCTCAACACTCTCTAAGTTCTTAGATTTAGAGCTATATGTAGTTTTGTGTTCTGCTCTTTTTCTTTTTACCTATGTTGTCTGATGTAGCACCTTGGTCCTGGGGAAATGTTGTTTCATCTCACTGTGCACTCTACTGTGGAACAGCTTGCCTCCAGAAGTTGTGAATGCCCCAACACTGCAAGTCTTCAAGAAGATGTTGGATAGCCATTTGTCTGAAATGTTATAGGGCTTCCTGCCTAGGCAGGGAGTTGGACTAGATGACCTCCAAGGTCTCTTCCAACTCTGGTATTGTATTGTATTGTATTGTATTGTATTGTATTGTATTGTATTGTATTGTATTGTATTGTATTGTATTGTATTGTATATTGTTGAAATGACAATAAAACCTACTTGACTTGACTTGACAAGTGAGGATTCCTTGGAAATCCGGCTGGATAGGTTTCAGTCAGAGTTGGTATTCAGGTGGTTTGGAACGGTTCAGGTGAATCGGCAGCTCCGACAATCAGCTGGCCCCGCCCTATCCTGTCTTTTATTTCCTGCTTTCTAGCTCATCTCAATCATGTGACACAGCTGATTCCCCCCTCACTCTTCTACTTCCCTTTGCTGACTTGCATCTGAGTTTCTAAATGCTCAATTATCAGCGCTGCGTGCATGTGCTTTAGGCAGCTGCGCACATGAAGCGCAGACTTACCAAACCAGCAGCACCCCACAACTGGTTTTAATGATGGTAAAGCAGTGCCGATGGAAAAGGCAGGATCCCAAAGTTTCTTTCACTAAATTAAGTGTTTCGGATTCAATAGATAAAAAGAGAATGGTGATATATTTCTCAGCGTTGGGAGAGGGACCCAGGTCAAGACACATTTGTCTTAATTCATGGAGAGCTAACCCTAACCCTAAGTGGAATTTTCCCCAATGGGATTTTCCTATGTATTTTGCCAGGAAATGTACATAAGTCCGACTGAAAAGGCATGCACCCTCCTAACCATACTGACGGGCTCTGAATCCAATGCCGATGTCCGTTTTGCTCTGTGAATTCATGGAGAGCTAACCCTAACCCTAAGTGGAATTTTCCCCAATGGGATTTTCCCATGTATTTTGCCAGGAAATGTACATAAGTCCGACTGAAAAGGCATGCACCCTCCTAACCATACTGACGGGCTCTGAATCCAATGGCAATGTCCGTTTTGCTCTGCGAATTCATGGAGAGCTAACCCTAACCCTAAGTGGAATTTTCCCCAATGGGATTTTCCCATGTATTTTGCCAGGAAATGTACATAAGTCCGACTGAAAAGGCATGCACCCTCCTAACCATACTGACGGGCTCTGAATCCAATGCCGATGTCCGTTTTGCTCTGCGAATTCATGGAGAGCTAACCCTAACCCTAAGTGGAATTTTCCCCAATGGGATTTTCCCATGTATTTTGCCAGGAAATGTACATAAGTCCGACTGAAAAGGCATGCACCCTCCTAACCATACTGACGGGCTCTGAATCCAATGCCGATGTCCGCTTTGCTCTGCGAATTCATGGAGAGCTAACCCTAACCCTAAGTGGAATTTTCCCCAATGGGATTTTCCCATGTATTTTGCCAGGAAATGTACATAAGTCCGACTGAAAAGGCATGCACCCTCCTAACCATACTGACGGGCTCCGAATCCAATGGCAATGTCCGTTTTGCTCTGCGAATTCATGGAGAGCTAACCCTAACCCTAAGTGGAATTTTCCCCAATGGGATTTTCCTATGTATTTTGCCAGGAAATGTACATAAGTCCGACTGAAAAGGGACGCACCCTCCTAACCATACTGACGGGCTCCGAATCCAATGGCGATGTCCGTTTTGCTCTACGAATTCATGGAGAGCTAACCCTAACCCTAAGTGGAATTTTCCCCAATGGGATTTTCCCATGAATTTTGCCAGGAAGGGTACATAAGTCCGACTGAAAAGGGACGCACCCTCCTAACCATAGCGACAGGCTCCGACTCCAATGGCGATGTCCGTTTTGGAAAAGACCTTGGAGATCTTCTCGTCCAAACCACTACTCCAAGCAGGAGACCCTATACCATTGCAGACAAATGGCTGTCCAATCTCTTCTTAGAAAGCTCCATGGATGGAGCACCTTCACCTTCTGAAGGAAACCCTTCCACTAGTGAATTATTCCCACCGTCAGGAAATGTCTCCTTCTTTTTAATTGGGAATTTTCCTTGAGCAGTTTCTACCCTTCGTCCGCTCCGCTCCCACAGAGAGGGTCTTCTCCGGGTGCCGTCGGCTGGGCAATGCCGGTTGGCGACACCCAGGGGAAGGGCCTTCTCTGTGGTGGGCCCGGCCCTCTGGAACGACCTACCCCCCGACCTTCGCACTACCTTGGACCTCCGCCTCTTCCGCCAACGTCTTAAGACGCATTTATTCCAACAAGCCGGCCTAGCATAGCCCCCCGCTTCTGACTTTTTATGTATAAATTGCTATTTGGTAGGGTTTTAAATGGTTTTAGCACGGGTTTTAATTAATTTAATATGTTTTAAATTGATTTATACTGTTCTTATTGTGGTTTTAATAATGCCTGTGCGCCACCCTGGGTCCTAACAAGGAGAAGGGCGGGGTATAAATTCGAAATAAATAAATAAAAATAAAATACCCATGGCTTCCAGTCCTGCCTCTAGTGCTTTGGAGAATAGGTTGTCCCCCATTGACTTACTTGAATTCCTCCTTCAAGGTGATCTCCACACACCTCTACAACACCTGGAATGCATTTTCCTGGTACCTATTCCAGTTAGTTCATCTCTCTCTCTCTTTTTTTTTTTTTGATGCCAATATGGAAGCTGAAACATTCCAGCCAACCGACAGGATTTTTGATATACTTTTCGACATGAAAGGCAAAGAGCCTGGGTACATACAGTATTTTTGCAATTAACTTCACAAGAAAGGCTGACAGAGCACACAAAATAAAAGACCATGTTTTATTCAGAATGGAGACCAGAAAGAAACTGAATGGGGTATAGAAGTACAAATGGCAGAATTCTAAATAACTCAGAATAATGGAAGCGGTCTCACATTGGGTTATTTCTCTCTCTATTTATTCATGACACTAAGACTTAATCATGCAGAATTGAATAGCTTGTGTTGCGGCAGGTAACTCAAAGCAGTTCTGGATGAATAACAACAACAACAAAAACAACAACAACAACAACTTTTCAAAGTTGAGGCTGCTTCACTCCTGATGATTCCAGGTGGCTCAGAACAATCAAACAAACAAAAAATTACAATAATATCAATAAAACGTAAACATGAAACTATGGCAAGTCTGATGAAGCGAGGGGGTCTCCATTGCTCCTCACCCTTCCAATAAACAACAGAGAAGGGGCCATTTGGATCTTGAGGGCAGCCTTGTTGAATATTGAGGATCAATTTTTGTTTCTTTTGTGTTTTCATGTGTTGCTTCATGCCCATAACTCATTCTGATTTCCAGGCCAGGACTAGTATGATTTCTGTGTGATCACGCCTATTTGTCACATAGAATTAATAGACTAGATTAGACTAGACTAGACTAGACTAGACTAGACTAGACAAGAGAAGAATAGAATAGAATAGAATAGAATAACAGAGTTGGAAAGGAACTTGGAGGTCTTCTAGTCCAAACCCCTGCTTAAGCAGGAACCTCTACAGCACTTCAGACAAATGGTTATCCAATATTTTCTTTAAAAATTCCAGTGTTGGAGCATTTACAACTTCTGGAGGCAAGCTATTCCACTGATTAATTGTTCTAACTGTCAGGAAATTTCTCCTCAGTTTTAAGTTGCTTCTGTCCTTGATTACTTTCCACCCAATGCTTCTCGTCCTACCCTCAGGTGCCTTGGAGAATAGCTTGACTCCCTCTTCTTTGTGGCAACCCCTGAGATATTGGAAGACGGCTATTATGTCTAGTCCTTCTTTTCATTAAACTAGACACACCCAGTTCCAGCAACCGTTCTTCATATGTTTTAGCCTCCAGGCCCCTAATCCTCTTCGTTGCTCTTCTCCGCACTCTTTCTAGAGTCTCCACATCTTTTTTACATCTTGGTGACCAAAACTGAATGCAGGGTTCCACCTATTGCCATTCAACACTAGGGTTAAAAGCAGTCATGATTTGGCACGGATTGTGAATCCAGCCTGGCTTAATCAAATACGTCTAGCTGCTGACAAATACTAATTTTGGTCCACGAATACCATTGCATAAAAAAAGCTATTTGGATCATAGCACAAATTGTGCTATGCTGCAAAATAAATGAATGTAGATCTATGGGCTTCACCTTCCTGTCTATTGTATTTGAAGAGAGATACTTCAAAATTGATATCTCCCACCGAAATTTGCCCTCTGCTTCGTTTTTTTTTGCTACGCCATGTGGACCACCAGTCGGCGCAGGCTCCACATTTTCAGTCAACCTGCGCCCTTCCATAGAGGCACATGCATGCACACATGTTTTTGCGTGACCTCTATCGAAGAGCCTTTCTCGGTCTCGCATCCCTCTGAAAATCTCCCTGTGCTTCGAACAGATTGCAGCCTCTCCTTTTTCTTTCACCCCAGCATTTGAGATTTGTTTTTTTTTAAATCGTGCTCTCGCTTTGCTCAGTAGCAAAAGCAGATGGTCAAGCCATCTTGGTCCATCTTCTTTGGAAATGCATCTCTGTTTAAGAAAGTTTAAGCGACAGGCTCCCTCTTTGTAAAGTAAGTTGTGCATCTGGAGCCTTAATGAGAAAATGCATTATTGAGCCACAAGGAGAAGCTTGAAGCCACACCTTCCATGCTTTGGTTTAATATGTGACATTTCTTAAAGAGAATTCAAGCCCCCCGCCCTCTCTCTCTCTCTCTCTCTCTCTCCATCTTCCTGCCACGCGGCTGGCAAACTTCCTGCTGTGAGTATACAAGAAAGAACAGATCATGTTTTAAGTGGGGCTGCAATTGAAGGTTTAAGGTGTAATTCCGCTTGAGGTTGGTGTTGTTATCATTACTGGATCCGATTTCTTTCAGCGAACATGTCCAGCAATACACCTCAATGACCTCATTTCAGACCTTGCATTCAGTCAACCAATATGTACTATTTTTGCATGTGCAAATTGCTGTTATTCATGCTTTTTATTGTCTGGAAATCAAGGCTACTGCTGTGTATGCTGGAAGATTATACAGCTCTAGTGTCCCTTGTGACTTTCAATTCCTATTCCCTTGCAAATAACACATTTCTCTCTCTCTCTCTCTCTCTTTTATGATGTTAAACAAGACCTCCCTTCCTCCTTTCCTCCCTCCCTTCCATCCATCCATCCATCCCTTCCTTCCTTCCATCCCTCCATCCCTTGTCTCATTCCTTTCTTCCCTCCTTTCCTTCCTTCCTTCCCTTCCTTCCAACCATCCAACCATCCCTTGCTCCATTCCCTTCTTCCCTCCCTCCCACCCTTCCCTTCTCCTTCCCACTACCCCTTATCCCACTCCCTGCCTCCTTCCTTTCTTCCTTTCTTCCTTCCTTCCTTCCTTCCTTTCTCTCTCTCTCTCTCTTTCTCTTTCTTTCTCCTTCCTTCCAACCCTTCTCCCATTTCCTTCCTTCCTTCCATCCATCCATCCATCCATCCATCCATCCTTCTTTCCTTCCTCCTTCCCTTCATCTCTTGTTCCATTTCTTTCCTCCCTCCCTCCCCCCTATGATCCCTTTGACCACATGATCCTGGGGATGCTGCAAAGGTTGTAGATCTGAAACAAAATGGTTACAAGTCCCTTTCTTCAGTGTCGTCATAAACTTGAATGGTCATTAAATGAATTGTTGTAAGTCAAGGACTACTCGCATTCAACTCCTTATCCCTTTTTCTAGTAAAGCCACAGATCTTCCAGGAAGCTGGTTGTCTTTGAAGCTTTGCCACAAGCGAAGCACCATCTGTTCCCTCCTATGCTTGCTTCCATCTAGCCTAGCAAAAGCATCTTGAAGATTCCTGCACATCCGATATATTTTCTCTCTACGAAAACACATGGCAGACTTCTTTTGTCCAATAAACGACGAAGCCAATCAGCACGACAGAAGCCCCATATTAGGCGATGTGTCTGCCACAGAAAGAAAGTTATTGAAATAATAAGAGCCAGATGTTGGATCAAATCGAAGCCAATCCTCTCTTGAAACCTCCCAAATTGTGTCTGATGTGCAATGTTTCATACGAAATGATGGCTTAATTTGCAGAGTGTGTGCTTTTCTCCCCCCCCCCCCCAGCAATATGACAGGGAAAAATTGGAGCACCTGTGAAGGAAATCTGGTTTTTCAAAGGCACCGGAATGACATCTGGGTTTGGTTAAGAGTCCCAGAAATATAGCAACTCGTTTATAGTCTTTGACAGACACTTGTATTGGGCAACTCTTTGCCTTTCAGGGGAAAAGAAATTGCTAAATGAAGGAGGAATGAGATCTACCGCTGGTTGTAAAATCACTTCCAGTCATTTGAGTGCCTCAACTTATGACCATAATGGCTTATGTCCAGCGATGGTATTTACCTACACCTTCCCTCCCTACCGGTTTGCAAATGTGAGCATGCACACATGCACTTTTGACTAAAAAAGACCCTAAATGGACTGCCGTAGAACTGGGGTGGGTGGGTGGGAGGGGCCACCCAGATTTCTGCTACCGGTTTGGGTGAACTGGTGGCAAACCGGTAGAATACCACCTCTGCTTACAACGGTATTTCCACTCCCAATGATGGTGGTAGGTTGAGGATGGTGCTCAAGAAACAACTTACATCTAACTACTAGTAAGACAAAGGAGATGGCGCTAGAATTCCAGAAGCACAGAGAGGAACCTGCCCCACTGTATATCGAGGGGGGCTGTGTGGAGAGGGTTTCCTCTTTTAAATTCTTGGGAGGGCTTATTAGTCAAGATCTCACCTGGAAAAACAATACGATTGGCACGGCCCAACAAAGACTTCATTTCCTTAGAGTCCTGCGAAAAAATCAGGTGGAACAACGGCTGATGACCTCTTTCTATCAGTCCACCATAGAAAGTGTCCTCGCTTACTGAGTAAGGAAGATACGCAGAGATGATTCACACCCTGGTCAGTGTCTCTTCGCGCTTCTACCATCGGGCAGAAGACATCAAAGTATACCCAGCCTAACAAACAGGTTTAAAGATAGTTTCTATCCTTGGGCTGTCAGACTTTTAAATGCAACCATAATCACTCCATGCACACGCTAGTTTTTTTTCTTTTTCTTCCTTTTTCTGTTTCTGCTATAATTTTGCACCAGTGAGGTTAAAACTAATTTCGTTGCATTTAAGTACAATGACAATAAAGATTATACTTATACTTAGGACCTGGGTACCTACAAGATCGCCTTCTGCCACCGAGAGCCTCCCACCGGCCAGTACGCTCCCATAGAGAGGGTCTCCTCATGGTGCCGTCGGCTAAACAATGTCGACTGGCGACACCCAGGGGGAGAGCCTTCTCCATGGGAGCCCCTGTCCTCTGAGTTACGAATTATCCCTGACCTTCGCGCCTTCCGCCGTGCTCTTAAAACTTTGCTTTTTCAACAAGCCGGGCTGGTGTAAATATGAATTTTATTAATTTTAATTGGGTTTGTTTGGTTTTTAATCTTATCATGGGCCAAATTATTTAATATGTTTTTGAATTGTTTTTAACTTTTATATATCTGTGTTTTGTTTTGGCTGTACACTGCCCTGAGACCTTCGGGAATAGGGCGGTATAAAAAATTAAATAAATCTCAATCTCAATCTGTAAGCTTCTCTTTCTCACTGTCCCGCCAATATGGAAGCGTACATGTGGAAAGTCAAACATTACTAGAAAGAGCCTGGGGTTTTTGGGGTTTTTTTGCAGCCCTTCCATAGCTCTTTGATACCCTTATAACATTTTCTAACTGCACCAGGCTTAGAAACCCCCGCCAAGTTCATTATGCAGCATTTTTAGATTTTATGATGGGTTAGCAGGATAATGGCAAACGGCTTCTCTTTGCTTTGTCATAGATAGTTAGCCGTATCCTCTAACAGTGGTGCTTTCAATAATGCATTTCGCTTTCCCTTTCCCATTTTCTTTAAAAACCACAAAAGCGCCGTCAATGACATTGGCTATGCCTTTTTTCGGCCTCCTCCAGAAGAAAAGGCGTTTTCATTTCATCTCGCGGTCTTTTGTCCTGCGTGACAAATTCTCTCCCATTAAACAAACATGCTTCTTCCTCACAAAACCAAGAACACAGTCGCTATTATCTTTTTTTTAAAAGGCGCCGCAGGAGAAGTTGAGAGAGAGGTGGGAGGGGTGAGAGAAAGAGAGAGAAAGAGAGAGAGAGAAAAAGAAAGAGAGTTCTCATAGAAAACTATCAAATGTATTCTCTTTCTTTCTCTCGGTTTGTTTCCTGGCTTGTTGTGGTGTGCGCACAAGCATGTATTAATTGGAGGAAATGTTCTGAGATTGTATCCCTATTGCCTTTATATTAAATTCCCTGCTATCCTAATTTCACAGATGGGGAAATTGGATTGGAGAAAAGTAAAAGGTAAAGGTTCCCCTCGCACATATGTGCTGGTTGTCCCCGACTCTAGGGGACGGTGCTCATCTCCGTTTCAAAGCCAAAGAGCTAGCGCTGTCCGAAGATGTATGTATGTATGGTCATGTGGTCGGCATGACTAAACGCCAAAGGTGCACGGAATGCTGTTATTCTCCCATCAAAGTTGGTTCCTGTTTTTTCTACTTGCATTTTTACGTGCTTTCGAACTGCTAGATTGGCAGAAGCTGGAACAAGTAATGGGAGCTCACTCCATTATATGGAGCTAGGGATTCGAACTGCCAAACTGCTGATCTTTCTGATCAACAAGCTCAGCATCTTAGCCACTGAGTCACTGTGTCCCCTGGAGAAAAGTACCACTCACCAAATCCAGATCTTCACTGGGAATATCCCAAATCTGTGTCAAAGGTTAATCATAATAAAACAAGGACCCATGATTTTCAGAGGATGGATAGAGAGATAAATAGAGAGGTTCCTTCTTTTTCTTCTGTTTTAATGACAGTGATCACACAAAATAATTTAGTGAGTTGGGTATTGGGTTCTCCACAGATGTATCAAACTTTCAAGAATCAGTGAGGAACTTATGGCCCTACACATATTGGTGAAGTCAGTTGTCCAGCATCACTCATTGGCCATGCTCTTTGGGCATGGTGAGTTCTGGAACATCACAAGAGCCAGAGTTTATTCAGTACTGCTTTAAGGCATACCTAAAATATGAATTACTCTTTTGATATAATCACAAGATGCCCCAAAGTCAAATAGAATGCATGCATGTGTGAACTGACCTAGAATGACTGAAACCAATGACCCAGGAAGTGGAATTAAAGCTACCTCCCCTTTGATCAAACTCAAAAGAAAATTCTATTCCATGAATCAAACTTTAGTTGATTTCTATTTTTCTGTTTCTGTTCATTGGACAATCCAACCAATAAAGTACACATAAGTTTCTTTTGCAGCATTCTGGCATAGATAGATAGATAAAGAGAGAGAGAGAGAGAGAGAGAGAGAGAGAGAGAGAGAGAGAGAGAGAGAGAGAGAGAGAGAGAGAGAGAGAAAATTGATTTTGATTACTTCATTTTGTTGTTTCATCCATATCTACATGAATGCACCCACATAAGAAAAACCTGTGGCTTAGCTCTTTGAACTTTAAATATAGAATAAACATATTTCACTACATGGTGCTTATTGTTAAGAATAATTACATTTCTTGTGAAATCAGGTGAAATGACAACCTTTAAAAATGCAGTAAACAAATTCATCATATCAAGGAAAGTGAAAAAAATAGCTAGACAAGTGACAATAATGCAAATCTTTTTAAAGTAAATTAATAACATTATTTTGGAAAAAAGCGATAGAAACAAGCATTCTGTTGCACAAGTAACTACTGTAAACGGTATAAAAGGCTAATTTAAGATATAAATCAATTGAGATTAAATTGTTCTTTGGAATTGAATCGTGTTGCTAAATGTGTTCTTCATTTCTGTTGTTGTTGTTCTAAACCAGGGGTCAGCAACCTGCAGCTCTGGAGCCGCATGTGGCTCTTTCATCCCTCTGCTGCAGCTTCCTGTCGCCAGTCAGCACCACAATTTTGAGAGGAGCTTCCTGTTTTGGGGGTGGAGGGGGAAGTAGGGCTTGCCAGAAGGAGACTCTATGGCAAGGGGCGGGTTTTCCAGTCAGTGCCACATTGGATAGGGCTTTCGGTTAGGACAGGCAGAAGAAAAAGGATGCCACGCTAGAAGGAGAATCTATGGTGGGGAAACCGGACTTCCGGTTGGCTACAGAATTGAACAGGGGGCTTCCGGTTAGGACCTTTGTGGCTCTTTGAGTGTTTAAGGTTGCCGACCCTTGTTCTAAACAAAACTTCTGATGAACATTTCAAGAAAATAATTCCACTCTTGGAAGAAATATGAGGGTTATAGAAACTGGACCCCCCCCCCAAAGATGGAGAATTATTCACAAGGAATTCATAAACAAACAAACAAACAAACAAACAAATAGTCTTTACCAAAGTATTATATTAGCAGTAAGGCCAGAGCTCAGTCTCAGAGATCAAGCTTTGCATGACAATTATCTTGAACGTAAATTATGTCCTAGGTAATTAGCTCGCTCAATAATCAGGAATTAGGATAATTGGAATGTAATACCTCTAGAGTAAGTGTCAGAGAATTTATAGGAGCCAAGCAATATTCTTCCAAATCTCTCACTAGTTAATCCAACCTGGTAAAGATTATAGTGCTTTCGGTTCTATGAAACAGTGTGATCAATTATGGAAATATAGAAAAACAAGCAAAGTGATCACCCTATTTTTCTTTCTTTTTTTATGTCTCTAATTTGGGAAGAATGTGTGGGAGAAAATTAAAGACTAAATGGTATAGGGTTTCCTGCCTAAACAGGGGTTGGACTTGAAGACTTCCACTGTTATTCTGTCCTGTCCTGCCCTATCATATTGTATCCTATCCCATTCCATCCTACCCTACCCTACCCTGCCCTATTCTTATTGCATAAGTCAACAAAGGAATGTTGCTGTTATGGAGTGACAGAGAGAGAAAGAGACAGAGAGAGAGAAACACACACACACACAAGTTGCCTCTTGAAAAAGCACAAGCACCTTTGACCTGGATGGCTAAGAAGCTCCATAGACTTTGATATGGATGCTATGTTTTTAACTTACGATTCAGAGAGCTTGATGACGTGGTGTGGATAGAAATATTCAATATGATGTTTCAGTGGTTACTTGGGTTCATTCAATGCAGCGAGATGTGATAGATGATAGATAGATGATAGATAGATGAAAGATAGATAGATAGATAGATAGATAGATAGATAGATAGATAGATAGATAGATAGATAGATAGATAGATAGATAGATAGATAGGCAGGCAGGCAGGCAGGCAGGCAGGCAGGCAGGCAGGCAGGCAGGCAGGCAGGCAGGCAGGCAGGCAGAGAGGAGGAGGGAGGGAGGAAAGTAAGAAAGGGAGAAAGTAAGAAAGAAAGAAAGAAAGAAAGAAAGAAAGAGAGAGAGAGAGAGAGAGAAAGAAAGAAAGAAAGAAAGAAAGAAAGAAAGAAAGAAAGAAAGAAAGAAAGATGGACAAATGCCTGGCAAGCACATGTTAATTATAAATTCATTAATAATTTTTTGCCATTGGTTGCTTGTTATATATACAGTAGTGCAGGATCATCTGAAAAACTTTCTCCCGGATATTCTGTCTCTCGTACACTTGTGGATTCAATTACCTGCCTGTTATATGTGATTGACAAATTCATTCCAGTGTGAATCTACTGTACGCATCTTTAATTCTCGTGAATCCTCTTCCCTCCATCCCGATATAAAAAGCAGGCTGTGCGATGCGTGCTTCCTTTCATCACATCAAGTTAACTTACAAAGACCCAGACATCCGTTTTATTGGTCAAATAATTTTCTCATTGGCAAACACTCAATGCACCTGGAGACACTGGATAGCATATTCCAAGGATAATTGATTGTATTTCTGCCTCTTTCAAACGTTTTGTCAACAAGCAAGATTGTTAAGCTACACATGGCCTTGTGACAGCATGAGTCCTGATTTTTAGGCAACGTCTTTTGTCAAGAAGAGAGGGGAAGGGCTTGTCAAAATAATGTTCCTGCAAAACAAGGGAGCTCTTTTCCCCCCCCCCCCAGCAACCAGATGTAAATCTTAGTACATCAGAAAAAACAGAACTGTTCAGCTTTGCAAGAAATGAGTATTTCTCCTTCAGTCCAATGCAAAGACCCAGATGCGTGATTCAGTCTCTGCAGATCCCAAAAACAATGGATTTAAGCATTTAACTCTGCAGTTACCATCTTCATTTGAAACCCTCCCAACTGTTTTCCATGGGTCTCTTGCTTTACTCATTGCATCGCAGTGTTGCAATCTAAAACATTTTTAATCTGCCTGTTTCTATCGTGGCTTCCCCTTAAGAAGCAGGGGATCAAACTGGATTTCTTCAAGGGCCGGATCAGGATTGTAGTTCTCTGCACCACTGATAGTCTATGCTGGTCTATGACCATAATAATATTTTTTTTAAAAAAAACCTATTTACAACCCTGTAATCCCTTAATTTGCGGTAGAGTTTATTTATTTATTTATTTTATTTATTTTATTAAATTTATATCCCGCCCTTCTCCAAACGGACCCAGGGTAACTGAATGTCAGGGTAACTGAATGGAGCTGAGCATTTACTGGCCAGATGCCCTTCCTGGCGCCTAACATGGAGTTCACAGCAGCTTTTTTTTCCACCCTGGAAAGAGAAACACCTGCCACTACTTAAAATTGAACTCCCAACCTTCCTAGTGGGAGATGAACATCTTCACCACAAGGCCACCACGCCACTCCGATTAATCTGCTCCTATCTAATCAATTCCTCCAGTTCCTTCTACTGCAGCTCTACAAGTTCAGGGATGTCAGGTTTCCTTATCTCTACTACTCGAGCTTCTATAGCCAACAATTTGTCACGAAGGAGGCATTGTCAACTGACTGACAGCCCCAGCTGCTACTGTCTAGTACCGTCACTATGTAGGTAGCGAGCTATTATCAAAAATTGCTCCATAATCATTTCAGGTTACCTTGCCTCTGGAATAAACCCACCTACGCAGGTGGATAAGAATCACAACTTCCTTCCTCGCAAAAGAAAAGAAGAAGAAGATGAGTTCATTGTTATTGAAATATCTTTTGAAACGCGCTGAAATATTAAAGGAATAAATGTTGTGGCAGTGATCTGGATCTCCATGTCAGCTTTCACTGTTTCCAACGGTCCCACAAGGAAACTTAAGTGGCATTTGAACTGCCTGTGTTTTTAAAAATCCCAAGGAGGTCAGAATTTTCGAATCAAACGCTCTTTTTTACCGAATAACAGCAGCTCAGATCTCTTAATGTATAAAAATGTTCCAGGACATAAAAAAGTAACATTTGTACCAGCTGGCTTTCCACACACACACACACACACACACACACACACACACACCCTCAATATATATCTCTGTCTCTCCGAAATCCCTCGAGGGAACTCTTCTCTGACATAGCCTACAGCTACTTTGAATGGAGGGAGTTAAGTAAAGAATGGTGCGCAGAAGCTTAGGAAGTGGAACGACATGAAAAGCAGAGAGCTGCATTGCACATGAATAGGTGTCTGTTAGAAAATAAATAAGGATCCGGTTGCATTTCCCTCAGAGGGAAACAGAAAACAAGGCAAAAAGTTTGAATCTGCTAACTCATCTTCTTCGAAGTTCTGACTCTTTAAAATGAAGGGTGGACCTTCTTTAAGGAGTAACCCAAACGAAACAAAGGTACATTCTTTAAAAATAAAAACTAAAATAAAACCCACCAGGATGGAGCCGTGTAAAAGAAAGCAAAGGAGGCATCATCTCCATCATCATATGAAGAATGGTTGCAGGAGCTGGGTATGTCTCGTTTGATGAAGAGAAGGACCAGGGGAGACATGATAGCAGTGTTCCGATATCTCAGAGGGAGCCACAGAGAAGAGGGAGCCAAACTATTCTCCAAGGCACCTGGGGGCAGGACAAGAAGCAATGGGTGGAAACTAATCAAGGAGAGAAGCAACTTAGAACTGAGGAGAAATTTCCTGACAGTTAGAACAATTAACCTCTGGAACAGAAGTTGCCTCCAGAAGTTGTGAATGCCCCAACCCTGGAAGTCTGTAAAAAGATGTTAGACAGCCACTTGTCTGAAATGGTATAAGGTTCCTGCCCATGCAGGGGGTTGGACTAGAAGACCTACAATGTCCCTTCCAACTCTGCTATTGTATTGTATGTGTTATGTCTAAGAATTAAATCACACATTTAAACTAGACCAACACAGTAGACAGTTGATCTCCAACTTTAAAAAAAAAAGCCACAAAAGTGGTGTGGAAAAAAAGGAGGACTTAACCTAGGCTATTTCCACACTGTTGATTTATAGCTTCTTATAATGTCACCCAGCCATTGCTGTTTTGATATAAAGCCTGTCTCCACCACTGATATATCGGGCCAGCAATGGCTAGATGACGCTGTAAGACACTATAAATCATTAGTGTGGAAAGGGTCTCACTAATTCCCTATTCTCCCTCAAGCCATTTTAGTTACTTGGAGGATTAAAGTAAAATCTCCTTCAAGTCAAGCTTGACTCTCTGGTGACTTACATGGACACATTCATGCAGTTTTCTTGCATGCTGGGGTTTTGGCCAGGGATTTCTTAGGAGATAGCTTTTCAATTCGCAGATAAGGCTGTAGGTTCTCGCCGAGTAGATTTTCCACTAGATACTATATGAACAATGTGTCCCTCGCACATATATTTCTCTCCCTTGGGACATAGAGAACCCATCTTTGATGGAAAAATATTTACCTACGAGATCGCCTTCCGCCACCGACAGCCTCCCACCGGCCCGTACGCTCCCATAGAGAGGGTCTCCTCATGGTGCCGTCGGCTAAACAATGTCGACTGGCGACACCCAGGGGGAGAGCCTTCTCAGTGGGAGCACCTGTCCTCTGGAACGAATTGCCCCCAGAATTAAGAACTATCTCTGACCTACGCACCTTCCGCCGTGCTCTTAAAACTTTTCTTGTTTCAATAAGCCTGGCTGGCGTAAATACGAGTTTTATTAATCTTAATTGGGTTTGTTGGTTTTTAATTTTTATTATGGGCCAAATTATTTAATATGCTTTTAAAATGTTTTAACTTTTGTATATCTGTGTTTTAGTTTGGCTGCACACCGCCCTGAGTCCTTCGGGAGTAGTGCGGTATAAAAAATTAAATAAATAAATAAATCTACCTAACCAGCTGGATGCTACATCTCTACTTGTTGTACAAGGTGCAATGACACTAAACCAAACCAAACCAAAGCAAACTGAACTGAAAGCTGCTGTGGCCTAGAGGTGGAGCTCTTGCCTCACAAGCAGGAGGTTGTGAGTTCGATCCTAGGTAGAGGCAGATGTAGGGTCTCCTGCTTGGGCAGGCGGTTGGACTCGATGACCTGCAAGGCCCCTTCCTACTCTGTGAATCTGTTAAACACTAAACTAAACATGGAGTAAAATCGACTAACTCACTGAAGGATGCCAGGCTTGTTTATTGTACTTATTTACATTCCTCCGAGTTCTACTTACTCCGAGGAGCTCGTATAAAATTGTACTAAAATGCTTTAAAAAATGACAGAATAATAAAATTTAATTAAAAGCAGCTTTGAATGACAACAGCCTCGTCCCTGGACGTGGAGAAATTTCACGAGCCTTCTAATGACTCAGAGTGGCTGTTGTTCAGGTGATGGAAAGTTCAAAAGAGAAGAGGTTGCAGAGAAAAAATTCGCTTCTCAGCTCTTTCCTCTAGATTGTTTTAAGGGGAAGAGAGACACACACCTGTCTTTTGGGCTAATCACACAAAGTGGACTCCCTAAACAAAGCTGTCCCATAGCTAACATGGACCCATTTCAACCACAGTAGAATCTTATAGGCAGGGGGATTCACTTACTTTCCCTACTGGTTTGCAAATGTGAGTGTGTGCTCACATTTGAGTGCACGGCACCTTTTGCTTCTCATCCAAGAAGCTTCTTCAGTTCTGAAGGGCATGAGTAATGAGTAACTAAGGCTACCTGGTTCATGAAATGTTCCATCAGGTGTCCTACAAAGCCGGGCTCAAGTTTCCCTGGGCATAGACTTCTCTGCTGCCCAAGAAGTTATACATCTAGAACAAGTTCCAACAATAGACCTTCTCACTTAAGGAGTGTGTATTCCCACCTAGAACCAAGACAGGAGACAACAAACCAGACAGTTTCTAAGCAAGCAATTACTCCGTCTTGAGGGTATTCAATTTATTTCATTCCATCTAATTCCTTAGTCAGGGGTCAGGAATCTTAAAAACTCAAAGAGCCACTTGGACTCATTCCCCACAGAGAGGGCTGGAAACCTCTGTGAAGCAGTCTATAAGTCTAAGTGCTGTTGCTATCTTTGTTAACAGAACTCAACAAGATATATATTTTTCGCTTTGTTTATTTCTGATGGGCTGGAAGAAAGTCGTGTGACCTTTTTGGTGCATTCCTTTGTAGTTTACCATAAAGTCTTATTTTAATCTATTACTTTGTCAAGTGTGCTAATTAATATAAAATATACAAAATGGATGTGAAGGAGGAAGGGAAAAAATAGTTTCACCAGGCTGGTTGCAAACTCCTGTGATGAATTAATTGTCATCCTGCTTGGTGGGAGCAGAGTCAGCAATTATGTGCAAATTGCTGTTTTGAAGATCAGGAGATTCACTAAAACAGATGTAATTAAATGCACTTGATAATTACCATTATGCTGGTACTTAATATTAATTGGACTGTGGGGTCCCGATTTTCTCCATGAGAAATGAGAACAGTTAAAGAAAGAAAAAAGAAATTAGAATGCGTTAAAAGACAGAGAGTTGGCACAGGTACAATTTAATTTAATGCTTTGCCAAAATGTTCGTCTTCATTTTTCAATCATTCTCGTCTATAGGGCAGTGTGTAGGAATTGCATGTAGGGATTGCATGTTGAAAGCAATATATGCCTATTGCATGCCTTCTGCAAATGTAACCTTACATAGAATGTAAACCAGTATTTCTGGTTGTGCATCTGGTCTGGACCTCCTTGCAGGCTGACGACCATCTTTAAATCGCTCCATGGCTCGGGGCCTAGCTATATACGAGACCGCCTCCTGCCCCATACATCCCTTCGTCCGATCCGCTCCCACAGAGAGGGTCTTCTCCGGGTGCCGTCAGCAGGGCAATGACGGTTGGCGACACCTAGGGGAAGGGCCTTCTCTGTGGCGGGCCCGGCCCTCTGGAACGACCTACCCCCCGACCTTCACACTATCTCGGACCTCCGCCTCTTCCGCCAACGTCTTAAGACATATCTATTCCAACAAGCCGGCCTAGGATAGCCCCTACTTCTGACTTTTTAAAAATAAATCAATTTGGTATGGTTTTAACATGGGTTTTTAGCACGGGTCTAGTAATTTCATATATTTTAATTGATATTGTATTTTGTGGTTTTAATAATGCCTGTGCGCCGCCCTGGGTCCTAACAAGGAGAAGGGCGGGGTATAAATTTAATAAAATAAATAAATAAATAAATAAAAGGGAGTTGCAAGTTTACATCATTTGGTCCAATAGCCTAAACCAATTCTTAACCCAATTGTCAACCGTGAAGCTGGCCTGAGTGAGGCCATTTTGAGACTTCAGTGGTGACACACTGGAGCTGAGAGATAGACAGAGGCGAGTAGAGATAGTTGGGGGCCTTGTAGTCAAAACAAGATTCTGTCTCTTGGGAACCAAGGACATTCCTGCAGGTGTTCGGAAGGAGGGGACTGTGGTCACCTAGCAACTGGACTGCATCCAGATTGGACCATGAAACTGGTTGTTTTGGGAAAGTGACAAACTTTTGCTTTTAACTAGGTGAAAACCATGGGAACTGTTAGTCAGTTTTCACAAGCCTGTGCCAATATGATATATCTAATAAACCTATTCATTGAGTTTTGTTTGCTATAGGTATGTTATTGGGAACCCTGACACCAATATTATTAATATTAGCATTAGTGGTAGGAGTGGCAAGTGGTGTGGTGGCATAGTGGATAAGACACTCACCATCCACCTGGAAGGTTGAGAGTTCAATCCTAGGTAGCAGCAGATATTTCTCTCCTAGGCACAAAGAAAAAAAAATCTGCTGTGAATGCTGTGTGGTGTCAGGAAGGGCATTCAGCCAGTAAATGCTCATCTCCATCCAATCGCCCAACTCTACCCTGAATTAAGGGATTCCAGGGTCATTAAAAAGGGAGCTTATTCGTAGAAGTAGTGGGGACTGTATTTTCAAGTGAAGAAATGATCTGGTCACTAACATGACCCCAGAAAAAAGAACAGTCGACCTTCTACTGCACTTCAGAAGCCATGAGCCATAACAGGAAGCCCAAAAGTTTTTCATTTCTTTTTCTACAACTCCTAACTTAAGATAGATATTTCCCATAAATGTCCTGTCTTGTCCTGTCTCAATGGAGAGTCTACCAACTGTGTATACAATTCCCCAGGTAGTACAAATGTTCAGTGATCTGCAAAGCTTCTGGCTCCACTGTAGTCTTTCAATTGTACAACAACTGTCAAGGGTGCAGGGAACTCCACGTCCTCCTAGGTACATCATATCCAATGAAGCACTGGCACCCAAGGGAGAAAGAAATCAACTACAGTACATGACCTGGATATTCTCACCTCTGTTCACGATAATTACATAGCATTTAGCAGAACCTTTTCATACCTTCTGAACTATCTTGCAAAGCCTTGTCTTTATTAGTATTTAGCATTAATACATTCTCCCTATTGAGGGGCAAGGGACAGTGTTTCAGCATCTTCTCATGTGATGTTTTGAGTCTTTATGTCTTCCATGAATCCTTGATTACCAGTATTATATTATTTATTAGTAGCAAATTTCAAAGAGAAGCGATAGAATTTGGCTTACAATGCCTAATCAAGGTCAAATGAATCTTTCAAAGAACAGAAAAACTCATTATTGAAAGGATAACTCATCAAGGTTGACAGCAACACCAGTATTTAAGGAAAACTATGGGGATGCGGAGGCTCAGTGGCTAAGACGCTGAGCTTGTCAATCAGAAAGGTCTTATTGAAGCCTCTGCAAGCTCCCGTTTGCTGCAGAGAGGTAAACTGCTGGGAGGCAGAGGCCAAAGGGTTGGGGCCGGTGTGTGGATGGGGCTACATTCAGTGTATAAGACATGCCCAAATTTCACCCTCCTTTAGGGAGGGGGGAAGATGCGTCTTATACTCCAAAAATTATGGTAAGTGTCTCCAAATCTCTTTTGGGCTTTGTCTCCCTCCGTCTTTACTTTGGTGTCAACTGGCTTTCAACTGGCTGCCCCAGTCCTCCTTAATCTTCTTCCTTGTTTCCTTTTTAAAGTTCTGTCCTATCCAGTTTGGGATACAGATGTTTAGAAAGGTTGGTTGTCAGACAGCTGCTCCAAGCAACAAGAGAATGGACCTTTTGAACATACTGAAAATAGAATCCAAAGAACTAAGGCAAGGCTAAAGCAAAGGAGGTGTCAAACCCCATGCCCATTTCTTCTTTCTAAATAAACCTCTGGAATTCAAATAGGTCCACCTGTCAAGAAGGCTAGAGAACCAGATTGTTCTTTCCCTTGTATTTTCAAAGAGCGCTTGTCACTTAATTACCTTGTTACTTTCAGATAATTGTCATTCCTGAATCCAGATACCAACCGATCACTTTTCATTAATTTCTCTCCGTGTCAATACTCGGGAATGGATGTTGCAAAACGTAAGAACTTTCTGCCAACAATGAAGAACAGCCCTGCAAGTACTTGATTGGCAGTTAGAGAGTGCCAACTAGTCATCAGGGAGAAAGAAAAAAGAAAAGCATTAATCAATGTGTTATGAAAGAGAAAAAAAGGCACCGTAGATTATTCCAATATTTGAGGGATGTGGAACAGCAACAGTAAGACGTATTTATTCCATTCAGGTTGACCGATTGCAAAGATGCAAAGACCGAAAAGAAGACAAATAAATAAGCAAGTTGACTGATTGGATAGTTGCTGTCAATAGTTCTATTGCCTCCAAGGTAAGTAGAATTAAGCAACAGAACTAAACTAGCTAGGATGCTAGCAACAGAACCATTTTAAAAGTTGAATTGTGTCAGAATATTCATGACTGACAGAGACATGGTAACAAGGTCAGCCAATGAATAGATATAACAACAGATTGGCCAATAGGAACTGAAACACATTGGAGCCTGGGAGTGGTTTAGCCCTGCAGCTCTGTGTGCTGTGCTGAGAATTGCCACTGAAACTAGTCTTGGCTGTATTAAGCTCTGAACTGAAATTAAACTGTTCTCTCCTCTGCCTCTGAACCAGCTGTTGGTATTGTACATTAACTTCATGTGTTATATTATATATAAAGAAAAGTTAACGAATCCTGCTGAATCAGTTATCTGTGTGTGCTTTCTGGATTTGATTTCTGCAACAAACTCTGAAAAATTATGTATGGAGTTAGTGAATGTTCTCTGTCATTTCCTTCTCTGATGCTTCATGCACAGGGACAGAAAAAAGAGATCATGTTGGTTCAACTCTGGATGGGTTGTAGAAAATCCATGAGTCAGATCAGTTTTGGCCAACCCTAAATAGATTAAGTCTAAGTGTCAACTTCGAAATGGATCAGGCCTGCTGCAGCCATCTTGATACTGGATCAACTACAGAATAACAAAGTTGGAACTTGAAGGTCTTCCAGTCCAACCCTCTGCTCAAGCAGGAGATCCTATACCATTTCAGACAAATGATTATCCAATTTCTTCTTAAAAACCTCCAGTGAGGGTACCCACAACATCTGGAGGCAACTCGTTCCACTGATTAATTGTTCTAATTGTCAGGAAATGCCTCCTTAGTTCTAAGTTCATTCTCTCCTGATTAGTTTCCATTCATTGTTTCTTGTCTAGCCTTCTGGTGCTTTGGAAAATAGGCTGATCCCTTCTTCATTGTGCCAGCCCCTCAAATATTGGAACGCTGCTATCATGTCACCTCTAGTCCTTCTTTCTACTAGACTAGACATACCCTGCAACTCTTCCCCTAATATCTTATTTGTTGCTCTTCTCCTCTTTGCCCTCTTTCCACAGTTTCATGGAATCATAAGTATGTTCCATTAAGTTTTTTTTAAGCCCATTTTTTAAAAAAAGAGCTGGTACCTTACATTTAATTTTGGACATTAAGTTTTTTACAGACATATATGGTTCTCTCATATATGGGTATTCTTGCCAATCTATGGAAGAGTTTCAAGACAGATGAAGAGAGCAACGATTTGAGTATTCAGGAACTTGTAAGTCGAAGCCAACTTGAGGGCAACTAGGTTTCTAGACTTTTTTTTCCTATTCTTTCCCCTTCTTTGTACTCCGCATTCACTAAAAACATGCGATGTTATGCAAAGTTTGGGACCATAAAACTCCATCCGTTAAAGATATGCAAATCCCTGCCTGAATGTGAGAAGTATGAATCAATTTGGGCAGAGATGTCCATAGAGTACGGTCAAAAATATGGTGGAGTTTGGAGGAGACTATCAGCAACTCCCAACAACCTGTCATCTCTCCAGGTATTGGGAGTTATAACTAACTTGTCCTCCAGACAAGGACAGGATGGTAAAATAACCCAAGTCCCTGGGCATAAAAAGATAAAAACTCAGCAGTCAGAATTCAGCTCCCCAGATATTTTATTCATGGAGGCTGCTTTGGATGCATATTGATTTAACTACGAAGCAGCATAAATAAATAAACCTATGACTAACATGTCCCACATATTTGAGAAGAGGAGAAATAATTTATACCACTGAAGGAATACACACACACACACAAACACCTCTGTGGCACATTGTTCTTCTTGTTATTATCTCCTCTCTTACAGCGACATAAACGTATATTCAGATCTTGAAAGTGTCAACCTCTTCCTGGGAATTGTGAGTTCCTCTTCTCCTTTTTTTACCCTTATTGTATATTAAGGATCTTACACGTGATATAATAGGTTTTAGGACTCATCTGTTTTTTCCCCCCTTACATAAAGCAATCCGCACATGAGTTATTGACATGTAAACAGCTCAAGTAGGACAGGAATAATAAATCCAACGCCATTCTTATATGTCACAATCGCAAAGAGTGAAAACCAGGTCTGCATTCTAATACAAGGAGGTGGTAGGAGAGACGGATTTTTGGGATGAAAGCAAAAATGTTCTGCCAAATATAAAGTGAGAGAGATGATAATGGTGGGTAATCAATATCTTTCTCATAGGTCCAGATCTCAGAAAACAAGAGAAAAGCAGAGGTGAATAGATCTGTCAGCACTCATTCAAAGGAAAATATTGCCTCAAAAAGTGCTCTCAAAGACTTCATGCTACTCGCATAGTTCCATTCTTGATCGTAGAACTTGTTAGATATTCTTGAATGTACTCAGAATAATCGGGTAGTTGAAAAAAAGTAATATTTCACATTTCTTCACTTCTCTGCTGACAACAGAATATCTTATGCCACCAGACTTGAAATTTTGGGCTTAGATAATTGAGAACTACGCCGCTTCTGGTCTGACCTAAGCATCATACACAAACTTACTGCCACAATGTCCTACCTGTCAATGACTACTTCAGCTTCAACCCCAACAATACACAAGCACACAATAGGTACAAACTCAAGGTAAACTGCTCCAAACTCGATTGCAGAAAATACGACTTCAGCCACAGAGTGGTCAATGCCTGGAATGCTCAACCTGACTCTGTGGGTTTCTTCCCCAACTTTAACCTTAGACTGTCTACTGTTGACCTCACCCTGTTCTTATGAGTTCTGTAAGGGGCATGCACAAGCACACCAATGCGCCTCCTGTCCCTGCCCCCAATGTTCCCTTTTATTCGTATCCATTTCATGTATTCATATATATATATAACAATTTCTTGTCTTCCCTTCAGGTGCTTTGGAAAATAGTTTGTCCCCCTCAACTTTGTACGAGCCTTTCAAATATCAGAAGACAGCTGTCATGTTCCCCTAGTCCTTCTTTTTTTTAGACTAGATATCCCCAATGTCTGTAACCATTCTTCATACAAAGAGAAGAACATACAAAGAAAAGCTCCATGGGAAATAAGCCGCATCAGTCTATATTAAGGCCACTAGTGAGGTCTTTTTAAAGAATTATTATTATTAATTCTTTGCAGTTTAGGATACTTTCCAGAGGCCAGGATATGTTACCCATCTTAAATTACTAATTGTGAGAGGGACAAAAGCAGCAAAATGGGTGTGGGATTTCAGCCCGGTCTTAAATTTTCCACGGAACATTTGTGCTTTGCTGAAGATTTATTTTCAACCTTGAAAACGGTTACAAGAGAAAAAAGGGAGGGAAAAATGTACCAGCCAATTTGGGCTCTGGAGGGGTAGGAGCGTGTGTGTGGGAGAAGCGCAGACTAAAGGAGGTTCGATTTTGCATGCCAGTTTACAAATTCATCCATTGCCCAACATCTGTGTAAATTCTGAAGTGGCCTGGCAGGTTTAACAGATCTGAAATTTATAATTTTAGAAAAAAAATACATGGGCTTGTGTTTTGGAGCGTTGGAAGGAGGACATAGTTTATGGTTCTAATCCTGTTAGGTTTGGGCTAAAATTAATTGCCGTGCTGGGTTTTACTCTAGTTTATCTATTAATCCTTCCAAAACCATGCATTCTTGTGTGTGTGTGTGTGTGTGTGTGTGTGTGTGTGAGAGAGAGAGAGAGAGAGAGAGAGAGAGAGAGAGAGAGAGAGAGAGAGGGGGAGAGAGAGAGAGAGAGAGAGAGAGAGAGAGAGAGAGAGAGAGAGAGATCTTATGTGCTTTTTCTATACCTGTATTGAAGGGCTTGGATTTAATATATTATAAAGAGATTAACAGAGTTGGAAGGGACCTTGGAGGTCTTCTAGTTCAACCACCATCCCCAACAAATGGCAGTCCAATCTCCCCTTGAAAGTCTCCAGTGATGAAGCTCCCACAATTTCCGAAGGCAACTTTTGTTCCATTGTCTGATTCTTCTCACTGTCAGAAAATTTCTCCTTATTTCTAGGTGGAATCTCTCCTTGTCCAGTTGTCCATCCATTATTCCTTATCTGGCCTTCAGGTGTCTTGGAAAAAAGCTTAACCCCTTCCTCTCTGTGGCAGCTCTTCAAATATTGGAACATTGCTATCATCTCTCCCCTGGTCCTTCTCTTGCCCATCACTGTTTGTCCAATTTTCCACCACTGTTTAAAACTATAAGAACTCCATCTCATTCGCAGGTATTTTAGTGTTGTGATGGTGTCTTTCCATTTACCGGACTGAAATTCCTTCACCGTTAGCTTCAGTGGGTGACCCCAACTTCTCATATAGGGAGAAAGGTGTTTATTTTTTCCCATTTATTAGTGGAATAAATAGTTCCTCGTGACAAACAGGAGCATGCAAATCACCTGTGATCCCATCTTCATCTTTAATTCATTTGAACAAGTCCATCTGATTCAATTCACATCTCTGGTTTTGATTTGCTTTGAATTATCAGATAGGATATTCAGATAAAGATGAGTTTGTGCATAGATAAACTAATATTGAGCATTATTGTGGAATCAAGTCAGATTCGCCACACCACATCCGATACGCCCATCTGATCTGCAGTTTGATTCGATGTTTTGATTCAAAGGAATGATTTTGTCAAACGTCCGTGGGGATTCTCAGTCATCCAGGTCAGAGATATCTCAAAGGTGCTTTTTTCAAAAGGCAGATGGACTGGGTTTTTTTCCCCTTGAGGTGGAAGAAGAATTGATGAAGGTTACAATACAATACAATACAATAGCAGAGTTGGAAGGGACCTTGTAGGTCTTCTAGTCCAACCCCCTGCGTGGGCAGGAACCTTATACCATTTCAGACAAATGGCTATCTAACATCTTTTTAAAGACTTCCAGGGTTGGGGCATTCACAACTTCTGGAGGCAAGCTGTTCCAGAGGTTAATTGTTCTAACTGTCAGGAAATTTCTCCTTAGTTCTAAGTTGCTCCTCTCCTTGATTAGTTTCCACCCATTGCTTCTTGTCCTGCCCCCAGGTGCCTTGGAGAATAGTTTGACTCCCTCTTTTTGGTTCTTGGATGAGAAGTCCAATGTTTTCTTCTTCTTCCTCAAGGGGAAAAAACCCCCAGTCCAGCTACCTTTTGAAAAAGCACCTTTGAGATTTGATTAAATCTTAAACTGAATCTTGGTACATCCCTAGCAAAAAATCTATAGCCAGGATGGCGAACTTATGACACACGGGCCAGAAATGGCATGCAGGGTCCTCACACACATGCCATCACTAGCTGCTCTTCCGGGTTCTGTCACATGTATGCGCACCGGCAAGCTTCTCTCTTGTGAGCTGAGCATGAGGACTTACCAGCTGGTCTTCATGTGAAAAACTTAAAGTTGGGAAGACTTTGCGCGATTTTGAAGCTTGACTTTGAAGTTTCAAAGACTTCCCGCGAAGACCAGGAACCTAGAAGAGTGCAGCTAGCTGGTGCGCATGCATGCTAGAAACCCAGAAGAGCTGCTGACCACCATGAGCATGCATGTGCATGCACACCAGCCAGATGCTCTCTCCCAGGTTCTGGCGCTCCGACGTGCACATGAACACATGCCTGCGCTTCAGTTTTGGCACCCAGTGCCAAAAAGGTTATCGGTCACTGATCTATAGTATGTAATAGTATCATGTAGCCCACAGAACAAACCAAACCTTTAGCATTCTTCAGGTAGGAGTGAGTAAGATCCCTTGTTGAAATCTAAAAGAAAATAAATACTGCTAACAAGATTGAAAAATTTCTGAGCTGGTTGGATCCATGTTCCGATCCTTCATAGGGTGCATTTTACTGTATATTCTATCAAAGCGTCCCTGATGCCTTTATTTTATCTATCCATCAGGGGTGGGTTCCACAAATCTACAGTGCCGTTTAGAGTCGGTTCCAGCTCCCTCCCCCTGTCCGTCCGCACATCCTCAAGATGAAGAGCGAGAGGAGGAATTCTGGGAGTTGAAGTCCACAAGTCTTAAAGCTGTCAAGTTTGAACACCCCTGGGTTGTTGTTTTTTCCTAAAGGGTTAGGGGTGCAAAGGTCTTGTAACTTGACAGCTTTAAGACTTGCATGTTTCAAATGCCAGAGTTTCTGAGCCAACATTTTGGTTGCTAAACAAGAGCATTGTTAAGTGAGTTTCACCACATATTACAAGTTGGTCACGCCCACCCAGTCACATGTCTGCGAAGTCACTCCCACTCGGTCACATGGCCACCAAGCAACTCCCACAAAGCAGGCCACACCTTCAGAAGAGGTTCCAAAATTTTTTGAAACCCACCACTGCTATCTATATGTATGTATGTATGTATGTATGTATGTATGTATGTATGTATGTATGTATGTATGTATGTATGTATAATAATAATAATAATAATAATAATAATAATAATAATAATAATAATAATAATAATAATAATAATAATAATAATAATAATAATAATAATAATAATAATAATTTATTAAACTTGTTGATCACTCCCTCTCCCCAAAGGGACTCGGAGCGGTGCACAGGGCTAATAAAACAATAAATACATACATATAGTTAAAAAACAAATTAAATATTTCCCTGCGCTAAAAATCCAATTAAAAACTAAAATCCCCATCTAAAATTTCTACATATGTATGTATGTTAGGTTTTTTAGTTGATAAATAAGAGACTATATATATATGTGTGTGTGTGTGTGTGTGTGTGTTAGATTTTTAAGGGATGATTTAATAATTAATTAAGAGACCAGGATGGATCTATTTCGGGCTTTTTAGCCCTCTTCAGCTGGCCATACTTCTTCTACTGGGATTTGATAGATGCACATATACACACATACACACACAATGGTCCTCTGGTAGAAACTCCTGCTTACATTTCGTGACTTAGCAATGCAACCAGCCTTATCTCTCAAAGGCATTTCTGATTGTTTTTCCTCCCCCCAAAAATGTATTTACCGTTTGAATCTCAACAGAGAAACGTGTTTTGCATGCAGGGCAACGAATGAGGGGAGGGAAAGTAATTGCTTAGGGAGTGCTAGCTTTGACAACCGATGTCATGTGCTGCTTTGGCATCTGTAGTCTAATGGAGTGGCTCTCAGACTAGTGAAGTTTCTCATGAAAGGCAACCAAATTAAGGCAGAGGTGGGATTGCTTCCTCCCTTTCATCTTTCTCCGCAGTCAGCTAAGCCTGGAACTGTTCAAGGGGGAATGAAGAAATGATTAAAAAGAAATTGCACTCTGGCTCCTGTGGCAAGTGACATAAATGAACCTGAAAAGGGAAATAAGATGACACTAATTTTAAAGACACAGACGTTCTCCCAGTCAGCTTGCCTGGAAATTGCACTATGGAAAACAGAAGGAAGGGTTCATTTTTGTGTGTCTGTCTTCGCCAAAAAAAGAGAAAAGCCACAAAACCAAGAGCCAGTTGCTAGAGTGTGTGTAAGTGGAAAGGGGTGAGCGAGCTAAAATAGAATAACAGAGTTGGAAGGGACTTGGAGGTCTTCTAGTCCAACCCCCTGCCTAGACAGGAAAACCTACAACACTTCAGATAAATGGTTATCCAACATATTCTTAAAGCCTTCCAGTGTTGGGACATTCAGTTGTTCCACTGATTCATTGTTCTCACTGCCAGGAAATTTCTCCTCAGTTCTAAGCTGCTTCTCTCCGTGATTAGTTTCCACCCGTTGCTTGTTGTTCTGCTCTCAGGTGCTTTGGAGAATAGTTTGACTCCCTCTTCTTTGTGGCAGTGCCTGAGAAGAGAGAGGAACCTGGGAGGAACATCAAGGGAGGGGCTGTGTAGAGAGAGTCTCCTCCTTTAGATCCCTGGGAATCTATCTCAGCGAAGACCTCACTGGGAAAAACAACACGATCCAGGTGGCCAGGAAGGCCCAACGGAAACTCCATTTCCTTAGGGTCTTGTGTAAAAACAGGGTGGAATGGTCCACAATAGAAAGCATCCTCACTTATTGTGTCATGGCATGGCAGTTGTGTATAAAAAACATAACAGAGGGTGGTGAGGACAGCACAAAACATCGTGGGCTGCCCCCTGACATGGCTAGATGAGATCGCTAGGACTCACTGCCTTAGGAGAGTGAGGAAAATCCTCAGGGATGACTCACACCCTGGTCAGTGCTTCTTTCCCACCTAACATCGGGAAGGAGATATAGAAGCAAAGGCAGCTGCCCAAACAAGCTGAAGGACAGTTTTTATCCATGCACTATCAGACTCCCGAATGCGAAGTAACATCCTAACTACATAGTACGATGGACTTGCAGAGCCGGCGCAACATGTAACATGTTCACACTGGTGTAATGGAACTGGGTGTTTGTTAACATGATTTATTGGGTTAGGGATATTTCCCCCCTTTTTCTGTCTTCATTGTGAGTTGTATTGTGTTGGGGGGGTGAACTGAGAGAGTTCAACCAACCTCATTGTACATATGTTGTACACTGACGATAAAGAATTATTATTATCTGTGGTTAATCTTTGGTGATATGCACAGCTTTTGGGGCTGGTTGGTAGCTCAACAGCTCGAGTCCTAACCAAGGACCTAGGAACTGTTAAGGTAACATTGGAGGATATAACCTGTTCCAAGTAGGGTGTTTTTTTGTAGAATCAGAATGTTCAAGTCCGGTAAATTTAGAATTTCCAAATAGCGAGGTAGCCCTTTAGGTATTGCTCCAAGGGCTTCAGTTACAATTGGGACAACAAACAATTTCTTTTTCCACAGTCGCTCAACTTCAATTTGCAAGTCCCGGTACTTTGTGATTTTTTCTTGCTGCTTATTTTCAATTCATGCATCACCAGGTATTGCAATGTCAATGAACCAACCTTTTTTCTTTTCAACTATTGTTATATCAGGTGTGTTGTAGGACAAATGCCTGTCAGTCTAAATTCTGAACTCCCACAAGATCTTGACTTCTTCTTCTTCTTCTTCTTCTTCTTCTTCTTCTTCTTCTTCTTCTTCTTCTTCTTCTTCTTCTTCTTCTTCTTCTTCTTCTTCTTCTTCTTCTTCTTCTTCTTCTTCTCCTTCTCCTTCTCCTGCTCCTGCTCCTTCTCCTCCTCCTCCTCCTCCTCCTCCTCCTCCTCCTCCTCCTCCTCTTCCTCTTCCTCCTCCTCCTTTTTCTCCTCCTCCTCCTCCTTCTGGAGCTACCGTACAGCTATCTTCCGATTCTTTTAGAAGTTTATGACGTAAAAACAATGGACTGTAAAGGAGCTGATGCAGTCTGCAGACCTCCCCTTTTCATCTCGATTTTCTTTTGCCATAAATCTGTCTTGTCTCTCCCTGACCATATTTGTCAAGAATGTTATGCTATGCTGACATCTCTGACATGATTTCTTTAGAACGTTCTTCCTTCTCTTCCTCTTTGACTTCTTCATTCTCTGAAAGCGTAAACATCTCTTTTTGAATTCCTTTTGGGGATAGTTTTTTTGGATGTGCAAGATGGCGGAAGATTCCCGCTGCTTTGGACGCACTTTTTCTCCTTATTCCTGCCCTGTTTCCTAAGCTGATGAAAAAAAAGTCCCTCAGGTTATCGTCTTTTGTTATATTTCATTTAAAAGTCAGAAGCCAGAGAGACTACAAATCACCAGAGGACTGGTTGTACCATGAAAGATTAAACTATTGCTTGCATATCTTGGTCACCTCAATTAAGCCGATGTCAAGCAATGGCATTCCATCCTTGAAAATGTGAAAATCTTCTGCTTCGGAGAAGAAATATTTTGAACTGCCCTTTCGGTTTCATCAGATTTTTCTTTTTTTTAAAAAACCCAGTAATTGGAAGAAATATAGGAGAAATATTCTACTCAACATTGGAACAATGTTCTACACCGATGAAAATAAGGACTAGGGGAGACATGAGAGCAGCGTTCCAACATTTGAGGGGCTCCTACCAAGATGAGGGAGGGGGTCAAACTATTTTCCAAAGCACCAAAAAGAAACCATGGATTGAAACTAATCAAGGAGAGAAGAAATCTAGAATTAAGGAGAACATTCCTAATGGTGAAAGCAATCAACCAATGGAATCGCTTGCCTTCAAAAGTTGTGGGTTGCTCCATCACTAGAGACTTTCAAAAAGAGACTGGGCAACCATTTGTCTGAAATGGTATAAAGTCTCCTGCTTGATCAGGGGATTGGACTAGAAGACCTCTGAGTCCGCTTCCAACTCTATGATCCTATGTTCTAATGATGCAATGCCATTCTCTGCAGTCTTATAATAACTTTATCTATCCAGGAGGACCATGAATATTCCCAGAGAAGAATACATCTGAGATGGTGGCTGTTGTTAGTTGCGAAGGCATGTCCAACCCATCGCGACCCCATGGACAACGTTTCTCTAGGCCTTCCTGTCTTCTACCAACCTCCAGAATCCATTTAAGCTCTTGCCAACTGCTTCGGTGACTCCATCCAGCCACCTCATTCTCTGTCGTCCCCTTCTTCTTTTGCCCTCTGTTGTTTCCAGCATGCGGCTCTTCTCCAGTGACTCCTTCCTTCTTCTCATTAGGTGGCCAAAGTATTTGAATTTCCTCTTCAGGATCTGGCCTTCTAAAGAGCAGTCAGGGTTGATCTCCTCTAGGACTCACCGGTTTGATTGCCTTGCAGTCCAAGGGACTCAATGCAGGAGTCTTCTCCAGCACCATAATTCAAAGGCCTCCATTCTTTGATGCTCAGCCTTCCTTATGGTCCAACTTTCACAGCCATACATTGCGACTGGGAAAACCATAGCAAGTAGTGGTAATAAGGGTTCAAAGATAGAAGGCAAGATCCAACAAGCTGCGCTAGCTCATTCTTGGACCCATTTAAGATTACATAATAATAGAAACAGAAATACATTTTAAGCTGGAAATACCTCATTTTTCTAAATTACCTGCTATTTCATTTTCTTTTTTTTCCCTTGTGGAAGATGCAGTGAAAGTTTGCCCAAATTAATAAGTCCAACCTAACTTTTGTTTTAACCAAACTTATTTTCACAAAGAAGTGGAGGTCCGTTGTTTGTCTTCCCCTTTCACCTCTGATCACTCAGAACAAGGCTTAGAACCCACTACAGCTATGGAGAAATAGGACCGAAATAAATGCATGGAAATACATAAAAATTCGTGCAGAAAGATCGTGCTTTCCTAGAGCAGTAAATTACAGGATAATTCAGGAACAGACTAAAAACTAAGCGTGCCCAAAACTGCAACGGTTCAGATGTACATTATCTATGGCGCTCTAATTTGAAAATTGTTTTGGGGCTGTTGGAAAATTCTTTCTGCAAATTTTAATAATAATAATAATAATAATAATTTTAATTTGTTGACCGCTCCCTCTCCCCATAGGGACTCGGAGCGGTGCACAGGGAAAACTAAAACAATAAATATACAAACACATTAAAAACAAATTAAACATATACCTGTGCTAAAATACCCCATTAACATACTAAAATTCCCAGTTAAAACAACTAAAACCCCATAGAGAGACACTACCCTAGGCCGGCCAAGCAGAAAAGATGTGTTTTTAGTTTTAGACGGAAGGAGCGGAAGTCCGTGGTCGTTCTAATATCGGGGGGAAGGTCGTTCCAGAGGGCTGGGCCTGCCACAGAGAGAGCCCTTCCCCTGGGCGTCGCCCGCTGACAAAGTCTAGTGGACGGCACCCGGAGAAGTCCCTCTCTGTGGGAGTGAATCGGCCGTGAGGATGTATGAGGCAGGATCCGATCCCGCAGATAGCTAGGTCCCGAGCCATGGAGCGCTTTAAAAATGATGACTAATACCTTGAAGCGCACCCGGAAGACGACAGGCAGCCAGTGCAGCTCGCGCAATTTTGTCCTCTGACAGTTCCTTTCAGAGCAAACAAAAAGGATAGCTAATGTTGCTACCCTTTACAGTTTTATCTTACAGAATGCTGTTGCTGGTACCTTCGCCATGTCTAATGCGGGTGTGATACGAAGGGCAGAATTTTCGTTCACATCAGAAGCAGCCATAAGGGGCTCTCTTTTCTTCCTTGCTCCAGTGAAAATGTACTTCCCTCGTCATTTTTCCTGGTGTAAGCCAGAGAGATAAAAAGTGGGCTATCATCCCACAGAAATTAAAAGTCCTATCTTCAAACCGAAAGGCCCACGGAAAACTGGAGCAAAGTTTGAAATATATTATGAAGCATATGCTTCGTAGGAAGCAAATTGGTAAAATTCTGTAAAGGATCCATAGCCAAAAACCTTGAAAAATCAAATATTGACAAGAAGAGAATCCATAGCAATCACTTAAGTATTTCTGCTCTGCCAATTATATGCTAAAATGCCCGGAGCTTATATTTTACCTTAAGCAAAATTACTAAGCAAATAGCATTTTCTTCCACCCATTTCATGATAATAGTTACATATAGAAGTTGCAAATGATTGTCACACTTGGCTAATTCGATAGTATTTTGTCCCTCTGTGTAATAACACAACATTTCCACAATCAAAATATAGTTGTTTGTTTGGTAGAAAAAACAAACAACCTTCTTTTATTTAATACTGAATATTCTTATGAGTTGTGGAGAAGTGGTTTAGCAAGACACACTGATGATGGATTTAAAGCAGAGGTAGGTAATGGTGATGGGATATTTAAGGGCATTTTGGTTGCAAATGGTTTCTGGGTTTATTCCAGAAGTATATAACCAAATTTGGTCATTGCAACTTGTTTCTTTCTCAAAGGATAAGATTTTCATATTTTCAGTGATGAAATACCTTGGTATGCATATGTTACTACCTACCTACCTACCTTCCTTCTTCTCTTCTTCCTTCCTCCACCATTGCCATCACTTCCATCATCATCTTCTTCATCAACATCATTCAATAAAAATAAGAGCATAAGAATAGTTGTGGATCTCTACCTAAGCACCAGCCATGGCTACTCAAATTAGCTTTCTCAATCAGTTCAACATAGACCAGGTGCCATCAACTACCAGTAGCTACCAGGGATGTCCATAGAGCAGTCAAAAAAAATGTCAAGATTACAGCCACCAGTATCACATAAAAAAGTCACAATTTCCATTGTGTGTTGTGATTGTCATCTTGACTGTTTTTGATCCTCTCCCTGCAGACACCCTGGCGGCTACAGAAATTTCATTTCACCTGGCAAACATTAAATAAATAATCAAATCTTGTCAAAAATCTGCTGTTTTTTTTTTTTTTTAAGCCCATCAAATATCGCAAGTTCCTTATTAACTGCTGTGGTCTTAATAGCCTTCAACTACAAGTTTTCTTATATAAAAACAATGGCACGTCAATTAAACAGCACAAAAGATTTACACTGAAATATTTGGCAAATATAAATGTCAATCCACTGTGCAGAAGATTGAAGGAATGCTTTTCAGTTTTCGTCGGGCTAATTATCCACAGATTTCCTAACAGGCTGTGCTAAATTGTTCTTTTGATTTCTTTGAGGAAGGGAGCACCTCCTGATTGTGGCAACCCCTTGGGGGAAAGGGGCTACAGAAAACCTGGATGCTATGCGTAGGCTTGAAGTACAGGAAATATTACTTCTGGATGTAGTTCATGAAGGATGCGTGTCCCAGTTCTGTTATTTAATTAATTTGTATGGTTAATTGATCTGTTGTGACCACTATCTTGATTTTTATTTATTTTTAACCTAGCCCCATAATTTCAGGATAACAATAGCAATAGCACTTAGACTTAGATACCACTTCACTGTGCTTTACAGCCCTCTCTAAGCAGGTTTACAGAGTCAGCCTCTTGCCCCCAACAATCTCGGTCCTCATTTTACTGACCTCGGAAGGATGGAAGGCTGAGTCAACCTTGAGCCTGGTGAGATTCGATCTGCCAAACTGCTGGCAGCCAGTGATCAGCAGAAGTAGAAATACTGCAGGCTAATTCTGCTGACTGCCAACTGCCAGCAATTCAGCAGTTCGATCCTGAATGGTTCAAGGTCAACTCAACCTTCCATCCTTCCGAGGTGTGTAAAATGAAGACCCGGATTGTTGGGGGCAAGAGGCTGTAAACTGCTTAGAGAGGGCTGTAAAGCACTGTGAAGCAGCATATACGTCTAAGTGTTATTGCTATTAGAACTAGCACTAAGATTTATATACCACTTTATAGTGCTTTACAGCCCCCTCTAAGCAGTTTACAGAGTCAGCCTATTGTCCCCCAACAATCTGGGTCCTCATTTTTCCCACCTCAGAGGGATGGAAGGCTGAGTCAACCTTGAGCCAGTGAGATTTGAACTGTTGAACTGCAGCTAGCAGTCAGCTGAAGTAGCCTGCAGGACTATACTCTAGCCAATGTGCCACCTCGGCTCTATTGCTCGCTGTTACAGGTTAACTTTGTACACTGCCAGCAGTTCGATTCTGACTGGCTCAAAGTTGACTCAGCCTTCCATCCTTCTGAGGTGGGTAAAACGAGGGCTCACATTGAGGGCAATATGTTGACTCTGTAAATCGCTTAGAGAGGACTGCAAAGCACTGCGAAGCAGTATATAAGTCTAAGCTCTATTACTCTCTCTCTCTCTCTCTCTTCCTCCCCAGAAAGTTAATCTCCTTCCTAGCAACCACTCGCCTCATTGTATTGGAGAAGGCCTGATTTTAATTTTATTGCAAAAACGTTGCATAGAAATGTTGTAATTTAATGGATGGATGGATGGAAGGATGAATATTTTTGTCACACTCTTCTATTCATGGATGAGCGGCCCCATCCTAATGTGATTATACTGGCAAAGGGAGAACATTAGTTCTTGCTTCTATCCCAGATTAGCCAAGAGGCAGCCAATAAACTATTGATTGTACTTGAAGAATTGTAGTGACCCTTGTATGTGCACATGTCTATTGTAGGAAAATCCAATCAGGCTGGAGCACGCCTCTCCGCGGAAACCTTGCACAAGGCAGAAATGCAGTAAATTAATTAAGCGTTCCATTAGTTCTTCCTTAAGCACATTTGCTAATCAACACAATTTTAAAAATTGCTTTTAGGATTCAAATATCCTTTAATAGGTCATCACGACTAAGTAAGCAAGCCGGTTTTTCATCTATAATTAAATTTTCTTTCATTATTAGTTAACTTTTTTTTTGTTTGTGTACATTGGATTGACACTAAATGCACAAACGGGCAATTATTTCTATTAAGTGGATGTCAAATGTTTGGTTGTTGAAGAACGGATTAAGGCTGCATTTAGACGTTATAGGGGTTGCTACTGAGATATATCTATATTATTAATATTTAATTCCAGGGGACCACATAAGCAAGGGAAACTTTGCTTGATCTCAGGGAAAAAAAACAAAGCATGGTAGGATTTGATTATTACCCTATTTCCCTGAAAATAAGACCTCCCCAGATAATAAGCCCAATCGGGCTTTCGAGCACATGCACCATCCTTCTACGTACTGTATTTCTCTCTATCCACCTACCTACCTACCTACCTACCTACCTACCTACCTACCTACCTACTGTATTTCTCCCTCTCTCTCTCTCTATCCTTCTACGTACTGTATTTCTCTCTATCCACCTACCTACCTACCTACCTACCTACCTACCTACCTACCTACCTACCTACCGTATTTCTCCCTCTCTCTCTCTCTATCCTTCTACGTACTGTATTTCTCTCTATCCACCTACCTACCTACCTACCTACCTACTGTATTTATCCCTCTTTTTCTCTCTATCGCTCTACCTACCTACCTATGGACAGAGTATTTTATGTCATAAAGGATGACATAATACCTGTGGCCCACTGCTCTCTCTGTATCCATCTACCTACCTTTTTACATTTTTTAACATTTCCATTGCATGTACCTGGCACAGGTGTGACATCTACACAATCTATACATATCATTGGTGCCGTAGTTGAAAGGAACGTTGTGTGAAAACTTGGAAGCGATCAGTGCAGTACTTTTGTAGATTATCGGTTTTGAACAAACTCTTGTTACATTTTTATTAGATAGATAGATAGATAGATAGATAGATAGATAGATAGATAGATAGATAGATAGATAGATAGATAGATAGATAGATAGATAGATAGATATAGATACAATGTAGTTGTTTGTTTTTAATTTAATGTGCTTGTTTGGCATGGACTCACAGCAATAGTGTGAACCAATCTATGTATGCGTAACCCATGTGTAGAAACAACTTGCTTCACAGCAAACTGCCAACTAAGATGAATTGGCTTAGACTTGAGATAACTTCACTTTGTGGTCAATAGTTTGTAATTTAGAGCACATTATTCTGACACTTTGCTTAGAGGTTGAACACATCAGTGTCCAATGTTCACTTTATACAGCCTCTAATATGCAAACTGGAACTTAGTTATCTGCTGGAGGGCACCTTTCCTGAACAATTGGATGGGACTGCTGACTGCAAAGGTAGAAGGGCTAATACAGACATCCTGAGACGAAGCACAATCTGCAATTTGAGAGAAGGTTCTAAAATGGGCTTTCCCCATGATATTCATCCTCCTAATTTAGAGGCTATCAAAGGAACAATACAATACAATAGCAGAGTTGGAAGGGACCTTGGAGGTCATCTAGTCCAACTCCCTGCCTAGGCAGGAAACTCTAAACCATTCTAGACAAATGGCTATCCAACATCTTCTTAAAGACTTCCAGGGTTGGGGCCTTCACAACTTCTGGAGGCAACTTCTGTTCCACTGGTTAATTGTTCTAAATGTCAGGAAATTTCTCCTCAGTTCCAAGTTGCTTCTCTCCTGGATTAGTTTCCACCCATTTCTTCTTGTTCTGCCCTCAGGTGCTTTGGAGAATAGTTTGACTCCCTCTTCTTTGTGGCAACCCTGATATTGGAAGGCTGCTATCATGTCTCCCCTGGTCCTTCTTTTTATTAAACTAGACATAGTGAGCTCAAAGGTAATGGTACAAATGTAGCCTTATCCTTATCCAGAATGCGTTCCTATGGAACTCAAGGGGGATTCCAATGTGAAAACAGTATGCTAACGATTGTGGGGGGAAAAATGTGACTTTGAAACTACAGTTCCAGATATAGATTGTGATGGAAAAGGTCAAATATTCCTGCTTGGTTTTTTTTTAAAATTCATGTGAATTGAACAAGTCCAAGGAAGCCGTGCTGAAAGGATGCACACAGGAGCCATTTGTTTTTATTTAAAAACTATAAATCACTGAACTGGAATTTATCACTGCCTATCACGGTTTCTCTTGAGACCCTGGTGGATGAAATACCGCTTCAGAAACATAAACAGAAGGAATTTGCTTGACATTTCTCCCTTTTCTTCTTCTTCTTTTTTTCTTCATTTTTTGAAAAATAAACAACTAGAAAATTAATCTCCTCTTTACTGGATCTCAAGGCCAGGGATACCTTCGAAAACTCTTTCTTCCAAATCCTACAGAAACTAAAGAAACTGTTAAGCTTCTGCTGGATATACTGTAGGTGACAGCTGGTTCTGTGCTGAACCACTATGATCTCTCAATAATCCAACCAATATTTACTATTTAAAATAAAAATAATATGAACAATGTCTTCCTATCCTTGGTGTCCAATCACACTTGGCCAATAAAGAATATTCTGTTCTATTCTATTCTATTCTATTCTATTTTTATCAAGTTTTTTTTTTAATTTCATACTATTTACACATGCATGAATGGTTTGATACCACCAGTATCATAATAATGGTTATCTTTCAATTTATTGCAGGGTTCTTTTTGATCCCCAAACCAAACCAAACATAAACATAGAGTTACTCAACTGCAGCTCTTTCGAATGTTCACAGTATTTGTGTTTTGGGGAGGGAGAAAAGGAAAGAGAAGGCTCTTCTCCCTCCCAGTGATAATGAAATATGCAACGGCTCAGTCCTTTGGCATGAAACAATCATTGTCAGTTCCATCACTCAGGTGCATTTATGTTAATTTATTGTGATGAGTCTCCGCAAAGCTGGATCAAGCTAAGAAAGTTCAATAAGCTGTATATGGAATGACAAGCTTAATGGATGATAAAAACAAAGCCAATTCATCTGGTTCTTTGCCTGGTGTGATCATGAATTTCAAGTCTGCGATGGAGAACGACGGTCTGTCATTCTGAAAGTATTAGAACCATCGAGGGTCACTCAGGGGCACCTAAGCCACCATTACTCTGTGGCGATATATCATCAGGGCCTCCCCCTCCTTCCTGATCAGTTTGCACTGATTGCTTCAAACCTATGAGCAACATCAAATGGAGAGAGGAGACGGTGGAATTAACCTATCCACACGGACTCCATCAAGGACAGCCAGACCATGTATTTTGGCGGGGGGGAGAGGGGAGTAACGATAATCAACAGGAGTCCATTTTCGGTACCTGAAACGTTGTATCATCTAAAAGGGGCAGCACAGAAATCATTTTCGTGATTGCCGAGGACGTTGCGATGTGGCCCACAATGCAAAACGTCAGCTTGCATGCTCAGGGAGAACCCCTGTATGGCAGGTATGATGCAATGAGCCACAGACACAGCATGGCTTGGAAGTTGCTTTCAACTGTGCCATTGACTTTACCTGCTTATTCAAGCAGCAACATCGGGCCCTTATTGAGCAGAGGCTACCAAACATGGTTAGAGGATTGGATTTCACTTACTCACCTGGAAGTTGCACCGATATAAAAAAGAAACAGCCAGCGTCTCCTCTTCTTCAGCAGATACTTTTCTGTCATACCTGTAAAGATAAAGGTTCCCCTCGCACATATGTGCTAGGCGTTCCCGACTTCTAGGAGGCGGTGCTCAGTGCCGTTTCAAAGCCGAAGAGCCAGCGCTGTCCGAAGATGTCTCTGTGGTCATGGGGCCAGCATGACTAAACACCAAAGGTGCACGGAACGCTGTGACCTTCCCACCAAAGGTGGTCCCTCTTTTTCCCCTTGCATTTTTTACATGCTGAAGAAGCTTCTTGGATGATAAGCAAAACGTCTTTAAAGAAACCCAAAAAGTCCAGTTGTCCTTAAATTAATTCTTTACCAAGAAATGTCTTAGTAAAGACAAAATGTGCATGTTTGTTTCTTGAAATCAGTCGGAGATAAAAAAAAAAAGTGTTCTTTGAAGATGTTTCGCTTCTCATCCGAGAAGCTTCTTCAGTTCTTGGATGAGGAGTGAAACGTCTTCAAAAAAAAACTTATATGACTTTCAGAATAGTAAACCTAGGTGATTTTCAGCTAAGAAAATATATGCTTCTGGGAGTATAGTTTTTGCTCCTGTGCAACTTAATATTATGCATATTATAATAATATTATTATTTTCCCTTATACATGGGGAAATACCCGAAGCAAGCAATGCCAGCATACCTACACCCATGAAAATCTACGAAAGCAAACATCAAGCCTGCCTGATGATGACAAGTGAGATCTTGTCGAAACGTTGCAACAATTTTTCTATGCCTTATACACGGGAAAATCCCCGAAGCCAGCTATGCCAGCATATATATATATATATATATATATATATATATGCTGGCATATATGATATATATGATATATATATATATCATATATAATATGATATATATATATATATGAGAGAATATTTTCACAACTCCTGTTATGGGCCCCTTTAAGGGAGGAGACAAACTGTCATCCTTCTCTGCCTTTCGATTCAACCTAGAGATCATCATTCAAATCCCAGTAGAAGGAGTATGGCCAGCTGAAGAGGGCTAACAAGTCCGAAATGGATCCATCCTGGTCTCTTATTTATTAATCAGCCCTTAAAAATCTAACATATATATATTTAGCTCAAAACAAAATCAAACAATTCATTTCTGCAGACATTGGTTTCCTTTCCTTTGGAAGATGTTAAAGATAGATGTGCTATAGAAAAAAAAAGTATTTTGATAAAAAGAGAGAAGATATCAAAGAGTGATCAGAATGGTCTCATAAGCAACGTATAATTATTTGATTAGATTCCATGATGGATCATTTGAAGGAATGAGACCGGCAAAATTGTTGGGCTTAAAATTCAACAATAAGGAGAGAAGTTTTCAGCACTACTGAAATTATTCATGAACTACTAATGAGGAACTTCAGTTCAACCCTCATTGTCAGCCCGTGTACTTTAGGATAGCTTTTAACAGTGGAAGGTCAAGCAAGGCGTGCCTTTGAGCAACACAATCGCACAATCACACTTTAAACATCAGAGGGTGATGGACGTGACCTTCATTGGATGTTAAGTTGAAAAAAAAAGACTAACACCGAAGAGAATATATTAAAACAATTTTCATCCAGAGAAAAAGCTTTTTCCCCCTCCACCCACGGGTTAAAACTGGACCATTTCTCCTTTGTGTGTGTTTGCCCACTACTTCAAAAAAAAACTCCACACCTGTATTTTAAATCACTGACATAAAAGGAGAAGAAAAACTATGGCTCTCTCAAAAGGACTTCCTCGGGTATTTCACGCACACCTATTAGTCCATTACGAAAAAGAGGGACCATTGAAAAGAGCACAACGTATTTGCCGTTGTCGCTATATAATGGACACTTTTGCAATGACTCAATAGGTTGGCAGGTTATGGAAGGCAGAGAGGAGTCAATTTGGGATTTAACACTTCATTTAACAGGACTTGGGGAATTCCAGTCAGCCTTGGCACTAGCTAGATAGGAGGTTTTGCTTCATTGGCGGAAAGCTTGTGATATAATGAACGACAACGGCCAGTTTCTTGGTAGAAGTCTCAGAAATGGTGAGTGGTATAATCAAGATAATCACTCACAGATAATCATGCAAAATAACTGTGAGAGGGATCTTGGAGTCCGAGTGGATGACCATTTAAATAGGAGCCAGCCGTGTGCAGCAGCTGCCAAAAAAAAAGCCAACACAGTTCTAGGTTGCATCAACAGAGGGATAGAATCAAGATCATGTGAAGGGTTAATACCACTTGATAAGGCCTTGGTAAGGCCACACTTGGAATACGGCATTCAGTTTTGGTCGCCACGATGTAGAAAAGATGTGGAGACTCTAGGAAGAGTGCAGAGAAGAGCAATAAAGATGATTAGGGGACTGGAGGCTAAAACATATGAAGAACGGTTGCAGGAACTGGGGATGTCTAGTGTAATGAAAAGACATTGAGAGACAGTCTGGTGTAGTGGTTAAGGCAGCAGCCTGGAAACAAGGAGACTGGGAGTTCTAGTCCCATCTTAGACAAGAGTGAGATCAATAGGTTGCTAAGCTATGGCGGCTCTAGGTAGGGTTGGCTATTGAAGGTTTGTATGTGTTTATTTCTCTTTCCTCATGTTCTTATCGTACACAAAATAAAGTACCAAGTCTTTTCTCGAGTTAAAGGACTCCCTGCTAGGAACTTAGTTTCACATTCATCAATGCTTCTTCTTTCTCTCTCTTCTAAGCAGGGTGAAAGCAAAAAAAAACAACTTTAGCTTTGTGCATGAAGATGAAAGAAGTGGGGACAGCATGATTATTTTCCAGAGAAAAGGGAAAAAAACCTTGCCTTCAGGCACCTTGAAATAAACATTAAGGTAAAGGTTCCCCTCGCACATATGTGCTCGTCGTTCCTGACTCTAGGGGCCAGTGCTCATCTCCGTTTCAAAGCTGAAAAGCCAGCGCTGTCGTCAGACATCTCCATGGTCATGTGGCTGGCATGACTAAATGCCGAAGGTGCACGGAACGCTGTTCCCTTCCCACCAAAGGTGGTCCCTATTTTTCTGCTTGCATTTTTTACGTGCTTTCCAATTGCTAGGTTGGCAGAAGCTGGGACAAGTCACGGGAGCTCCCTCCGTTACGAGGTGCTAGGGATTCAAACCACTGAAGTGGGTCAGTGGCTAAGAGGCTGAGCTTGTCGATCAGAAAGGTCAGCAGTTTGGCAGTTCGAATCCCTAGTGCCGAGTAATGGAGCGAGCTCCCATTACTTGTCCCAGCTTCTGCCAACCTAGCAGTTCGAAAGCATGTAAAAAGTGCAAGACATCTCCGTGGTCATGTGGCCAGCATGACTAAATGCCAAAGGTCTGGATGGGAAGTAACGGACTCGGGCTCAACCCGACCAAGACCGAGTGGCTGTGGTTTCCGGCTGCCCGTTTCAACCAGCTGACTCCATCGCTGGCCATAGGGGGCGAACATCTTGCCCCTGTGGATGGGGCGCGCAACTTGGGTGTCCTCCTGGATACCCGGCTGTCCATGGAAGATCAAGTGACAGCCGTGGCCAGGAGGGCGTTTTACCAGGTTCGCTTGGTACGCCAGTTGCGCCCCCTATTGGATCGGGACGCCCTTCGCACAGTCACTCATGCTCTCGTGACATCCCGACTGGACTATTGCAACTCTCTCTACATGGGGCTCCCCTTGAGGTGCACCCGGAGACTTCAGTTGGTCCAGAACGCAGCCGCGCGAGCAATAATGGGAGCCTCTAGGTTCACCCACGTAACACCGCTCTTGCGCGAACTGCACTGGCTACCTGTCGTCTTCCGGGTGCGCTTCAAGGTGTTAGTCATCATCTTCAAAGCGCTCCATGGCTCGGGACCTAGCTATCTGCGGGATCGGATCCTGCCCCATACATCCTCACGGCCGATTCGCTCCCACAGAGAGGGACTTCTCCGGGTGCCGTCCACTAGACTTTGTCAGCGGGTGACGCCCAGGGGAAAGGCCTTCTCTGTGGCGGGCCCAGCCCTCTGGAACGACCTTCCCCCCGATATCAGGACAACCACAGACCTCCGCTCCTTCCGCCTAAAATTAAAGACACTGTTTCGCTTGGCCGGCCTAGGGTAGTCTCTTTTTAGATTGGGGTTAGTTTTAATATGGGATTTTAGCGCAGGGTTAGTTAGTTTAATTTCATTTTATTATTGTATACTGTTTGTATTTTATATGTATTTTAAATTCCCTGTGCCCCGCCTCGAGTCCCTTCTGGGAGAGAGAGCGGGTTATAAATTAAATTATTATTATTATTATTATTATTATTATTATTATTATTATTATTATTATTATTATTATTATTATTATTATTATTATTATTATTATTATTATTATTATTATTATTATTATTATTATTATTATTATTATTATTTCCCTTCCCACCAAAGATGGTCCCTATTTTTCTGCTTGCATTTTTGACGTGCTTTCAAACTGCTAGGTTGGCAGAAGCTGGGACAAGTCACGGGAGCTCCCTCCGTTACGAGGTGCTAGGGATTCAAACCACTGAACTGCCCACCTTTCTGATCAACAAGTCCAGCATCTTAGCCCCTGAGCCACCGTGTCCTTGTCATGTTTTTAGGAATACATGAAATAAAGTCCCAAGCCTCGTCTTGAGGTTATAAAGGACTCCCTGCTAAGGAAGTTAGTTTCACATTCATCGATGCTTCTAATTTCTCTCTCTTGTAAGCAGAGTGAAAGCAAAAAAAAACTTTAGCGTTGTGCATGAAGATGAAGCAAGAGGGGGACCGGGTGATTATTTTCCAGAGAAAAGGCAGGGGGAAAAAAACCCTTGCCTTCAGGTGCCTTGAAATAAACATTATTTATTCCTAATTTTGGAAACAGAATTATCCCCGCTCTTCTAAGTTTAGCTCCGGTTCTGTAATGTACATGTTGCAACATATTTGGTGATGCCAAATAGACAAATTTAAAAAGCCATATGATCACCGGAAGTGGAATAATGGAAGCTGACATTTCATTCCTCCCCATCCATTGCATTTTTCCTAATATACTTGTCATTTACGCTGTCCATAATAGTTATTTCTTTTCCCCTCCTGTGTCTCTGCTTAATTTCTTTCATATTTAACAGTAATTGATAGAGCACTTGGAAACAGGAGCATGTTGCTACCTTTGTTGAAAAGTAGCATATCCAATCTGGATGCTGTATAAATAGTAAATAATAACGATAATTTTGATTTATTATTTGGCTGAGGTTCAGCAAGGAGCTTCTTATTATGGTCCTTGCTTGCTTGCTTTTTTTCCCCCCAGCCTTAACAAAGAACTGCTGTATTCATAAATACGTTAGTCGTGTAATTATACATCAGAGCACGCTAAGACGACTTTTGGAATCGACAAAGAAACCTTTAAAAGAGCTGAACTGGAAACAGATTTTGAGGTATCAGGGAAGGGTCTATTAAAATAGCCGGGAAAAGGGATGCTTGAATGGGAAACCTCCTCTGCCAGTGAAGTGAAATATGGATGTCCCCACACCCACCCAAGTAATACGCTGGAACATTAGGTCCATTTGTAGGGCTGAGCCAAAGTTACAATTTAGACATTTAATTCAAAGGCAACTCAGCTGAATCTCTAAATGGAATCATGTTTCTGACTGCGTTGTCCATTTCAAGCAAATTATTGGATCGAAGCAAGGGTTCCCAAGGTGAAGCATCCTTGTCTGATTAATATTTTCCAAATTTTGTTTGTGTTTACACCCATATAGGAATGTCATCCTATAGAAAGAGTCAGGACTCTTTTAAGTGGATGGATGGATGGATGAATAGATGGATAAAGATAGGTAGAAAGGTAGGTAGGTAGGTAGGTAGGTAGGTAGGTAGGTAGGTAGGTAGGCAGGCATGCAGGCAGGCAGATGACAGATAGATAAAGATAGCTAGTTAGTTAGCTAGCTAGCTTGCTAGATGATAGATAGATTTGCTCCTGGAAGCACCAAGCCGGAAGCACCAGCCTGAAGATGATGAATGAGACTTCATCGAAACGTCGTAAAGATACTTCCAATTCTACGCGGGGGAAAACCCGAACAACCAAAGACCTGCATAGATAGATAGATAGATAGATAGATAGATAGATAGATAGATAGATAGATAGATAGATAGACAGACAGACAGACAGACAGACAGACAGACAGACAGACAGACAGACAGACAGAGATGGATAGACAGACAGACAGACAGATAGATAAAGCTAGCTACTTAAGTTTGCTAGATGATAGATAGATAGATAGATAGATAGATAGATAGATAGATAGATAGATAGATAGATAGATAGATAGATAGATAGATAGATAGATAGATATTTAGGACAAACAGACAGACTTAGATGAAAAACCACAGCTCATAGGACTGTGGTAGGTCATGAGAACATACTTAGGCAAGCAAATACAACATATGGGAGTCACCCCAGTGGTGCACTTGAAATAATTCACATATTGGGAGTAAATATGGGAGTAACTTCAAATTTGTCATTTTCCTGCAGGCAACATCTCCAGAAATATGAAGTAAGGAGTGCTGAGAGACAAAATCATGGTGTTAAGGAAAAAGTGGTGGGGAAAACGGCCTGCCATCTGGAGCAGTTACACCATGTTTTAATTATATGTTACATCTTCCTCATTTGCTTGAAAGTTAAGGCCCAAATTCTCAGATGACCAGATTTCATAGGTTTTCTCCCCCAACCCCAAAAAGGAGAAAGATATCGAATGCTACTTGAAACTTGAAGGTTTCTATGATTGCCTTGCTTTGATATATGTATACATTTCACATTTCCAGAACAAAAGCCATTTTAAAAATGAGACTAGGCATACATCCATGCTCACAATATGTGAATTATTTCAAGTGCACCAGTGGGGACGCTCTGTGACTCCATTATCTGATTCCATCACAACTATAATCCATTTTAAACATTGTCACAAGGAAGTAATATATTACACTGACAGTCACGTTAAACGACTTTGGCTCCTCGTATGATGCTCTTGACTTTACACCACGGTTATGTTTTCAAACCAATTTTGAAGATGAAAATACCTCGGTGTCAAAATATATATTTTCCTCAAACTGATCAACATGATTGAAAACATCACGAGCTTGAAGTTGCCATGACAACTTCATCTCAGATGCTAAAAGATTGATCCTAGCTATTCAGGAGGAAGTCTTCTAATAGGAAGAATTAAAATTAAATCAATTACACAGTGCAGTGCAACTTCAATGGCTGTTTATAATATTAATACTAGAGATGCTGCCACATTTTTTTTTCCTAAATGAAATTTCAGAACAAAGACAGCAGGTCTTACATAACAAAATATAGGAACTGACACATCAGGTTAAATGATTTATACATCTAAGTCTACATTGGCTAGCCTGACCAGAAGCTTGTCATGTACACAGGCTTTTTTTTTAAAAAAAAAAGCATTTCATTTTACCTGATTCTTTTAAACAGAGTTTCTGTTTAGCCTGTGATTTACAACTGGGCAACCTCTGGGTACTGTGATTTCTTTATCATCAAAGGAATCTAAAAAAGATTATGTTAGATTAAAGGATGTGGTAGCTCAATGGCTAAAACGCTGAGCTTGTTGAACAGAAAGGCCAGCAGTTAGGCAGTTCGAATCCCTAGCACCGCATAATGGAGTGAGCTCCCATTACTTGTCCCAGCTTCTGTCAACCTAGCAGTTCGAAAGCACAAAAAAGTGCAAGTAGAAAAATAGGGACTACCTTTGGTGGGAATGTAACAGAATTCCGTGTGTCTTCGGTGTTTATTCCTGCTGGCCACATGACCACAGAGACCTCTTTGGATAGCGCTGGCTCTTCGGCTTTGAAACAGAGATGAGCACCACCCCCTAGAGTTGGGAACGACTAGCACATATGTGTAAGGGGAACCTTTTCCTTCACCTTTACCTAGATTTTGGTGAGGCTAAATAGATCTATTTTTATGGAGAAAACCCCCAGAATATTCACTGCCATGGCAGTTCTCAGAGGATTCTTTTAAAAATTAAATATAGTGTCTGCCTTCAAATGGTTACCTGCCTCATTTTAGGATCTATGAAGCAAGATATAATTCTTCTCAGAATTTGCAAAGAACAAATGCTTCAAGAACTGATGGGGTGTGTTTAGTGAGAGTTCATATTTTAATTACACCAGGCAATGAATATTTTAATTTGTATGCATTGAGATACACACCTTAGCATTGCTTTCTCCCTCTTTCTAAGGAGGAAGGCAGTCGAACACGTAGCCGGAATATGAGGCTCATCTCTATACAAATTAAATTTATGATTACTGCACATGAGGGAATGAAATGTTATTGGCCAGTCCAATCACACTTGTTATAATCTCTTCATTTCCACCTTTTGTTCTTGTATGAAGTAATTTTGCATTATCTTTTTTTTTTTTAATCCTAGTTTCCATGCCACTATTTCCCCACTGATGATGTCCCATGGGGTTTTCAAATTCAGACAGAATCCCGGCTGGCGACTCCCAGGGGGAAGGGCCTTCTCTGTGGCGGGTCTGACCCTCTGGAACGACCTGCCCCCTGATCTTCGCACCACTATTGACCTACACCTCTTCCGTCGGATGCTTAAAATGCATTTCTTCCATCTGGCCGGCCTGACATAGATTAAGGGTTTTTAGAGTTAATGGTCTTAATTTTCTTAGCACAGATTTAATTATTTAATTTGATTTTAGATTATATGTATGCATTGTGGTTTTTATTTTTCTGTGCACTGCCCTGAGTCCTACCATGGCAAATAGGGCGGTATATAAGTCCGATAAATAAATAAATAAAGTACGTCTGTAATATCATGACAAGGCACTAAAGTGGGTGATTTGGTGAAGACTTAATAAGCCTTTCAGTCCTATTTTTTTAGTTATCTGGGCCATGACTTGCATACCACTGATTTTCTGAATCTCCAGAAGATTTTTAGGGAATCCATCTTGGTGAAATTAATACAAGGCTTACCCATTGTGTGAATGTTGGCGGAAGCCAAAATAGCCAAATCCAATCCTAAATTGCATTAACAGAGATCAAGATCAAGTGAGGTACTAATACCACTCCATAAAGCCCTAGTAAGACCACACCTAGAATACTACATCCAGCTTTGGTCACCACAGTATTAAAAATAAAGTTGAGACTCTGGAAAGTGTGCAGAGAAGAGCAACCAGGATGATTAGGGGACTGGAAACTAAAACATATGAAGAACGGTTGCAGGAACTGGGCCTGGCTAGTCTAGTGAAGAGAAGGACCAGGGGAGACAGGATAGCAATGTTTCAATATTTGAGGGACTGCCACAGAGAGGAAGAAGTCAAGCTATTTTCCAAAGCACCTGAAGGCCAGACAAGCAATAATGGATGGAAACTGATCAAGGAGAGATTCAACCTGGAAATAAGGAGGAACTTTCTGACAGTGAGAACAATCAACTCATGGAACAGTAGTTGCCTTTGGTAGATGTGGGAGCTTCATCACTGGAGGCTGTCAAGGGAAGATTGAACTGCCATTTTGGGGGGGGGATGGTGTAGTGTCTTCTGCTTAGGTGGGGGGTTGGAGTAGATGACCTACAAGGTCCCTTCCAACTCTGTCTGTCTGTCTGTCTGTCTGTCTGTCTGTCTGTCTGTCTGTCTGTCTGTCTGTCTGTCTGTCTGTCTATCTATCTATCTATCTATCTATCTATCTATCTATCTATCTATCTATCTATCTATCTATCTATCTATCTTTGATTAGCCTACGGGCAAAAATAATCATGCATATGTTTTATGTTCAGAAAATGATTTTGTAAGCTGCAGTGGTGGGTTGCTCCCAGTTCAGCTCAACCGGTAGCAGCGGCATGGGAAGGTGCATGTGGGAGCGTGCCCGAACCAGTAGTAAAAATATTTGCAACCCACCACTGATGCACTGATGATACAAAATAAATTATGTCCAATATCAGTGTTAGGTATTCCAAGTAGCATTGAATCATGGAGGAATGGAGGAATGCAGGAACTTGCTGCTTCCATACAACTGGACAAAAAGTCACAAATCGCATCACTCATATTCCGTTGATAGCTTTTGTGATATTCATCACTCATGTGGCCTCCTCAAGAAAGGTTGAGAGAATCAATAGCCTTCAGAATTGGCCACAAAGTATGAGGAGAACATAAATCATGCTTGACCAGAATTATATATATGATTTTGACATTCTTTTCGATACTAGATGTAAACTTTCAGCAATTACTTCTTGATTTTGCTTCTAATGGCTTCAAAGCAAGAAATTAGGTCAAACATATTTCTTAGTACACAGGAGTGTTTTCTCACAGGCTAATTCCAGATGAATGTTTACAGAGATTCTGAGTCATCACAGTCATTGGTTCTCCCAAAGGTGCTTTTTCAGGAGGCCACTGGACCTTTGCTCAGAAGCTTCTTCGATGAGAATCATCACTCATGTGACCTCCTCAAGAAAGGTCGAGAGAATCAATAGCCTTCAGAATTGGCCACTGAGTGTGAGGAGCACATAAATCATCCTTGAAAATGTTTTGTTTCTCATCCAAGAAGCTTCTTCAGTTCTCCACCCTTCAGTCAGAACTGAAGAAGCTTCTTGAATGAGAAGCCAAATGTCTTCAGGGAAAAAACAAAGGAAGTCCAGTGGCCTCTTGAAAAAGCACCTCCGGGATTAATTTCAGGTACCCTTTCTTACCCACATTCCAGGTTTTGTACAATGCTTCTTGTTGCTGATGTTAGAATTGTAACTCGATTATTCAGAATGATTCTTCTAAAGAGTTCATTGAAGAAATGTTAGTAAAGATTTGGTGGAGTCTATGAATCCTGGGCTGTTGTAGTACTGGGTATTTTGTTTGAAGAATGCTGGATACTAAAAGTTGTCAGCCTCCATGATTGTTCATAGACCTACCATATTTTTCAGAATATAAGACGCTTCAAAGTATAAGACGCAACTAGCTTTTGGGAAGGAAAACAAGGGGGAAAAACCTCTGCCTCTGCCTCCCAGAAGTTTCCTCCTTGTAGCAAACAGCCAGTTTCAGTTTTAGTTTCAGCAGGCCTCCCAATGATCAGCTGTTTCAGGTATGCAGAGGAAGCAATTGGAAATGCCAATCACTGCAACTTGAAACAGCTGATGGTCGGGAGGCCTGCTTGTGCTAACCAGGCTGTGCTGAAGCTGAAACTGGCTGTTTGCTGCAAGGAGGCAAATTCCTGGGAGGCAAAAGCTAAAGGTTGAAGGTCAGCGAGTGGACAGGGCTACATGCACCTAAATTTTCACCCTGCGTCTTATAGTCCAAAAAATACAGCATATTTCATTCAAGCTTTCGTACTGTATTTTCTATGAAATCCAAAGAATTCCAAATACTTTTGCATTTATTATAAACTTCTCATTCTTTCTTCTCTGATACAGATCAAGGAATTAATACCTACCTCTTTAAAGTCCATACTTTTCATGCTGCCAAAGGGGGAAAAAAATAGATGGAAATGCCAGCATCTCAAAGTAGCCTGCAATCCTTTCAATCACTTGGAAGCTCTACCTGCAGGAGGACTGGCTCCCGTAATAATATTTCTAATTGAAACATTCATCACGTACCCAAATTGGTAACTTATATGTTATTCCGAACACGACCCTACAGCTGATGATGTAATCCTTCATCTCCTGCATTTCCAAGAAACAGATGAATTCTAAGAACTCTCGCTTTTTAGAAAGAATGCTTTATGAGCAGCTCTGAGTGCTTCGTGTACCGTATGTTTTGGAGTATAAGATGCACTGGAGTATAAGAGGCACCACGTTTTTGAAGAGGCAAATCAAAAAAAAGTTTTTGAACTCTACAAACCTCCCCAAAATAGCTCATTTTTTGCAAAAACGGGCCCTTTTTTTTAAAAAAATGGCATGAATAGCCCTGAGGAGGCTTGTAGAGTGTTTCCGGGTGGTTGGGTGGGGGGCAAAAAAGAGCAAAATATGGCCCATTTTTTGTTAAAAAAGGGGCATTAGGAAGCTTATAGAGTGCTCCTGGGGGCTGGGGGGGGGGGAAACTAAGCAAAAAACAGGGTGATTTTTTGCTCATTTCTGCCCTCCCCAGCCCCCAGGAGCACTCTGAAAGCCTCCTAAAGGCTATGCACATCAATTTTGGTGAAGGGGAAGGGTTTCAGGAGGCACAAAAATGCTACATTCAGTGTATGATGCACCCATATTTTCAGCCTCTTTTTTGAGGGGAAAAGGTGTGTCTTTTCCTCCAAAAAATACGGTATATTCTTTTATTTTAACGAGAAAAGTGTTCTCCGCTCACAAGACAATTCAAGAAAAGCAAAGACACTGCCATGGTTAATGGGGTATGCTAGATTATAGTTTTGGCTCTCCAACTACTCTCCAGACCACATAGAGCCTAGCTTGATAATCTTTGATAACCTGCCTATCGAGATGAGGTCGACTGGTTGCTTTCATGGTGTGGAGACAGTAATTTGATCCTTAACATCAATAAGACTAAGGAAGTTATAGTGGACTACAGAAGGAATAGATCAATGTGTACTTCTGTAAGACATCCCTGAACTTGAAGGTAGGGTAAAGATGTTCTCCAAACATCTGTGCTTCTGAAACATGGACCAGCTCTCAGTGTCCTCAGAACAATTAATTGTTAAGCCAAAGCAGATGCTCTAGAACAGAAATACTTGATATCTGAAATAGTCAAAATATAGAACCTACGGTGAAATCCATGACATGGGAGTGAGTCTTTTGGAACAAGGTGGCCCTATGAAGTCATCTGCAACTTCCAGTTAGGAACAATCCATCTTCTCTATGGAGGAACAAAGCGCTACTGCAGGGGTCTCCAACCTTTGCAACTTTAAGTCTGAAGGACTTCAGCTCCCAGAATTCTCCATCCAGCAAAGCTGTTGGAGACCCCTGCGCTACTGAAATAAAGCCCATCTTGGATAAGCGGAATATTTTGGATCGCCAGGAACTGACAATGCTCTCCCATGTACGTATCACAAAAGAAGCCATGCATTTTTAATAGACTTTATTCCTAAGTGTGCCTAGAATTTCAGCCTAAAACCATTCACACCAGCAATAAAAAGAAGGAGAAGCGATTTTGATGATGTCATCATAGAGGCAATTGGGTAAGGGGGAAAAAACCTCCTGTGCCTGCCAAGAGCCTTTTCAACAAGCTGCTGTTTTGTCAAAACAATAAAACATGTGTCATAATTTAATAATGCAAGCTCTGTCCCTTATGTACTCATGGGAAAGATTACAATGCAAGCACAAGAGGGACAGAATTTGCAATGTGACAGTACAATGCATACTGTGTTCATCCTATCCCCTTTTGCTGTCTTGGAGATAACCACTAGGCCTCCAAAGGGATTCGTTTACCTCCCTCCTTTCCCTCATCTCTCCTTCCTTCCTTCCTTCCTTCCTTCCTTCCTTCCTTCCTTCCTTCCTTCCTTCCTTCCTTCCTTCCTTCCTTCCTTCCCTCCCTCCCTCCCTCCCTCCCTCCCTCCCTCCCTCCTTCCTTGTCTATTTTTCCTTTCTTCCTCTCTAAATTGTCTTTTCCCTCCCTCTCTAACTCATCTATCTTCCTGCCTTCCCTCCCTCCCTCCTTTGTCCATCCCTCCTTCCTTCCTTCCCTCCCTCCCTCCTTCCTTGTCTATTTTTCCTTCCTTCCTCTCTAAATTGTCTTTTCCCTCCCTCTCTAACTCATCTATCTTCCTTCCCTCCCTCCCTCCCTCCTTTGTCCCTCCTCCCTCCCTCCTCCCTCCCTCCCTCCCTCCTTCCTTGTCTATTTTTCCTTCCTTCCTCTCAAAATTGTCTTTTCCCTCCCTCTCTAACTCATCTATCTTCCTTCCCTCCCTCCCCTCCCTCCCTCCTTTGTCCCTCCCTCCTTCCTTCCTTCCTTCCTTCCTTCCTTCCTTCCTTCCTTCCTTCCTTCCTTCCTTCCCTCCCTCCCTCCCTCCCTCCCTCCCTCCCTCCTTCCTTGTCTATTTTTCCTTCCTTCCTCTCTAAATTGTCTTTTCCCTCCCTCTCTAACTCTATTATCTTCCTTCCTTCCCTCCCTCCCTCCCTTCTTTGTCCTTCCTTCCTTCCTTCCTTCCCTTTTTTTCTTTTCTTCTTCTTTCTTTTTGTATTATTTTCTGATCAGCTGCTCTTCTTCTTTTATGGCATTTAACATTACAAACCATACATTAGTTGCTGTTTCCCATTAAAGAAGAATAGATCGTATTTTGCCTAGTAAACATTTCTGGACCGAAGAAGATAATTCAACTTTGATGAGTTTTCACATGTGAAAAATAAAATGTTTCTGAGCATTGATTGCTACATGTCTTGCCACAATTGGTCCGAGTTTCTCTGATTGATTGACTTCCGCAGCACATTTTTATCTGAACAAACTACTTGTGTTCTGCGATCAATAGGATATTGTCCATTAAATAGTTTGTTTGGAGAGAGAAAAAAGAACAATTGGCTAGTATACTCTTCTCCCACACAGCCCACTCCCACCCACCCACTCCAACATTTTTACAAAAGGATGCCCTGTCCAAATTAAATACAAGTAGTCCTTGATTTATGACCCCAACATTTCCTTTGCTAAGCAAGGTACTTGTTTGGTGAGTTTTGGCCCATTTTACAACCTTGTTTGACGCAGTTGTTAGAATTCACTGCAGTTGTTAAGTTAGTTAGGTAAGGGTAAAGATTCCCCTCACACATATGTGCTAGTCATTCCTGACTCTAGAGGGCGGTGCTCATCTCCATTTCAAAGCCGAAGAGCCAGCGCTGTCCGAAGACGTCTCCGTGGCCATGTGCTGAAGACTCAATGCTGAAGGCACATGGAACACTGTTACCTTCCCGCCAGGGGTGGGTTCTTGCTGGCATTACTACCTGTTCTGCGTGCAAAAAGTGTTGTATCTTATGATTCTTGATGAATGTATTCTATTTTATTTTTCTTTATGTACACTGAGAGCACATCCACCAAAGACAAATCACTTGTATGTCCAATCATACTTGGCAAATAAAGAATTCTAGGGGATGGTGCTCTTCTCTGTTTCAAAGCCGAATAGCCAGTGCTGTCCGAAGACGTCTCTGTGGTCATGTGGCCGGCATGACTAAACGCCTACGGTGCACAGAACGCTGTTACCTTTCCACCAAAGGTGGTCCCTGTTTTTCTACTTGCATTTTTACGTGCTTTCAAACTGCTAGGTTGGCAGAAGCTGGGACAAGTCACGGGACTCACTCTGTTATGCGGTGCTAGGGATTCAAACTGCCAAACTGCCAACCTTTTGATAAACAAGCTCAGCATCTTAGCCACTGAGCCACCGTGTCTCTCAATTATCCTTAAGCCTCTTAATTATCAGTCTTCTTTATACAAAAAAAGCTGAGCCAAAATGAAGGGTTTCATAGGTCAAAGTCAGCCAGAAACAAAACGCCCCACATTACTTTAAGCACTAGGAAGTCTGTGTTAAATTAAGTTTAATAAAGTTTGCCAGGCATCTGATATTTCAAGACACGAACTTATTTAGAATTAAAATGTAATATTCTTTTTAGAATGACTTGGGAACACAATTGGTTCATTCTTTAGCCTGGGAGGTATGGATCATAATTGCAAAAAGCAACTTTAATTTAGCCTGCCCTCTGTCTCCATTGCTGGGGATTTTATTACTTTCAAAAATGTTGTTTTCGTGGAGTAATATTCAGAAAGTTTCTCATATGCAACTCCATGGAAGTCAGTGAGACAATTGGTCATCATAACGACTTTAAAAGGCTCTTTTAAATCTTATTGACCTTTTAACCTGAATCCTATCCATGAGTTTAGACCTTGATTAGAGAGGTGGTAACAGGGATGTGGTAGTTCAGTAGCTAAGACGCTGAGCTTGTGGATCAGAAAAATTGGCAATTCGAAGGTTTGAATCCCTAGTGCTGCATAACGGAGTGAGTTCCTGTTACTTGACCCAACTTCTGCCAACCCAGCTGTTCGAAAGCACGTAAAAATGCAAGTAGAAAAATAGGAACCATCTTTGGTGGGAAGGTGTTCGGACTCCCTCCCTTCACAAGATAATTAACTAGACGGACTGCTACTTGGCAGCTTGCCTGAACTTACCTGAACTAGACTGAAAGATTACACGACACAATTCTCCGACTCTGTAGCTTCTCTGTTGTTTCCTGCAAACCTACTCTTCACAGAGGATTTCTTTTAAAGCCTCTTGGGAAGGGCCAGGCAATTAGGCAGCTGATACTGATCATCTCCGATGGCGTCGTTCTGCTAATTGCTTCCTCTCAATCCTTAGCCTGACATCCGGGACAAACTGGGTTTCCTCCTCTAGAGCCGACTCATAGGACTCCTCACTAGAGGAATCCATCAGCAGCTCATCCAGAGCTGGCTGGGTCACAACAGATGGTAACAGTGTTCCATGCACCTTCGGCATTGAGTTATGGCCATATGACCACAGAGATGTCTTCAGACAGCATTGGCTCTTCAGCTTTGAAATGGAGATGAGCACCGCCCCCCTAGAGTCAGGAACAACTAGCACATATGTGCGAGGGTAACCTTTACCTTTTACCCTTTCTTCTCAAACCACGTTTGCATCTCTTCAAGGCCCAGTTTCAGTGTGTTTCAACCTTGACGACTGTAAAATATGTGGACTTCAACTCCCAGAATGCCATAGCCAGCAGGGAATTCTGGGAGTTGAAATCCATGTACGTCAAAGTTGAGAAACACGGATGAAGTTACGTGGATGGATTGGCCTATTGTATTCTTGCCTTGCTTATGAATTTTATTGAAATATGTTTTTAGTCATTTTGGAGACAATATCCTTGATGAGCTGCGTGGTTTGATTGGACAGGTTTTATGTACGTAATAGGAGGCTTTTATCAAAATCCTATTCCACCAGAAATATTCTGAAAAAAATCTAATTTTTCATTACTTAAAAAATGGGGATATGGTTGACGAACTTTCAACAATCAGATGAATTTTCCAAAGATTTTTGTTGCTGCTGTTGTTTCTTTCTTCACTTTTCCTTCTTTCCTGAATGCTAATCTTGTTTTTAAAATTCTGAACTAAAATTTGGCAAAATTGAAAGAGGAGGGCTAAAAAAAAATGGAAAAAAGCAAAGGTTTATTGTTGGTATTTAAAATTTCTATCATTATGTTTAAAAAAAAAAGGAAAATGTGAACCTAGCAAGAGAGGGCAGAGGGAAGTTTTACAAAATCACTGTCTTACAGTGATGCTAATTACAGTAATTACTTTTGATATTTCGTATACACCGAAGCCTTGATTAACGGTGTCCAGTAATTGTTGCGTTTTCTATTTTTGAGACACTGTTTTGGAAGTTGCTGAAACACATTCTGGGATTGATTCCAAACTTCCAAACTTTTATATATTTTTTCCCCTTCCAGCAGAAAACGTAAGTGTCCATTGCCACCACCCCTCCCCCTCAAAAAATACTACCTCCCAGATGTTTCTAACCTGATAATAAGACATAACGATGAATCCTTTGTCAGTGACATATTTAGAAACTTTTCCATTGTACTTTTTTTTTGGGGGGGGGAAATGGATTATACAAAATAATGTTGCAAATGCTCCCATTGGAAGTAAAAAAAAAGAACTCTATTGCTAGATAACAATTTCCAATTTGTAGATTTCTATTTAACTTGAGCTAGCTGGAGACCCTTCAGCCACAAGTGTCTTGAGGCTTGAAATAATCACTTGTTTTGACACAGTTGGCATGTCTTTACTTCAGGAAAGTACAGGGCACAATGAGAATACATTTGCTGGACAAAACTCCGCATTGGTGACAGGGAAGGACATCCGGCCATTAAACACTTTGCTAGCTCCATTCAGTAGCCCAGACTCCACTCCGCAAGGGATTATGGGGTCATTAAAATATGATTATTGATTATAATTTGCCTCCCATCTCGCAGTTCAATATGAAGAACTTCCTTTTAACCATGGGAAAAAGGGAGAACATAATACAACAATAATAATACAATAACACAATAGCAGAGTTGGAAGGGACCTTGGAGGTCTTCTAGTCCAATCCCCTGCCTAGGCAGGAAACCCTACACCACTTCAGACAAATGGATATCCAGCATCTTCTTAAAGACTTCCAGTGTTGGGGCATCCACAACTTCTAGAGGCAAGTTGTTCCACGGATTAATTGCTCTAACTATCAGGAACTTTCTCCTCAGTTCTAAGTTGCTTCCCTTCTTGATGAGTTTTCACCCATTGCTTCTTGTTCTGCCCTCAGGTGCTTTGGAGAATAGTTTGACTCCCTCTTCTTTGGGGCAACCCCGAGATACTGGAAGACTGCTATCATGTCTCCCCTGGTTCTTCTTTTCATTACACTAGACATACCCAGTCCCTGCAACCGTTCTTCATATGTTTGAGCCTCCAGTCCCCTCATCCTCTTGGTTGCTCTTCTCTGCACTCTTTCTAGAGTCTCCACATCTTTTCTACATCGTGGTGACCAAAACTGGATGCAGTATTCCAAGTGTGGCCATAACTCCATTCGGGTTACATCGCCTATGTTGTCTGATGATGCCAAACATAATATATAATTTTCAAATTTTGAGAGGCACAGATTCTTCCTCTTTGCTCCAATAAATGGCGGCTAAGTAGGTTCTTCAATGGTTTTAACCGATACCGCTTCAGTTTCTTTCGTAAGAAAGAGATATTGGGACTAGATTCTTTGCACCCTGGCAAACATCAGAAATCTTTCATTAATAGGGTTTCTTCAGATTCTGTATCTTTCAAGGGGGGGGGAATTGTTGTGTGTCCCCCACCCCGCCCCTGTTGCTACAGTGAGAAAACAGAAAAAAAATTGTTATCTTGAGAAAGAGGCAGCAAAGAATATCTGGAAATAAAATTAGTCCCATTCAAGATCTGAAGGAGGATTTATCGTCTAATCTAAAGATTCCTCTCAAATTGACGGCAAATTTATGGGTGTGCATCTGTACCACCGGACAGATGTACATCTATCCGGAGATCTACTACATCTTCAAAGAGATCCTTTACTTGATTCAGCACATCAAACCGATCTGGCCATTTCACTCAAGACATTCAAAGGACGGTTTCAAAGGAATAAATTGATGAAATCAACTTCAAATGCAAGATTCATACAACCCTATTTCGAGGCACCACTGGGGGTACGAGCCAGCTTTTTATGCTGGTGGAGAAAGGAAGAATGATGTCCCTTAAATCCAGATAGGACACGGCAGCCTGCTGTTTCCTCCCCACAAAATATATGCAATAACGATTTGAAGAAGAAAAATGAGAAGGGAGGCAAGGATCAAAAACCCTCCCGCCTTCAGTAGGTGAGTATTCCACAGTCAATTTTACAACAGGGTGGTAGTGTGTTTCCCATAAATCAGGGTCCCTAACCACCCGGTCTGTTGGGAATTCCTGTTGGGAATTGGGCCACACAAGTGGCAGGCGAGCGCATGCAACTCCATTTCTGTAAGTGGTAGGCGCATGTACAAAACCAATTCCTTCCCCCACGGCTGCTGGTTTGCGGAGCCAGAAAAGCTGGGGATCACTGCCCTTCGCACAGTCACTCAGGCCCTCGTGACATCCCGGCTCGACTACTGCAATGCTCTCTACATGGGGCTTCCCTTGAGGTGCACTCTAAAGCTACAGTTAGTTCAGAATGCAGCCGCGCGGGTGATTACGGGAGCTTCGAGGCACTCCCATATTACACCGATCCTGCGCGAGCTGCACTGGCTTCCTGTGGTCTTTCAGGTGCGCTTCAAGGTTTTGATGACCATCTTCAAAGTGCTCCATGGCTCGGGACCTAGTTATATGCGAGACCGTCTCCTGCCCCATACATCCCTCAGACCGATACGATCCCACAGAGAGGGCCTTCTCAGGGTGCCGTCGGCCGGACAATGCCGACTGGCGACACCCAGGGGAAGGGCCTTCTCTGTGGCGGGCCCTGCCCTTTGGAACGACCTTCCCCCAGAGCTCCGTACCATCACTGACCTCCGCCTCTTCCGCCAGTGTTTGTAAACACACCTTTTTCATCAAGCCGGCCTAACATAACATAACCTCCGCTGGGACAAATGTAGATAGTTTTAATTGGGGATTTTAATTGGTTTTAGCACAGGGCTGATATTTAATAGGTTTTTTAAAAAAAATTGTATTATTTTGTATGTATTTTAAATTCCTGTGCGCAGCCCTGGGTCCTTCTGGAGAAGGGCGGGCTATAAATCAAATAAATAAATAAATAAATAAATAAATAAATAGAACCCTTATCCATTTTCCCCCATGGAAAAATCCCACCACCACTGCCCCATTCAAAAACATCATCAGTACCATTGTGTTATCTAGCTGGGTAATAAAATGTTTTCAAGAAAACCAACAAGCTCAGAGAGCTCTAAGGACAACACAATTCAACCTTGAGCTACAAATGTCCTCTTCTATTGGTACTTCTGATAATTTCATGCTTTGCTCATCCTTCCCTGGGTTTGTGTGCTAATTTGAACCCCCCAAAATCAACGTTATAAAAAGTTGCATTAAAAAAAACCAACCAGAAGTTGTCAAGCATATTAGAACCCACAGCCAGGAATAATATTTTGACAGGCAATCACATTTAGCAAAGGTTGTTCTCCTACGACAGTTCATTGCATTACTTCCAAATTGCTTAATGTTCTATTTCAGGACTTTTATAAATGGCTAGGTTGCATGTGCTTTACTTAATAGACCCTGTTACTCTTTTGAGCAATGAGCAGATCTGACTTGACAATAAGAAAATAAGAAGTGCTCTGCTGGGTTAAGCCAAAAGTCCATTTGCTGGATACTTCTAAGAGGCAGGGAAAAAAACATATAGCCGTTCTTTTCTCTACTTCTTATCCAGCAGCTGGTGCTCAGAAACCTTACTACATTGCTAAATTATTAATGGCTAGATTCACATATTATATTAAGCCAGAAATAAGCAGACTGAATCACAGCTTAGTGTCATATTTTAACTATGTCAACATGGAACTGTCTGCCTGTTGGAATGCATTGTTGGAATGCATTTCTATGCAACAACTACAGTAGTATTCAGCCAGTAGATGGCAGTGTTTACAAATTTGGATCTATGGAATGTACTCTATGCTCTTTTGTTCTAAGTAGAATTTCCTGTTTCTTGTTAGGGTAACATAGTTGAGCAGTAAAGCACATGGTGACTGTACTCTTTGTTTGCTCTGTGTGGTGTTTTATATAATCAGAATTTCTAACCCTTCCTATATGCAATAGCATCCATAACTAATCATGATAACATCAAAATATTGACCCACATAGATGTTACAGTTACAAGTGCATGTCTAGATAGGAAGGACAAAAGCAATGTCAAATGCGTGATGATCTCACATTTTGTCATTTTTTTTGTCTTTACTACTTCTGGCAAATCTAGATTTAGATTTTAATCTTAGCTAAGCCAAGATAGTTCAATGTGTGTGCATATAAAATTAATACATTAATAGCAATTACTCAGTCATTTCATTAACCAATGTTATTCAATCATTACGTTAGGTGTGAATGTGAGGGAATGGATAAAAATAATACAACTAGGAAAAGCAAGTAAAAAAATTAAATTTCCTATAATAGATTATGTAATTTTTTAATTAATTACTAGCCGTTCCTGGCCATGCATTGATGTGGCCCAGTCCTGAGGGACACAACCCAAGGGTGGAGTTTCCCCCCCTCTCTCTATCCCTCTACCTACCTACCTACCTACCTACCTACCTACCTACCTACCTACCTACCTACCTACCATATTTCTCCCTCTCTCTATCCCTCTACCTACCTATCTACCTACTGTATTTCTCCCTCTCTCTATCCCTCTACCTACCTACCTACCTACCTACCTACCTACCTACCTACCTACCTACCTACTGTATTTCTCCCTCCCTTACATTTCCGTTGCATGTTCCTGGCACAGGTGTGATATCTACACAATCTATGTACATCATTGGTGCCATATTTGAAAGGAACGTTGTGTGAAAATTTGGAAGCGATCGGTGCAGTACTTTCGGAGATTAGCGGTTTTGAACAAACTCATAGTTACATTTTTATTTATATAGATTACAGTGAACGTTAGAAGGAGAAAAAATTCGAAGCCAGTGCCATCATCTTTGCTGTTAAAACTTGAAGTATTTTTAAATGAACATTTAGTAGCAGTGTGCTATTTCTGAATCATTTCAAAGTATTGGGATAGACAGTCTAATCTATGCCAAGACATACTAAGAATTTTGCAGGGGTGTTTTGCCCCAGATCGGAAGATTAGGAAATAGTACAGGATAGATTCTTCTCCTTTTTTTCCCCATGACAGAAAGACTTGTTCATTCCAGAGAGATTTTGGAACTGTGCAAAAACGAAAAGGAAATAACTTGATAGTTATTTGTGAAGTATTACATCCAGACTTATGAAAGATTTTAATAGCATGTTACAGTGTAGATAAACTATTTCTGTAGTACAGGTGTTTCTGAATAATCTCTTAAGGATTCCTCAAATCTCAAAAGTAATTGAAAGGCTTATGAAACTATTTCCGAATGACAATGAAAACCAACTCAGAGCATGCATTTGTGAGCAGATAAGGTTGTTTCTATTCTGCAGATTGTTTCTTTTAACACAGACACTTTTTTTTTAAAAAAAATGTTCGCTTGCAATTGGTACCCTGATATGTCAAACGTGCTTATTTCAAAATCAGATATTGACTAGTTATTTATAAAGTGTACACCAGGGAAGGGGGAAAAAAAGTCCCAAGGTTCAAAGGAAATTACCTCTTGCTTTCACTTTGCCTTAGATAACAGAATCCAGAGAAGAACAGCTGGAAAAGAGGAAGAATTGGGTGGGAATTAGTAGCAGAAATTAGTAGCTGCTTTTACACCACTAAATGGGTTTTTTTTCCTTTTCTTTAAAAACAACAACAACAACCAACCAAGATGGCCAGGTTCATAACAGGTTCATTTCAGGATGATGGACATGGCTGGTTTGATGTCACTCATGTTGGGGCGCCTGAGTGCCCTGCAGAGAAAACAGGCTCGTAAGCTCCGTTTTCAGCTGGAACAGCCTCTTGCAACCCTCTGCCAGTGAAAACAGTTCTTGGGAGGTCGGTGCACAGCACTCCTGAACTCCATTTTCTCTGGCAGAGGCACAGCGGGCCGGTCCTTCATTGTTTCCAGGGTGGCCCCATCAGCCAGATCTAAGCACCTTGTGGGCCAGATGTGGCCCGCGGGCCTTGAGTTTGACACCCTTGCTCTAGATTAACTATAGTCATAGTCATAGCTAAACCCACCATCTTGGGCCCAACGTTTGGGAAGCCAGGCTCTGCCTGTCGCAAGCCAGGACAAAGGGTGAGTGATGGAGGAGTAACACCTCCTTAAAAAACCTGGGTCCAGCTGGCCGGGCTGGGAGTACCTCGTAAGGGACCCTTTCCAGGGTTACAGGAGAAGACGGTCAACCGTTTGGAGGGCAGAAGAGGGCTCTACGCCCTAACGGCAGATAAAGCAGCAGAATCATCTTCTAGGAGAAGGGAAACTCCCATTACAAACCTCCACTGCCTTGTGGCTCTATCCACTACTGGAAAAGGCTTCAGGAGTCAACCTCAAGGGAAAATCTGGAGCCCTGGAAGCAGTTCGTGACTGTGGACAACCACATTCTGGTAACTCCTGCGATGTAGCTGGAACCAATCATATCGGCTCTGCCCTTCCATTGGACTATCTCAGCGACGTGGAGAGGGAGGATCTGCTGCTTGGGTAACAGCCTATCCTCCATATTAATCTACCCAGGCCTCGTGCTCTGGAGAGGACCCTCCAGCTTTGACCTCTTCCCAGAGTGTGATGCCATCGTCTTTTGAGACTGAAAGATGCCAATCCAGTCTCTTTTGTGTGACGCTTTAATTGAGTGGCAGGACAAGGTGCCAGGCACAGAAGTCCTCTCCAGAGCAGGCCTGCCATCCATTCACACCCTGCTGATGAAAGCCCAGACACACTGGGCAGTCCATGTTGCCAGGATACCAGGCCATCGCATCCCCAAACAGTTCCTCTACAGTGAGCTAAGGAAAGCGATTCCACATGGGACAAAGGCAGCGATACAAAGACACGTGGAAAGCCTCCTTCCAGTCCCTGGATATCGACACCACCTCCTGGGAAACCCTGGCACAAGACCAATCAACATGGCACACTATGATCCATCATGGCTGCTGGACATCTGAGGATGGGAGGGCAACCACAGCACAAGAGAAGGGAGCACTCCGCAAAGCCAGAGCTGCAAATGCTGCAACAGTGGTGCCCATGCATGTCTGCCCGAATAGAATATTTCGGCAGAATATTTCGTGACCGTTTAGGCCTTGCCTGCGGATACACCATGGACAGCCCATAGCCTGTTAGACGTCAAGATCCTCTGCTAACACAATGGAGAAACATCATCAACATTTAGCAAGAGAGCATGTGCATGTTAGTGAAACGCTAGATCCCTCTCCACTGCAGTCCATCGCATCACGATCGATTCCCTTATTATGCCTGATCAGCAGCCCAGAGAAGAAATGAGCAATGGTACGCCAAACTGCATACAGTTTTGGTTGCCACGATGTAGAAAAGACGTGGAGACTCTGGAAAGAGTGCAGAGAAGAGCAACCAAGAGGATTAGGGGACTGGAGACTAAAACATATGAAGAACGGCTGCAGGAGCTGGGTATGTCTAGTTTGATGAAGAGAAGGACCAGGGGAGACATGATAGCAGTGTTCCGATATCTCAGAGGGTGCCACAAAGAAGAGGGAGTCAAACTATTCTCCAAGGCACCTGGGGGCAGGACAAGAAGCAATGGGTGGAAACTAATCAAGGAGAGAAGCAACTTAGAACGAAGGAGAAATTTCCTGACAGTTAGAACAATTAACCTCTGGAACAGCTTGCCTCCAGAAGTTGTGAATGCCCCAACCCTGGAAGTCTTTAAGAAGATGTTAGATAGCCATTTGTCTGAAATGGTATAAAGTTCCTGCCCACGCAGGGGGTTGGACTAGAAGACCTCCAAGGTCCCTTCCAACTCTGCTATTGTATTGTATTGTAAACTGCTTTGAACAGCCCTTTGTTCTGAATTAATATAAAGTCTTCTAATTCAACCGATTAAACTGATTTCAAGATGGATGAAATGGAAGAAGAGTAGATGATAAACTTTCTTTATTCGTAAAAGGACCGTGTTTATCTTCCATTTCAAAGAGACAGTTTTTTTTTTTTTAAAGAATCCCATTGGGTTCTGGCAAGCTTTTGGGATCTTAGCAGCTTGTGGGCAAGCCTGAAGCATTTGTCTTTCAGGGGCGCTTCAAGGTGTTAGTTGTCATCTTTAAAGCGCTCCATGGCTCGGGACCTAGCTATCTGCGGGATCGGATCCTGCCCCATACATCCTCACGGCCGATTCGCTCCCACAGAGAGGGACTTCTCCGGGTGCCGTCCACTAGACTTTGTCAGCGGGCGACGCCCAGGGGAAGGGCCTTCTCTGTGGTGGGCCCAGCCCTCTGGAACGACCTCCCCCCCGACATTAGAACAACTACGGACCTCCGCTCCTTCCGCCAAAAGCTCAAAACATACTTTTTCTGCTTGGCCGGCCTAGGTTAGTCTCTACCTTTAGGGTGTAGGGAATTTTAGTGTGGTAATTTGGAGATTTTAGCGCAGGGACAATGTTAATTTAATTCGTTTTTATTCATCGTATTTATTTATTTTATGTATGTATGTTTATAGTATTTTAAATTCTTGCCCTGTGCACCGCTCCGAGTCCCCTTGGGGAGAGGATGCGGTATACAAAATAAATTTATTATTATTATTTCTTTGAATCCTCCTTAAATAGTTGAGCATTTGATCAATTCTTTGAAATTTTACTGAGTTCAGTCTCTTTTTAGGGAAATTTTCTCTTTCAGCCATTGTTTTTTTTTTTTTTTAATTGAAAAAGTTTTATTCACACAGATTTCCCCCCTTTTTACCCCCCCCGACATGTAATATAAATCACATACAAATACTATACCCCCCCTCACCCCGTCTTAAAATAAATTTCTCATTCAGATATTATACCCCCTCGCCTCCCAACAGACACAATATAAGTTTCTCTTAGTATATTAATATCCCATTAACACCATCTTCTAAGTTAATTAAAGATATAAAAAACATAATATAAATTTCTCTTAAAAACAAAAAAAGCATATCCCATTATTCCCCTCTCTAGATTAATCATACATATATATTACCCCGCCCTCCACCCTAACCCTCCCCCACCTCCCATTCAAACCCACCCCCCTGACTTCCGCTATACACCACTCTAATAATTCCAAGCATCCCAAATATTATTTACTCTATTCACCTATCAATCAAAGCATTCTTACCTAAAAGCTACATAGTACTTCCTAATCTGATATTTATTCTGTATATAATCAATCCATTAGAAACCTTATAACAAACTCAACATAAACACCCCCTTTTAGTTGAACATTAAAATACATAGGAAATAATTCTTAAGATCTAAATACCATGTCATATAACCTAACATTTATAAAACTTAAACCATATATCCTAGCTTAAGTTTACATCCTTCCTGATTCAAAAGGTTTACTATTTTTCCCCTCTCCATTGGCTTAATTGCCCACTTAACAACACAAAAAAATGTAAAGATTACTCTAATATTTGAAAAAAGCAAAGTTACTTCTCTCTTCAGAAAGGAAACAGAAATGGTATAGGAAAATTTCAGATCCTATCACAGGAAGGATACAGTAAATTGCAAGAAAATTTCAAAGTTCGACCCAAGTTTTTTCCCAGAACACTAACATAATATTAATCCTTTCCGCGTCAATGTTCATAAGTCCAACTCTTCAGGTCTCCTTCCATTCCATCCATAGCTGTTTGTAATACCAGTTTAAGCAGCTGCCCCCATAAATAACAAAAAAAACAAAAACCTTTACATAGGTAACCCCCGAGTGACTTTTCATCAGGATTATAAAGTTCCAAGATCATGATAGGGTAACAACCAGATCCACAGCCATTGTTCTTCATACAGAAGGGATCTTTGCAGTCAAAATAAGAATATCGTCCTCGTTTTCTCTTTGTTTCCCTCTTGTTTCATGCCTGAAAGTTGCATGTTACATCAAAGTATTTTCTATTTTATCAAACCAAAGTCTCGTCGCTTGGATTTCTCCAGAAATCCAAGTTTCCCTTAGAATTGAAGGAAGAGTTTATTTAATATACAATGTTGCAAAAAAAAAAAATCATTTCGCTTCTGCTCTGCGCCTAGGGGCAGTTAATTTCGAATATGAGGTTTTCTCACAAAATTTACAGCCGAGATATCAAAACGATATTAAAGTGAGTAAGGATGAAGTCAGGGGATTTAAGAGAGAGAATTAGCAATAACTACTGCCAATTTAGTCCCATTTGGTAGCTTATTGTAAAACCAAAAATGTAGCAAGGGGAGTGAGAAAGAAAAAAAGAAGTTAATTCAATTGAATTGGATGGACCAGAGACTAAAATATGAAAACGGCACTCTCAAAGTTTATAATTTAAATATTTAAAATGTAAATAAACTGTCTCACAAGAAGGAGCTAAAAAAACTTAGCTTAATTATACTGCAAAAGATATTGTATTGTCACTATGTCTAACCTATAACGATAGTACACCCTTTAAAGACCCATTTCCAGTCATGCTAAAGAGTTTTCTTCCATTTTGTATTTATTTGTTTATTTATTGCAATCTCTAAATTATTTATCGTCAACGGATCTTTTCTTTATTTGCCTATTGAGATATTCATCAGATAGATAATAATCCATTTGCTTGTTTGAGATCACCTCAAAGATTAATATATTCTATTATTAATAAAAATCATTTCAAAAATCATGAAGAAGGAAGAAAAAAACCAGCCAAGAAGGTATGGACTTTTCAGATCCTTCCTTCCTTCCTTCCTTCCTTCCTTCCTTCCTTCCTTCCTTCCTTCCTTCCTTCCTTCCTTCCTTCCTTCCTTCCTTCCTAAGCTGGACACTCTCTACCCCTTTGGTGATCAGGTAGAGTGGAAACCCAAAGGAATATACAAATACCTCTGTCTTACATCATGAATCATACCTTGACATTTTTGAATGATAAATCAATACTTTTTTTTTGAGAAAGAAGGAGGAAAGGGAAGGAGAGGAGACCCTGTAGTATTTTATAAATAATGAGAGGTTAGCGTAAAGTGCAGGCAGCAAAGAACAAATCATATTTCTACCTGAGGAATTTTTAAGATCATGTCTCAAATATGATAAATGACCCACATGGGAATTTTCCTAAAGCTATTAATATGCTGGGTACTCTATACAGTGGCCAAAATTGGAGCTTTTAGATTAGCAGGCTTTTGGAAGTACACAAGAAACATGAAATTAGTGTTGTGGTAATCAGTTTCTCTTAGTTTATTTCAACTACTTCTTTTCCCCTTTCATGTGATTGAAAAAGCAGATCCTTCCCTCCCCTTTCTCTTTTGCACAAAAAGGAAAAATAAAACCTGATGAACAACTTATGGATGTAGTGCCAAATTCTGGAGTATACCACTATAGTAATTTTAGATTAACATGGTGTTATTTCCAATCCACTTTATCTTAGTTCTCAAAGTTTTGTGCATGGACTAGTTCAGAGGTCTAACACAGGAGTTTTGTCTATCTCCCACAGAGAGGAGATAAGTAAAGATGACAAGAGGTTGTTAGAATGACCAAATAGAAGAAGCTGGAAAATTAGCTCCTCCCCCTTCCCTTCCCTCCCCTCCCCTCCTTCCCTCTCCCTCTCCCTTCCCTTTATCCCTATCCATTTTCTTCTTCTCCTCTCCCACTCCCTCCTCTCCTCTCTTGTCTTGTCCCTCCCCTCCTCTCCTCTCCTTTCCTCTCGCTTCTCTCCCTTCCCTTCCTTTTCTTCCCCATCCATTTACTTCCTCTCCTCTCTGTTCCTCTCTCTCCTCTCCCCTGCCCTCCCCTCCTTTCCTCTCGCTTCCCTTCCTTTTCTTCTCCATCCATTTACTTCCTCTCCTCCCGTCTCCTTCTCATCCCCTCCTTTCCTTTCCCTTCCCTTCCCTTTCTTCCCCATCCATTTATTTCCTCTCTCCTCTGCTCCTCTCTCTCCTCTCTCCTTCCCTCCCCTCCCTTCTTTCCCTTCCCTTTCTTCTCCATCCATTTACTTCCTCTCCTTCTCATGCCCTCCTTTCCTCTCCCTTCCCTTTCTTCCCCATCCATTTATTTCCTCTCCGCTCTACTCCTCTCTCTCCTCTCCTCTCCCCTCCCCTCCTTTCCTCTCCCTTCCTTCTTTCCCTTCCTTTTCTTCTCCATCCATTTACTTCCTCTCCTCCCCTCTCCTTCTCATCCCCTCCTTTCCTTTCCCTTCCCTTCCCTTTCTTCCCCATCCATTTATTTCCTCTCCACTCTGCTCCTCTCTCTCCTCTCTCCTCCCCTCCCCTCCCTTCTTTCCCTTCCCTTTCTTCTCCATCCATTTACTTCCTCTCCTTCTCATCCCCTCCTTTCCTCACCCTTCCCTTCCCTTTCTTCCCCATCCATTTATTTCCTCTCCGCTCTACTCCCCTCTCTCCTTTCCTCTCCCCTCCCCTCCTTTCCTCTCCCTTCCTTCTTTCCCTTCCTTTTCTTCTCCATCCATTTACTTCCTCTCCTCCCCTCTCCTTCTCATCCCCTCCTTTCCTTTCCCTTCCCTTCCCTTTCTTCCCCATCCATTTATTTCCTCTCCACTCTGCTCCTCTCTCTCCTCTCTCCTCCCCTCCCCTCCCTTCTTTCCCTTCCCTTTCTTCTCCATCCATTTACTTCCTCTCCTTCTCATCCCCTCCTTTCCTCACCCTTCCCTTCCCTTTCTTCCCATTCCATTTATTTCCTCTCCGCTCTACTCCTCTCTCTCCTCTCCTCTCCCCTCCCCTCCTTTCCTCTCCCTTCCTTCTTTCCCTTCCTTTTCTTCTCCATCCATTTACTTCCTCTCCTCCCCTCTCCTTCTCATCCCTCCTTTCCTTTCCCTTCCCTTCCCTTTCTTCCCCATCCATTTATTTCCTCTCTCCTCTGCTCCTTTCTCTCCTCTCTCCTCCCTTCCCCTCCCTTCTTTCCCTTCCCTTTCTTCTCCATGCATTTACTTCCTCTCCTTCTCATCCCCTCCTTTCCTCTCCCTTCCCTTCCCTTTCTTCCCCATCCATTTATTTCCTCTCCGCTCTACTCCTCTCTCTCCTCTCCTCTCCCCTCCCCTCCTTTCCTCTCCCTTCCTTCTTTCCCTTCCTTTTCTTCTCCATCCATTTACTTCCTCTCCGCTCTACTCCTCTCTCTCCTCTCCTCTCCCCTCCCCTCCTTTCCTCTCCCTTCCTTCTTTCCCTTCCTTTTCTTCTCCATCCATTTACTTCCTCCCCTCCCCTCTCCTTCTCATCCCCTCCTTTCCTTTCCCTTCCCTTCTCTTTCTTCCCCATCCATTTATTTCCTCTCCACTCTGCTCCTCTCTCTCCTCTCCCCTCCCCTCCCTTCTTTCCCTTCCCTTTCTTCTCCATCCATTTACTTCCTCTCCTTCTCATCCCCTCCTTTCCTCACCCTTCCCTTCCCTTTCTTCCCCATCCATTTATTTCCTCTCCGCTCTGCTCTGCTCCTCTCTCTCCCCTCCCCTCCCCTCCCCTCCTTTCCTCTTCCTTCCCTTCTTTCCCTTCCTTTTCTTCTCCATCCATTTACTTCCTCCCCTCCCCTCTCCCCCCTCCCCTCCCTTCTTTCCCTTCCCTTTCTTCCCCATCCATTTACTTCCTCTTCCCTCCTCCCCGCTGTTCCTCTCCTCCCTCTTCTCCTCCCTCTCCTCCCTTCTTTCCTCCCTCTTATTTTCCTTAAACATGCCCATTGCTGTATTTTCTGCCTTGCTTATATCTCCATTAAGAGAGTTTTTTTTTTTGTCCAGAACTTGTGTTCTCCTGTCCCTTTTCTTATAGCCGAAGAGTGGTGATTGATTGGAAGCAGAACTTTTCCTCTGCAAAGACTGATGTTACATTAGAATCTGGAATTAGGGAACAAGCCAGATGTTAAGTGTGTCGCAAAGAGGTTTTCTACCTCTGCTTTTGTGCTTCAACATATTAAATTAGACTTCAGCTAGGCACACTGTAGCTAAAGAGGAAGGGAAAGGAAGGAAGGAATGCCTGCGAGGAGGAAATATTTTTTTTTAAATGTGCTTGCATGCATTATGTAATTTAAATTTAAAATTTAAAAATCAGAATACTGCTAAAAATCTCAGTGCCACAGAGGAAGAACACATATCTGTTGTAATATGGGTAATTCTCTCTCTCCCCCGTCCTCCTTCTCTCTCTCTCTTTCGCTCTCTCTCTGTCTGTCTCTCCCTCCTTTCTCCCCCCCTCTCTCTTTTTCTTTCTCTCTCCCTTTCTCCCTCTCTCTTTTTTCTCTCCCCCTCTCTCTCTCCCTCTCTCCCCCCACATCTCTCTCTCTATCCCAAATCGTGATATTTAGAGATAAGCTTAATGATCTCAAATCCATAACCTTTTTTTAAAAAAAATCCCTGGTGTTAAACCATGATTTGTTCAATGATCCATGACTCATGTGCCCAGATAAGGTGTATATTAGTGCTTATAAAACCACAATTGCTGGGTTTGTGTAACAAATAAATACCATTATGACTCATGGAAATGCCAGGTCAGCCACAGTGGCACACAAAAAGGGCAAATTGTTCATTACTGATTGTCAAGAAACGGAGTCAGCACTACTAACATAAGGTGACCAGACGTCCTGCTTTTGGCGGGACAGTCCCGCATTTCAAGCATCTGCCCCGCATCCTGTGGCCTCTTAAAAATATCCCGCTCACAAATGACTTTCTATTATATAGCGTAACCCTTATCTGGATGTCTATAGAAAGAAATGATTGACTGCATGAAGTTGTGAAATGATATATGTATGTATCTCTTTCCATTTTGTAGGGAAATGGAAAAATTATTGTATTGTTTTCTTTTTTCTGTATGAAGCCTCAGAGGGGGCCAACACCTCCGACACAGATGTCCTCAAAATATCTCACTTATACCTTACACCCTTTTCCTATCTAAAAATTTGTAAAAACCAATAAAACTTTTTTGACACGAAAAATATCCCGCTTTTTGGCCGCGGGGCCCGGTTGGGCAGCGGGCGCTCTGCACGCGCTCAGAGGTGCGGGGCATGGGCAGGAAGCGGCGGGCTGGTGGAAGGGGAGGGCCGGTGAGGGAGGAGCCAGGCCCAGGCAGGCAGCAAGTGGCGGAAGAGGAGGAGAGCCAGCCAGAGCCCACACGGCCCTGAACTTCTTTGTGCCGCACCGCGATGCACTGAGAGCAGCTGGACGGAAGCCCCACCGCCACCGCCTCCTTGTCTGGCTTGTCCCGGGTGCCCATGGTGGAACGGGCGGGTGGCGGTGGGGCTTCCGGCCCACCGCTCTCAGCGCATTGCTCTCTCTGTGGCGGGCCCGGCCCTCTGGAACGACCTTCCCCCCGATATCAGAACGACCACGGACCTCCGCTCCTTCCGTATGAAACTGAAGACCCATCTTTTTCGACTGGCCGGCCTTGGATAGTCTCTCTGTCTATAGATTTCAAATGTATTTTTAAATGGGATTTTAGTCAATAATTTTAGCACGGGATAAATTGTTTAATTGTGTTTTAAGTTATGTACTTTTGTATTTATTGTTCTTATTGTTTTATTTTTCCCTGTGCACCGCCCCGGGTCCCTGTGGGGAGAGGGAGCGGTTAATAAATTCGATTATTATTATTATTATTATTATTGCGGTGCGCCGCAAAGAAGTTCAGAGCTGCGTGGGCTCCGGCAGGCTGTCCTCCTCTTCCGCCACCTGCTGCCTGCCTGGGCCTGGCTCCTCCCTCGCCGGCCCTCCCCTTCTGCCAGCCCGCCGCTTCCTGCCCGTGCCCTGTGCCTCTGAGCGCGTGCAGAGTGCAGTTGCCTGCCTGCAGGTGCCCTGCTCGGGGGGGGGGGAAGGGAGGGAGGGGGTTGGCCTGCGCGGCCCCCGGCCAGCGAGGGAAGTGGGTGACGAAATGGCCTCTGCAGCGGCTGCGGAGCTAGGAAAGGCCGCTGCTTCCCCCCCCCCCCCCATCGATGGTGTCCTGCTTTAGTCAAGTTGAAATCTGGTCACCTTATACTAACACTATGTTTGATACAATCTCTTTGTACTGGATCCGAGGTGGGTAGCTGCCGATTTGGACCGGTTTGGCCGAACCGGTAGTAGAATTCAGGTCTGGGTTACAGAACCAGCAGTGACCCAGGTCTGCCACGCCCCTGAACCAGTTCCCTCGCAGCTGCTTGGCCACCACCATTTTGGATTTTAGTGATTGCGTATGTGCAGTTCACTGTAGTGCAAACTATTTTCCAAAGCACCTGAGGGTAGAATAAGAACCAATGGGTGGAAACTAATCAAGGAGAACTGAGGAGACATTCCCTAACAGTTAGAACATTTCCTGACAGTGAGAACAATGAACCAGTGGAACAACTTGCCTCCAGAAGTTGTGAATGCTCCAACACTGGAAGTTTTTAAGAAGATGCTGGCTAACCATTTGTCTAAAATGGTGTAGGGTTTCCTGCCTAGGCAGGGAGTTGGACTAGAAGACCTCCAAGGTCCCTTCCAACTCTATTATTCTATTCTATTCTAAGTTAAATTAAAATGGTGGTATAGGAAAACTGAAACATTTGAATGTTTTTTGCAGGGTTTTTTTTTTAAATGTCTCCGGGGACATATTAGACTGGTTAAGTGTAAGAAATAAAATGTTTCTCCTTTTTAATAAAAGAATCCAGCAAAATTGATCAAACGTATGTCAAAAGTGGAAACAATAAATTTCCGTTTTAAAAAATACACAAGGGTTTCACAAAAACAAACAAACAAGCCTGTGTTGTAGGATTTGGGCAATTTTAGATGCCTCTTAGAAATATTACAAATTAATGGAAAGAGTTTTCTTTAAAAAAAAACATATTGGCTATCACTACCGGTAGCATAGTCGAAAGTACAGTTGAATTATTAGGAGATGCCAAATATACATCTGAATGACTTCTGAATATAAGGTGTCAAATACATATCTGAGTAAAAGTTATAGAATAAAGCCAAAGCTTGTTATAATAGATTCTTAATTGGAACCAGCAAACCATCACTTATTAATTCATTTTTTATTCTCACAACTTTAAACACTTCACTCTATATCACACACACCCTAGTCATAAATGATCTTTAAATATATTGGTTTTTATTGCAACCTCAGATGAAGTTAAGTGCTTTCTAAAAATAAATTGTAATGAATAGATCCTCTTTTAGGTAAATTAACTTTGCTTTTGAGTGATAGCTATAGAAATTAACTGCATAGGCTTAGGGCAATGATTCTAATGGTTATCTGCAAAATATAAACACTCTAAACAGTGTGTACAGGAAGGAAGTAGAATTCTAATGCTTCCTATGCATTTTGCAAACATACTGTAATCACATTTTATTAACTTATAATAAAGATATCAGAGGACAATGAGGGGGAAGGGGGGAAACAGGGAAGTAGAGTAAGGAAAGATAGGGAAAGAAAGAGAAGCATGGACTTCCAATTCTCTCTGTTAAAACAAATCACAGCTTTTTGCTCTTCCATAATAATATGAACAAGTTATTTCTATAAAGGTCTATCTGTAAAATCCCAAATCTAATCTGTAAAACCCAAAATCAAAGTTTCATTCTTTTCCACATCAAGCATGAAGTTCAGAAGTGGTTTCCATTTATGTTCAGGGGTGGGCTTCAAACATTTCAGCAAAGGGTTCTCTGGCCGGATGCTGGGTGGGTGTGGCCATGGTGGGCATGGCCTAGTTAGCCACCTGCACCATGGCCAAGGGGGCCCTTTTTGCCATCCCCAGGCTTCAGAAGCTCTCTGGAGGCACAAAACATGCCTGTTTACGGCCTTATGGAGCTTCCAGGAAGCCTGTTTTTCACCCTCCCTGGGCTCCGGAAGCTTCTCAAGTCTCTGGGAGGGCAAAAATGGCCTCCCCAAAGCTCTGGAGACTCACTGGAGGCTGGAAACTGGTCCATTTCCGGCCTTCTGGAGCCTCTGGGAGGCCCATTTGTTGCCCTCCCCAAGCCTCTGCACTTACCTGGCATCCAAAATGGGCCACATGGAGACCCATTTGAAAGGGAGGGGTGGGCAGGGCCAGCCAGGAGTGGGATTTGGGGGGGGGGGTGTTCACCGAACTGCGCAAAATCTTCTCTAGAGGATCACCTGAACTCGGGCAAACCCGGAGCAGCTGCTTCTGTTCTCTTCTTTTAAACCAAGGGAGTCAACTTTGCCATTTCAGTTTTTGCATTTTGCAAACGTACTGATGAATATGTTCCGTTTGGAATAGAAAGTAAACGGGCGATAGACCTAATACGCAAGGAATGTGCAACTACCACTCACTCCTTTTGATGGGATCGTACTTTGAATATTTCTACTGATCTGCTCAACACTGCTGACTGATGCCCTATAAGCAAAAGTCCACTTTAATACAAAACAAATGTGTGTGCCATGTATGGTCCCCATTTAGAGATTGGAAACTGAATGGGAGAAGGCTTTCCTAGCAAAGTCAAATGATCAGATCAACCCAAAAAAACAACTTTGGTGTTTTACTTTTGAAAAAGTTTTATTGGGTTTTACAAATTTTTAAAAAATAGGATAAGGGAATATAAGGAATTACAAAGACATTTTGAGAACCTCTATGTCGGAGGTGTCGGCCCCCTCCAAGGCTTCATAAAAAAAAAAGATAATACAATAAATTTTTCATTCTATCTACAAAGTGGAAAGAGATACAAATATTTCATTTTAAAATCTATGCAATCAATCATTTGTAAACATCCAAATAAAAGTTGTACTATACAGAAATAAAGTCACTTGTGAGATCTAAGACTTTTGGCAATTGTATCTTCCTCTCCCTGACCTCCAGTGGGCGGAGCCGTGGCCCCCTCCGTTCCCCCATTTTCGTCCTCCAGGATTGGGGACTGTTTTTTTAAGAAAGGCTTCCGCCTCTGCAATTGTTTTAATTCTTACTCTTCCCCCCTCCCAGAACACCAACATTCCCTCGGGCATCACCCACTTGAACCACACCCCCTTTTTGAATAATCTTTGGTGTTTTGAAAGGGATTCGCCGTTTGATTTTCTGAACCAATTTGAGTTGCTGGAATTGAATTTTAATATTTTATTAAAATGTATGCATAATAGTTGTCCAGTTACAAAAAGCAGGCCTTTTACCTATCTGGATTAATATTATTATTTCTGTTTAACAGCAATCCTTCAAGGTTCTCCTTAGGGAGCCCTGGAGAGGCAGGAGATTAAAGAATGTGCCACATATCAAATAATACTCAGCAAAAATTCTACTGTGATGGAGCTCTTTTCAGTCCAGTTTCTTTTGTAACTTTAAGGATCTTTTTTTTTTTCAATATCCAGAGGGACCCCAGATTTATTTGATGGCACCAGCGCTTTTCCTCTTAAATCTTTTAAATGCATTAATCAGAATACATTTCCCGTGCACTTGCACTTAATCCCAACAGAAATATTTATTGGGGTCTAAGTGGAATATTTTCTCTGCAAGATGTCATTTTTATATATGCATTTAAGATGTTTTTATTATTATTATTTTGCACGCTTGATGTACATTCCATAAAATCCATTCATCTGAGTCTTTTGGACACCCTTTTAAGCTGATGAAAACAGCAACGCGACTGGGGGAAAGATGCATAACCAAGTTGCAGAGATCTCTTTCTTTGTGCAAGTTTCAATAAAGCTACAGTAGAAGCCATGGATATATATTACCCATCAACTTTTCATATTCCGAGAAGCAATATCTTCAGTTGTAATAGAATCTAGTGCAGTGATGGCGAACCTATGGCACAGGTGCCACAGGTGGCACGCGGAACCATTTCTTAGGGCACACGAGGCGTTGCCCTGTAAGCTCCAGTGCGCATGTGTGCGCTGGCCATCTGATTTAGGCCTTCTTTTGAGGCTGTTTTTCACCCTCTGGAGGCTTCAGGGAAGCTCCTAAAGCCTCTGGAGTGGGGGGAGGCTGTTTTCACCCTCCC